>CM022528.1:25053931-25441391 GCA_012273795.1 Dendrolimus punctatus | reverse complement strand
TTTATTGTCAAAGTCATTCAGTATACCCTTGGCGAAATCTGTCATTATAGAAGTATAGTTTGACAACAAAATGTTATGGTCGAATTTCGACCATGGGCAACTAGTGTGTATGTAGTGTATCGGTGGCGGAAGAAAAGTAGATTGTGACCTAATTTTTACCGAGATAAAAGTTTTATATGATTTGAAAGACAAAGTCAGATGTGGGGGGCACCTTCGGAAGAGCCCCCCCCCCCCTCCGACTCACATCCGCTGACAATGATGGATGTTTGTTTGTGTTTCACTAAAATAAGTATAGCACTTACGCAACGCGAGTACACTTTACTCGAATCGCTTGTTCCTTTAAATTTATTTCATGTTTTATGGATTATGTATTACCTAAGTAATGCTCGAAGACGGAATATACATACTAGAATATTTCTCCAGCTTCACCCGTTTAATTTTTAATGTTATTTGTCTCGCTGTCTTAAGATTATGCTGGAGTTTGTTTTTTTTATTTTTAATAATATTTAACACATGAAATACACAATACATATCTCTTTTGTAATTGAAAAATTAATTCTAAAAGAGCCCTTATTTTCAAAGTTTCTGCGTCGTATTTAACTGTTTACTTCTTGATAGTTCTTTTTTATTGCATGAGTTCAACAGACAGGCAGATGGAAAGCGGTTACCATCGCCTATAAATATTTGCACACCAAAGGTGTTACAAATGCGCGCTGCTCTCTAAAGGAGACTGGAAGTCAATTGTTATGGCAGCGTTCTCTAGACCAGGGTGGTAGTCATCCAAACCAGCAAACACCCTACCAACTGGCTGTGGGTCGTTTTATCGCCTATTACGACAGGCCGCCCCAACGCAGGAAATTGCATTCTTTTTCCGTTTCAGCACGGATAAAAGTTCTAAGAGGACATTCTTCTCAGACGTTGTATAATTACTTCCACGTTTCTTTTTCTCTTCTATATTTCTTTGGTGATTTTATTTATAAAATTAGTACATTGCCCACTGGTTGTTTGGTGATTCCCAACACCGTAATAAATGTAAGATAACTTGATACTCAATGAGTTTATTGAGTTCAAAATGACATGAGGGTCATCGGCGCGTGACGGTCGTGAGCTGACTCGACTCGTCTGCGAAAGTCATAACTAACCTGTGCGGTTACACCGTACACTGGTTTCGAAATGTATGAAATGTTTTTGAAGTTCATAAACACCCGTGGCTGTCAAATTGCACTAAGCGACACGTTCCATTCTACGAATAGCCAATCGTCATAATTTTCTTTTAGTATTCTACGTTATATTATATGTTAAACAATCGAATAACATAAAATAAACGATGTGAATATCGATTATGAAACTAAGGTGTCACTGTCTACTGTCAATACGTTTTGTGTGAAATGTATTTTGGCAGTTAAATATGATTAACTGATTTTATATAAAGGTGATCGTTATGCAAACGGCCCTTAAGTATTATATGTTAAACAATTGAATAACATAAATAAAATAAACTATGTGAAAATCGATTATGAATCTTAATCAATGCATGCCGACAGACCGATTATGATGAACTGTAATACTCGTATGTATTGTATAAAATCTTTACCCATTTTCGCTGCAATAAATTTAATTGAAAAAGCATCAACTGGAATACACTATACGATGGAACTAAACGATGGAGAGCACAATGTTTTTTTTTTTAAATATCTTGTAGGTTTGTTCGTGTTTCACGTTAAAACTACTGGGCCGATGCAGTTTGCGCTGAACGACAGCAAATTCTTAGGTTTAAAATCTATGCTACTTTTTATCCCGGGAATCTCGAGGGAATTTTCTGAGAATAATTTGAAATGGCCAGATTACAAAACGATCTATATTCAAATGTGATTTTTACACCGATCGATAGTGAATTTTATGTAATATGTGTGATATTTTTATCTCGGGAATCCCACGGGCATTTTTCCGGAGCGGTTTGTTGTTGTTCGGGTACATAAAATGTTAAGTAATTCCCACCCGCGGTTTCCCAGAGCGCTACAATGTGGGGCTCTTCAAAAAGGGCGTAAACAATTTAGTCTCAACGAGGTAGGCAACGCATCGGTTCCCTTAGTGTTGCAGATGTCCATGGGCGACGGTAGCCACTTGCCATCAAGTGACCCGTCTGCCAGTTTGTCTATACAGTAAACATAAAAAAGCTAAGTAAAGTCAAGTTAAAAATATTCAAAAATAATTTCGAATATTTGAAATTATTTGTTTAGTAATAAATAAGAAACGATCTTTAATTTAATCGTCATTAAAGCTCTCTGAGAAAGCCAGTTACTTTGTATCATATAAATCAACAAATATACATTAGTCAACACCGTATTAAATTTGCCACGGCTGTAAATTGCGTCGCTGTTAAAATAACAAGAAATAACAAACATGGCTTTGAAAATTGTATCATTAAAGACGTAATCCCCTTTACGCTTGTGAATAATTAGTTTGTCGCTAAGACCAACAAACAGCTCTGTCGAATGCGGTGAACATAAAACAGATCTCAGCTAATTGACACAAAACACTCCCTTGTTAATTGACCTTTTTACTAAACATGAAACAGGGATACAGAATATTTGTGGACCACTTTCGTAGTTAAATGTCGGCCGTAAAATCATTTGGGAACTTTAAACATTTGGTTTTTCGAACAAAGTCATTGTAACTCGGTAGACAGGGCGTTTCCTAATTACTAGTGGTCCAGTACCTACTCGAAATTTGACCATAATAATTAATTTAAATTACAAGTTTCGACATTATTAAGGTTCTGTTTCAATCACACATTTCTCTAAGGCTACACTGTTAATTTGACTTTAACAATAAACAAAGAGTACATATATGCGTGTGTGTCAAATAGATGGTAATGTGTGTAATTTTTTTATTTTATTTAATTAGGGCCGCTTGTATAACGATCGTCTTTAAATCAAATTTAGTTAATCATATTAAACTGCTTAAATACGTTTTACACAAACGTATTTTTTCAAACTCTTCTGAGTTGTTGGAACTATTACAGTAGGTTTCATTCCTAGCAGAAAAAACAAAATATAAAAATGAGCTAGTTTGGATGTTTGTTTGTTGAAGGAATGAAATAATATCCAAACTAGGACACTTTTCAGCCCAGGATAGTTAGAATTATGAAGTATGTAATTACAAAAAAAGTCCTTTTACAATTGACATGGACAATATTTGGTATTGTCACCGCAAATTTACTAAAGGAAGGTACCGGTCATGCCGGGCATGCAATCAGTACGCTCGCGCCGTGTGTACACGCAATATCAAAATTGCCTATGACAGACCCTCCTTTATATCCCTCCTTTCGAAAAATTCACCACGGAACAAAAAACGAATTATTGTATGCGCAACTAAAAATTATTGTAAAATTGCAAAAAATTTAAATTCACGCATTATTCAAGCAAAAGGTAGGTACTTCTTTGAAGACTTCCTACGCTTCAGGTATTTATATAGAGCTTTTATTAATGAATTTACTTGGCGTAATTATAAGGGAATTGAATTGCGGTACCAAAAGAAAAACGACTGCAGCGTCATCTTTTTGACTATATCCGTCTATACCACAGAAATGAGGGCATTTATCGAGATGGAAATTATCCTGCGTATTCACTCAGGATATAAGCTCTGTGTCGAATTTCATTTAAATTTGTTCAGAAGTTTTCACGTAATACTTTGACAGACAGAAAATATAAAAAACATGTGCATCTGGGACACCCGACTAATGTGATAACTAAAACTAAGTTGAACTATTTAATATTGAAATTGTTTAACTTGAGAAAAGCTTAGATTATTACTTAATTTTTATGTACGTAGCGCGTGGGTTAGTGTGAGAGGGGAGGATCCTGCCTACCGATGCCGTATGCGTGAGAGAAAGGGAAGCCAGTCAGACTGGCGCCGTAACGCGTTACGTAACGAAGCGGTATTCTTTCCCATAAGAAGTTATCACTTCAAAAATATGTAGTTTCGATAACTACTAATAGGTAATAAATAGATCCCTTCATAGTGTTTTAATTCACTGTACAAACTATTCTGATACAGATTTATTATAGGAAATACTTTATAATATTTATTATTGCATTTGTATTTCCTAATTTATTTATTTCCCAGGCAACACCGAGTGACTCGTGTAAGCATCGGATTTATGAACATTCATGTAAAATATTATAACTCGCACCAATAACCTGAATTCAAAGCCTAGATTTTAATAAGCCAAGCAATACATCACGTAGTACGAGGCCAATTACACGCCAGTGGCATAATATACCGTGTGCTGAGGCACATTCCACGC
The DNA here is from genome assembly GCA_012273795.1 of Dendrolimus punctatus. Taxonomy (NCBI): domain Eukaryota; kingdom Metazoa; phylum Arthropoda; class Insecta; order Lepidoptera; family Lasiocampidae; genus Dendrolimus; species Dendrolimus punctatus. The sequence continues at coordinate 25,437,082 of CM022528.1, read as the reverse complement.
CCTGAGGAGGGTTGGGGGCGCACAGCTATTCAGATTGCGGACGAACACACTTACAGCCGGTTTCCATATGTTACTAACCGTTCACTTGAATTACTATCGCTTAAAAGTTGACGCAAACTACATATAAGTGTATGATTATTATACTATTTTAACGATTTAACTTACTGCTAGAATAATAATATAGGGTAGTTTTTACCTATTACCCCACTACTCGGCTCGTTCATCGCCCAAACATAAAATCTTGCGGAAGGAAAGCACGTACAAAACCTAAACTTAACTTACTTCGGTGTTTTAAACGTGTAAAAAACCGAATTAAGTTTTATGTGTAAGTATAAGCATAGCCACGGGATAAGCTCTAGTACTAGAATTATTAGTAATTACAAGAGTAGGTATTATTAAATGAATAGATACTGAATTATTGGTAAAAAAATATTAATTATAACGCAAGAGTTAATAAAAAATGTAGATTATGTAGAATTATATATTTATTAATAATTTATAAACTTCATTCGGCGGGTTTTTAATCGGGACTACAGGTTGACATTGAATGATACTCTAAACAGTTAAACACTGCGCGCGCTCTGCCCTCTATCTCGAAAATGGTTCAAGGTATAAAAAAATGTTGAACCAAATGTAGTAGAGAATTTAATCCTCTACAATATTTATAATACATACAAATAGCATAAAACCCGTAGAAAACGAGATATTTGCAATAAATGTGTAAAAAATCGACTTTTTGACTTTTAACCTTGGAATATCTATAGTCGCGGACACCCTACGACAGGTAGGTTTTGAGACAAGGTTTAGGGTACAAAAATAATGGTTTGTACAAGTTTATAGCTAATTTTCCTGGACTATAGTGCATTTTTTCGCCCTCTAGTCGGCATCGTTAGATTTATATTCCTTTCATGGCAACAGTCAAGCTGAAGTAAAGCCCCCTAACCCCTAAGGAGCTCCCTCGAGCAAGTTGCCTCCTCGCTCGCCTCGAAAACTCCGGTAAAGTTGTGGGGTCTTCAGACCAAAAACATAAAGTCCGATAAAAAAAATGGAGAGATGGTCAGTGATGTGAAGACAAGATAAGGTGAACAAAGAAGGAGATTTTTCCCCTTCTTATTGCATGAGTTCAATAGACAGGCAGACGGCCCACCTAATGGAAAGCGATTACTATTCCCTATGGACATTTTACTGCCATTCTCTAAAGGGAGGATGGGCACTAATGTCGGAACACAACTCAAGGTTGTTATGTTAACCAGACGGGTAAGTATCCTACCACCAGGGCTGAGGGTGGATTTTTTTGCCTCTTACGTCAGGCCCCAGGAAATTGTATTCTTCCTCCGTTCCTACACGAATAATGAATGAATGGAGAACATAACAACAACAGGTCCGCTTCTGCTTTGTCATATTTTCCTTCCGTTGTAACTCGTATAAAAATATTAGTTATTTATTGTCCCTGGTTATTTACAAAACTTCCTAACCAGGAACCTGCTAGTCATCGATCCTCCGAAAGTCCAACAGATATGAAATGGAATTGTTAGTACATACAACTATCCGAAACGCAATCTGAAATGGCACAAGGGGTTATATATAGCAGCAGGTCGGGGGGCGGGGAGAGAATAACCCCTTACGGCAGGATATTAAACCGAAACTGTATCCTCGCACAGATTTATTATTTGACAACTAATATTTACCTGTTTGCAAATGTTTCCTAGATGACTATTAGAATTATGGTGCAACATACAGACTACCGTCAGCTTCATAGGGTTTAATATTAATTGCTTTACATTAAAATTGATGTTTAGACATTTGACGGCCTCTGTGGTTGAACTGTTTAAGCCCTTGCTGGCTTACCTCACTGCAACAAAGAAATGCTCCGGGTTCGATTCCTGGTATGGTCGAATTCGGGATTCTCTGCAGTAGCCCAGATGAAGCCCGAGCATAAGATAGACGAATACAGGCGAAAACATGGTGCTGCACCACGAGTTTTCTGTAACGCGGACGAAGTTTCCCTGCCACTGCCATTTATTTTATTAATGTATTTGGTATTCTATTTATTTTCAAGTTATTTCAAAGTAATCCTTTGCTTTAGTTTTAAAACACAAAATAATTAGCGCACTTATCTGACTAGGAGTTCCGACACTCGACACTAGTGTCTGACGAAAAGATGGCGCTGCCGCCACGTTTTTGCGCCATTGCAATTCATCAACCAACTTCATCATGATAATGCGAACCAAGTTTCACTGTCACTGCTATCTAAACTAATATGATAAAGGGGCAAAATTTGTATTCTTGTATGTTTATAACGAATAAACTCAAAACTACGAGACCGATTTCAAAAATTCTTTTATTATTAGAATGCTTTTTTTTGAGGCGAGGGATAATGCCACCGATTTACGCACAGACTGGGTCGTTGCCAGGAAAACGACACACGTCGGTCGGGGGCGGCATCACTGCAGCAATAGTATGCTCTTGGCAGTGATCCGTCCGCGATCGACTCAGCTAGTATAGAAAGACTCAGAGGAAGCTGCACGGGCAAGCAACCCCAATACCCACTAAAACCTCCTCCTTCCCTGTCGACCCTGCGTTTTTTTGTGAAGGAAAGGCTGAGATTTAGGACATATTTACGCCCAGCCAATCCAGCGCAATAAAGTGCCTCGAGTGTGCCCTGGGAGAACACACCCCACTTCGTTGTGCGGGGTTAAATGGTCCTTTGCTCTCTAGCAAGCTAAAGGCCCCCGTGGTAAACGGAACCTAACTCAGGGAGGGAAGTAGTGCGCGTACCTGCCTCTCCGGGTGCCAGCTGAAGGCCGGCGACCTCGAGATGATGCATTAGCACGCGCTGCAGGACTTCACTCCCTATCGCGTTCTGCGGCCTCCTTTAGAGACATTACTGTCTCACAAAAAGTGACCGCAGATCCCCAGTTGTCGCTGCTCTGCAACATGGCCTTAACCAGGTCGCAGAGCGAGTCGACCTATTATTAGAATGCTACATTATCCATGAGTAATATAAGCTATATTTATTACTGAAAAAAAATTAGGGATCCCTACTAAAACTTCAATGATGTAACCCAGGATGTAAAAAAACACACAAATTGTTTTTCATTGCATGCGCTGCGGAAATCATTCCATGCAACCATGCGGATGATGGAATAAAACATATTCTACAATATTAAGGAGCATAATGTCCAACTATTGTAGATATGTCACTACAACTCCTTTTTTTTCATTTTAAAAGTTGATAGAAATGCCATTGTAGTATTCCTTATCCAAATAAATAATTTCGTATTCAAGACTGTTTCAATACCTGTAGATGAGATTACATTTTGAAGCATGCAAATCGGATATTTTTGTATTTTATCCGTGCAGGAACGGAGAAAGAATACAAATTCCTGCGGCCGGGCGGCCTGTCGTAAGAGGCGACAAAACAACCCACAGCCAGGTGGTAGGGCATTTGCCCGACTGGATGGCTACCACCCCTGGTCTAAAGTATGTCGCCATAACAACCCTTAGTTGTGTTCCGGCATTAGTGACCAGGCTCCAGTCTCCTTCAAGAGAGCAGCAGCGCATTAGTAGTACCTTTGGTGTTACAAATGTCCATAGGCGATGGTAACCGCTATCTATCAAGTGGGCCGTCTGCCTGTCTGCTGAACTCCTGCAATAAAAAAAAATAAAAAGAAATGTTACATTCAAAATATATTACGAATTTAAAAATGTCAAATACTTAGCGCTGGAATCGGGTTTTAGATTTTTACAGGGCAAAAAATCGTCTGACGGGACCGCCAGTTTATTATATAAACGTATCAGAAACTATAACATGTATTTGATTTCAAGTTATTTGAAACTAATCCCTCGTTTTAGCTTCTAAACACAAATTAATTAGCGCACGTGTCTGAGTAAGAGTCCCGACACTCGACACTGGTGTCTGACACAGAACAATAACTGGCGCATTCCGCTCTATTGTATCAACTATTGGATTCTTGTTTATAATAGAGTTATGCTTTATTGTTTCGTTCAAACTTCGCCTTTAGTTTCACTTTGTTGCGCTGTTTGATAGTTTAGGCTTATCGAACTATGTGGATATTGCCTCAAATTCATTGTTGTATTAACAAGGGCTTTGGATTTACCTGTAATTCAATTCTGATAAGTGAGACAATAGATCTGTAATTATTTTTTAGGTTACGTAGCAACAACTAGGAGTATAAATATATTTGATAGCATATAAATAAGATTTCAATAAAAAAAATATTCTCTACATGATTTGGGTTTTTTCATTTTCATCGCATGATTTCAGCAGACAGGCAGACAATCCACCTGATTGAAAGCGATTACCATCGCCTACAGTCATTTGCAACGCCTTTGGCATTGAAACTGCTTCTCTCCTAACTGAGTCTAAAACCTGGCCACTAATGCCGGAACACAATTCAAGAATGTTATGGCGGCATACTCCAGACAATGGGTGGTAAGCTAGCCAGAGCGGCAAATACCCTACCACCCGGTTGTTGTTGTCGCCTCTTACAACACCGCCCAGCCGCAGGAAATTGTATTCCACCAGCACCGAATTATTTAATAAAGGGGAAATATTTAAAAAAATAAAATAAAATTTGAATAACCCTGAAACTAATTGTATCTGATCCTCTATCCTCTATCCCAAAGGAAATCCTTTATCCTATCCTAAGGCTCGCAACGAATTGACTTAGCCCTTATTGTTGCAAACGTCTGTAAGTAACGGTAACCACTTTCCTTGAAGTGGACTGTCTGCCTGTTTGCCAGCATTGCCATAAAAAGAAACACAATATTTCTGTAAAGTGTTTTAACCACCACAACCTATACTATATCAGTATACTTAGATACACACATACATAATATATCAGTATACTTACAAACACACATACATAATATATCAGTATACTTACAAACACACATACATACTACATCAGTATACTTGCATACACACATATATACTACATCAGTATACTGACATACACATACATACTAAATCAGTATACTTATATACACACATACATACTATATCAGTATACTTAGATACACACATACATAATATATCAGTATACTTACAAACACACATACATACTACATCAGTATACTTGCATACACACATATATACTACATCAGTATACTGACATACACATACATACTAAATCAGTATACTTATATACACACATACATACTATATCAGTATACTTACATATACACATACATACTACATCAGTATACTTGCATACACACTTACATACTACATCAGTATACTTACATACACATACATACTATATTAGTATTCTTACATACACACATACGTACTAGATCAGTATACTTAGATACACACATACATAATATATCAGTATACTTACAAACACACATACATACTACATCAGTATACTTGCATACACACATATACCACATCAGTATACTTACATACACATACATACTAAATCAGTATACTTATATACACACATACATACTATATCAGTATACTTACATATACACATACATACTACATCAGTATACTTGCATACACACTTACATACTACATCAGTATACTTACATACACATACATACTATATTAGTATTCTTACATACACACATACGTACTAGATCAGTATACTTAGATACACACATACATACTATATCAATATACTTACATACATGCATGCTATATAAGTATTTATTAAAACTTTTACCAAGCCAAAAATAATATAACAATCGAGATGATACGATACATTTAACATGACCAAAGCGATATCACATTCAATCAAACGAAGATAGTTTTATTGAAAGCATTTCCAAGATCCCGGAGAAAATGGCGAGCAAATACACTTACCGCCAAATTGGGTGCGAGGGAAACCTCGAGAGGTTGGATGGCCTACTTGAATGCTATCGAAATATGTCAACGAATATAGAATACAAAAAAATGAGTATAGGGGAAATTACGAATTTAATTTTATATGAAGTAAACTCTATTGTCATAATAAAACTGAGTTTCAACGGTTTATATGATTTTTATTTTTCCGACATTTCAGCCACATTTCAGTCTCCGTGATCATTTTTGTCTGATTTTAAAATTTTGCTATATTTTCGGAGCTCAAAAACCAATAAATAAAAATTCTGTGGAACCAATTTGAAGTTATATCGAATCCAATGCAAAAACAATTGTCAAACACACGTAAAAACAGTTACACAACGAATTAGGAATTTTCTCCTTTTTACAAGTCAAAAACTTACTAACCGATATTACTACTACATTCTCTTGTTTACTTGTGATGGCTTTTCTTTGAGCTTTGTCTTTTGGCCTCAGTATAATTTGCACTCTGATAACGATATCTCTACCCAGAAAAGCAGGTAGGAAACTACAGTGAAAGTCAAATAATAGTTTGGTAAGATGTTTGGAAGAGCCAATACTAGCACCAAGTTAGCTCATCAATTACACGCAAAGCTGATGTTAGGCTTACTACGGGTTGCCAGATTTTCGAAAAGTACTACCTAAAATTGCCGAATAATTATTCTTAGATTAATAATACGAAATAATTGCGGTGTACTTTTGATGTCACAATTAATAAAATCTCCTTTATTTTAGCGATTTCTCAATTTAGTGTCCTCTACTGTCACCCCTGCTTTCTAGACGCACCTTACTATCATATTATTATATTCCATATCATTTGATTTAGAATTGATACCGCGAAAACTATGCCGCTTTTTGGTATAACAGTGATTCAACTATACCGAACAAAGTCACTTTAATTCCATTTTGCATCACTCAAGATTGTCTAAAATTAGATGTAATTCTAGCTCAGCAGATTCACACAACAAATTGTTAAGGTTAAGTAGTTAAGAAAATTTTTGGCTTATATAAAACATTATACTAGAGTACTTTTTTATCTGTGCACGAACGGAGAAAGAATACAATTTCCTGCGGTCGGGAGGCCTGTCGTTAGAGGCAACAAACCAACTCACAGCCAGGTAGAGCATTTGCCCGACTGGATAGCTACCCCTGGTCGAAAGTATGTCACCATAGTTTTAAGTTATGTTCCGGCATTAGTGACAAGGTTCCAGTGTCCCTTAAGAGTGCAGCAGCGCATTTATAGCATCTTCAGTGTTACAAATGTCCATAGGCGATGGTAACCGCTTTCGATCAAATGGGCCGTTGGCCTTTCTGCTGAACTCCTGCTGTCCTAGATGACCTAAGCACTAGCACTAAAACCACTAAATAAAACACTTACTTGACTTGAACTGGTTTATTAAACTGAACTATGAGTAAAGTACAAAAAGGTTACTATGAAATAGTTGCTAAACAATATCATGTATAATTATTAGTCAGCGCCATCTAGTTGTACATGTATTAACTAGTGTCATCTGCGAGACCTGCAATAAAATTAATTCAGAATGGTTCGATCTACTTATGTATGGACATGACCGAAACAGAGAATTCCGCTAATGTGCGAGTATTTCTCGTGTCATGGCAACTCAGACTAATGCGCTGCCTTTTAGCTGGCCGCAATTCGTGTAGAAATATGTATTTGTGGGCAACGTGAAAGTTTCAGGGCCGAATGTATTTTGCTCGGTGTTAATTCGTGAATTGATGCTTCTACATTACCTCTTTATTTGTTGCCGCTCTTAGCGCGTTATAACTAAACTTTGGTCATCATTATTCATTTACACTACCACAAGGTCGGAAATTTGGCATAAAGAAGCATGCGTTTATTAGAACTGTCAGGTTTTATATGGTTCGGCGTTGTTTAGTTGTAAGAAAGATATACAGAGCAGCAGACAAGCCACCAGAGTGTCTTGATTGAGTTCTGGATATTTTCCTGTTTTTTTTTCTAATGTAGATTGTCCTTACTATTTGATATTAGACATTTTTTAATAATTGGTTGCAATTTTTACATCCCAGAGATAATAAAAATTAATCCCAAACAGTATTTTTTGTAAAATATCAAGTCGTGGTAGGGTACAGGTCACAAACTCGAAGGACGCGGGTTGGAATCCTGGCCGGAATGCATGCACCACTTGAGCAGTTTCCTAACCTAATGTGCATATTGTTACAATTACCACTTAGTAACAAAGGTGAAGGATAACATCGTGATGACATCTGCACATCGAGGTAACCGCCGAGTCGAGCCTGCCAAGTCACCTTGGACAAGCGTGGCGGGTATACTTTCCGTTCCACTATAGCGGGAGGCCTCAACAGGCTGGTATTATATTATTGACGACCTAGACTCCGACAAAAAAAAATTCACACTGCATAACTGCAGAAACACATTCGGACTTTTGTTCTTCACTTTGTGTTTAAAATTTGTGATTAGAAAAACAGCCCCTTGTGTATTGTAATCTTTTATGGCAGTCATTAGCCAGGTGTATCGGATTCAAAGTACAAACTGATTCTAGGAAATTCGGTCCACGCGGCTGGTCAGACATCATCTGTGCAGTATGAAGCAATACCCCGATTGAGGTACTGACAGTCGAGCAATAACCACGAGCGAAACCAGAAGTGTGTACTACGATCGGGAATCTTTTAGTGACGGACTTTGCGCGTTTTATGGAATTACGAATTTCTGCATTATTTTTGGACTTGTTGTTTCGGTTATATTCGTACCTGTATTATACGTGTTTGTACAGTTCTAATAAACTCTATAGCAATTCAATTCGAGTGCCACGACTCGTAACATTATTATAAAACAATATTTTTGGGAAAATAATTACCAAATTCGGAGACGTTGCAAGTCTCTCACCACCTCCATCAGACTGCTCTTAGAGCAAATTCGACGTATTCACAGGATATCAGCGTGAACTAGTCATCGTGGAGCTGATCATAGACTCATCACTATACGATGATGACGCATTTCTTAGATCACAAAAATAGTTTTGTCCTTCTTATGCGCTTATTAGTATAATGCTCCTTCGATAGGAATTCGAGTCAACTGTAATTAAGTAAATTAACTTCTAGAATTCCAGACAAAATTAATTCTATTAAAGCAAGTAAAGTGCTATAAAGGATAATATACACTGACATGTATTTTGGCAGCAGTAATAGCCTTGAAAATATATTATGCGGCAAGTTGACAAAGTTGTGGCCTCGGTGGCCCCTTCTGGCGGCCTATTTAACTAAAACTCTATCTTAATGGTACTTGCGGCCATTTAAAAGTTAACAGCCAACCCCTGCCAACCGCACCGCGGCGACGTATAGGCACAAGGTGCCGATGTCAGCCGCATACATTATTCATGAATGCGTCGTGCTAAGTAAATTATTCAAGGAAACATTTATAAGGCATTGAGGAAAGTAAAAAGGAATTATTTGTTTCTTTAAAGTGCTAGAATCATTTATTCTCTAAGGGCACCATTGAACATCTTCTATCTTAAAAGATAGGGTATATCTAAGGTTTCATATCTCTTATTTTGATAATCAATAAAGTAATATTTATCTTCTTTTGTCCTTTTGCAGGCAGGTGTCAAGAACTGAACTTCAATCCCATATACTTATGGGAGCTTCATACGTCTATCATCGCAGCGGACAACGAACTACTGATCTCGAAGGTGGAGTTGGAATTTGACCACTAATCTCAGAATCCGACTCGAGATTATTTATGGCGGGTTACTCTGGACCAGGGGTGGCCATCCAGATAGGCGAATGTTCTACCTGTACCCACAGCCAAGTGGATATTTTCTCGCCTCTCGAATTCTTTCATTTTTATTGATTTTAGTACTGAGATTCATGTTCGAATCTCCCATAGAAAAAAAATGTTGTATTGTTCACACGTAGTAGAAAAGAAAAAAGTGTGATAAGGAATGAGAGGGATTCTATATTGCGTCAAGTCACGTTTCATATAATTATATATTTAAGCCTTTAATCACGAAATTTGAAGCATTGACAAGAGAAAAACTTCAAAACATTACTAACTCTACCTGTATGAGCATAGTGTTTTGATTAAATCTCATTCTCTCGTAGGGTTACTCCTATAGATTTTTGTGTTTATCTTCGTGTCGCTTTTTCGTTTCATTGAGTTTCAAACCAATATAATTCTAAATAAGTTTCACTTCAAAAACCATGCGGGAAACCTATTTTAACTCTATCTATTAATTCTCTTAATAATTATGAACTCGCTTCTTGCTAAGTAGAAAGACGCCAAATCTATGAAAGCAATTATTTGAACTATTAAAATAAAAATATTCTGCGTTAAACTAATTTAAAATTCACAACCGCAAATTTAATTACAATCTGATAAACCAATCAAAATATTGTGTTAGCTAATTCAAATAAAACAGAAAACTGAGTCGAAATTAAAATAAATATTAATGATCAAAGTAGCTCGAATTACAAAGTAAATGGATCGGAGTTTGTAATGAAATTGTATATAGTAATAATTTGATTTTGTTTTTATATGGATAACTTTGTTATAACAAAGCTGATAGACGAGTTTCTCATTACATTAATGGCAAAGAAGAAGCAGGTGAGAGTGCAAAATGATTCAAGGCAGAATCAAGTAGTGTTTCTTATGGTAAATTTTGCAGCACATTCAATCGCAACGGGGCGAATTAGTATGGCAATAAGGACTCAGTCACATATTATCTATAAAGATAAATGAAATTGAAGGGTTTGTTTGTAACGTCAAAATAAAAATGTGATGAAAACCAGGCAGAATAGTTCGAACTAGGATTTTGTTTTAATTTATTTGGACAAAAAAGCAGCATTGTACAGAATTTAGTATTATGAATCGAATACATATGTAGTTTCAATTAATACTACACCAATATTATTTGGCACATATTGAATAATTGAAAACATACTACCGTGAGTAAAAATTAAAGAGAGAGAAAGGTTTGTATACAATAACTAAAAAGAAGAAGAAAGGGAGACCTGACTAGAACGCAGAACCTGAGCCAAGATCACACCGATTACCTGCGACCAGCCGCAAGAAAGATTTTCCGAAAATGCAATTTTTAACATTTTTGTCTGTCTTTCTGTCTGTCTGGACGGCGGCTAACCTCTGAAAGGGCGGCACCGATTTTGACTGGACTTTCACTGGCAAAGAGCTGATGCTATAAGTAGTAAATTAGGCTACATTTCTCGCGGACGAAGTCGCGGGCACAGCTAGTTTTCATCTAAAAGAATAGGCTTTATTCATGTTTACTTATAGGCAAACTGGTAAACGGGTCCTCTTGACGAGAATCACATATCTGCAACACCAAGAGAGCTAATGTATTGCCTACCTCGTTGAGCCTATAGATATCTGTTTACCTCTTTTCAAATGGCTTCATATTGCAGCACTTTTGGAAAACCACGTAAGGGAGTTCTTCCTAGAGTTTGCTCACGTATAGCGTGAAGGAGCGTGCACCACGTTCCTTAAAAACTACAGGAAACAGAGTATAGAGTTCTAGAGCAGAAGGAACAGCTGCCCGACTTATTTGAGTTCCAACTGACGTCAAATAGATAATTAAATAGTAGAACTTTAACTAATTCTGAGCGTGATTAAAATTGATCTAATAAGCGCTCAAAACCCATTTATGTCAACTGATAGAGACATTGTCGTTTTAGTAGATCGTTTACAAAATGTTTGTATACGCAATAACAATCGAGCAAATGTAATTGCTTTGATGTCACTAATTAAACATTCGTTAAGCTATAATAAACTAATTATTTATCCAATTAATTGTGATAACATTCGTGTCAGGTTTGTGTTTGATAATGAACAATTATTATGAGTAGATTTTCACTCTTGTATCTGCCTGTTTTATATTACTTTTTAATATTCGTAAAATACATGTGTGTAATGTACCTGTGTCAGAGCAGAGGTGTATGAAATGAAAAGGCATTTTATGCTGACCTAAAATAATTGAGAGAAGATGAAGTAAAAGACAGATCAGTAAATTGTGGGAATTCATTCAACATCTATTATGGAATATTATAACATACTAAAGATTCCATGTTTGTACATTACACAAAAACAACTGAAAACTACATAAACAATGGAGAAAACGGTGCAATTTTTTTAACATTTCTTGTGTTGTTTTCGTTGACCCACAGCAGTCTTAAAATTCAAATCTAAAAGTAGCGCTTTGTGTCCCGGGTATCCCGCGCGACTTCCAAGTCCATCGCGCTTAAAGTAGCGGATATATCCTACTATTGTTATTAATCTATAGCGGGATTGAGTTTGTATAATGAATTCAAAAAAGAGAAGAAGTCAAGGGACCTTATTCGGAGCAGCAAATTAGAAAAAGCGTCTTCAAATGTTTTTATCTGCCTTTCTACTTGTTAGAGCAAACTAACACTACTGAAAGAATTTAAATGGAACTCGACACAGATCTCACCTATATCCCTAGGATAGTTTTTCTCGCTTAATTCGTTTCCATGGGATACACGACAGCCAATATGATAGCACTGCAGTCGGGTTTTTGTTAAGTCGACATTGCTATTGACAAAGAATCACGTAGTCATGAAGTTTTGATGGAACTTGTAGTTTATAATATAGGCTTCCAATTAGTGATACAGACCGAAAAGATGGTCACTGATTTGATCACACATTTTGCTAATGAAGATAAAGATTCAAACGTAATTACATATGTAGAATTTTGCAATTGATTACAGACATTACAAAAACATTTGTGTTCACACCAAGGTTAATTTTTATCAATTTATATTCAAATGGATATAAACTGTTTTATTTTTTCGTCATAAAAGATATGTCTATATATTTACAGACGTACTGCAGCATAGCCATTTATAAATGTCTTAGTGATCCTATAACAACAGATATGCTTCGCGGAGCTGGTGGATTGTAACTTTTAGTTAAAGCTGCTCAAGATTCCAGTAATAGGTCAAATAAACCAGTCCAATTAACAGTCATAACTAACATTAATGAGCCACACAGTGCTGCATACGATGCCATAAACTGTTATTGATCAGTATTGTCATAGCACGTAACAATTTCCCAAGAGCATTCGATCAATGCTCAATCATTCAACATGCCACTTAGCATACCCAATCATTAGCAGGACAAAGCACCATCAGAACCGAGTCAAATTAGCCATCGAATTACAATTAATTACACTTCAATTTATCAATGCGGCTACAGGCAACACTAATCTCACCGACACGACTATACGTCATTATATCCCTCTGGGTTTCATATCCGTTATCCCCAGACATGAAGGTAATTTCGGAGACCTTGTCAATTGCATGGCTTAATCTAGATTCGTGGGCACTAATTATCTTAATATTGTTGGCAATGATTTGGTAAGGTAATGACGAGTCATATTAACGATGGGGTCATAAAGTAATTAATCCAAAATACAAAGCATAACATAGTGTAACGAGAGCAGGAACTCGAAATAAAATGCTTTTCGAATTACTATCGAATTTATTAGAACAATATAAACACGTAAAACACAAGTAGTTACAAATATAATTGGTCACTACCAGTGCAAACTGTGCGATCCAAAAACATAAGTGCAATAACAATAGGCAATTGCCTAATTGCACTTTAAACACCAAGTAAACAAAAGAAGTTCAAATGCGGGGAAAGATAAAAAACAACAGGTGTGCATTCACTTTGTCTGCAAATAATATTAGATTATATCTATTGTTCCGAACCACCTATATACCGCCAGATTTATATTAATATATTCTTTTAGTTAGGTTATCTAAGAGTTGCTTAAAGCGATAAGGTCGCCTATTGTTTTGCTATAACATTATTGTAATCGTGCATTTTTGTAATTGTTTATTTGGTGAGCAATAAAATGTTATCTATCTATAGAAATATTTTTCTCAATTTATTTGACAATCTCCTTCCCTATTGTCAAATAAATAAAATAATGCTGTATCAGTAAACGTGACGAAAGACAAGTGATTAAATTCCAACCTCCTCAAATCTTGAATTAGTAGCTTATTATCTAAATTGGATTTGGAGTAATCAATCCAATCTTCTCCTAAGTGCGCATTAATTTCGTTTACGAGTATGATATAATTTGCTATAATTATAATAACGAGTTATATTGACTGTGCAAAAGCTTCTCTATCTATATGTCTGCTTATATTAGAGGCTGACTTGTTTTTAATGTAATCACGGCGTAAATTTCACCGAGAAATTACTAGTCTTCTAATCTATCTAATCGTATTACCACTTGGTGTTTTTTATAGGTTGTTTACTATATGTGCTAGAATAGAGAAATCATACTAATTCCTGCTGTCAAGCGGCATGTCGTCAGAGATGACATAATACCTGACAGCCAGGTGGAAAGCCATTCGATCGTCTGAATAACCATTACCCCTGGTGTACAGTCGCTTGAACCTTCTCCCAATCATTTGGCTTCGGCAAATTAAGTTCTTTCCTACCGTAGTCCTCTATTCTGGCTTACGTCTTCTGTCACACCACAAATCAGCATACTTTACACAATCCATCCATCTCTTTTTTGGTCTACATTTACATTTGTATTCGTCAATATTCCAGATTATCTAATCTTTTTTTCACCTGACTTTCATCCCTTTTCATTACAGAGCCATACCACCTTGGCCACCCATACTACTGTGGTGATGGCACAGGAGCAATCCTCGCAGCCTCCCCCTCCCCCACCGAAGGAGGATAGCGCCCGTGACTCTTGGCAGCCACGGGCGGACGGCAGCGGGCGTCGAGGTCTGGGGGATCAGAAAGACCTCCGCCCGCACGAATGCCGCGAGAGGGTGCGAGAGGCAGCCGCGCGTCCCTTTCAGGGCCGGGGAAACGTCACTCCCCGGCCCGCACACAGGAGAGGCCGCCTCTGTTTACGAGGCGGCCAGCCGCTGCCGGGGTTGCGGGTTATGCTCGCGCATGTACCGTGACCCCGGCGCTAGGCGGAAGAAGGCTCCCATGAGGTTTTAGTGGGTATACCGGCGCCGGTCTTATTGATTAATCGGCGTCGAGAAGCCCCACATACCGGCCGCGCATGATCCCCCGCGCGGCTGACGATGCGACAACGCATTTCCTCATGTAAAAAAAAATTAGTAAACAAAAAGGGTTATGGGAGGCTGCCAACTCACGAAATTGACCTTGGTGACGTAATACAAAATGACGGTTAGGCTGAAGAGTCACCTCACAGAACTAGAAGTAGAGCTAAGTCGAATTAACTAGCACAGCCTAGGGTTATCAGAAGTGCGCAGAGAGGGTTAGGATACGGTAACCCTAGAGTCTGGCCACTTACTCTACTACCGGGAATTTGACAGGGTGGTGACGGTTATCTCATCAACAAGTCCCTCGTTAACAACGTTGCAGGGCAATGATGGGTGACGACGACTTGGGGAGGGCTACATCCAGCAGTGGACTGCAAATGGCTTACAACAACCCCTTTGGTTTTCTTCCTCTCAATTTCAGTCACGGGTGCAACTTTCAAAGAACCCCTTATGTATTCATTTACCCCTCATCACCTTATGCATTCTTGTAACACCACAGATCTATTTCAACAATCTCATATCAGCTGAGTGGAGTTCTTTTCGATCTATCTATTGTATTACTATACCTACAACATGAGTGGTCGTATTACAGATTTCTATATATGTAAGCCTGGTTGACTACAGCATTATTAACTACTTTCCTTCAGGGTTGTCTGCCTCTTTGAGACTTGAGACAATAAAAAAGCTACTTCAACGAAGCACTAAGCATCTCAGTAGTAATTCGTCAATAGTTGCATAACACGACAGCCATAGTTTTATTGGTCGTATAATCCGAAGTGCCGCAATCCGGCCACAACTTTAATTGGATACCCGAATATGCTTCGGATTCAGCCCGAGGAGGACGACTGCGGGATTACTCGATATCTATTCGCGGTTGCACCAATTAAAGCATCTGAATAGCGAACTTGCGTTACAGATCTAAACTTGGAATTAGTGGAATTACTAGAATCTGGTAGCAACTTTGTCATTGCAAAGAAGAACGAGTGCTACAGATTTAAAATCACTTACTAACAAATATTAAGGGAGGTAGTTAGAAATATTAAGACCCAAACATTTACTCCGTATTTTTAATGTTTTAAAAAAGAATAAGTGCATAATACTAATAACAATTTATTGCAAAATAAATATAAAAGTGAATAACGTGACATCGCGAATTAGTCAGTGCTAAATATTATTATTAATTAAGTCAGTAGCCGGGAGTATTCTTTGAGAGTGCAGTGTCATACGTAGCGGTATTTCTAATTATTATAAAATGCCTACGGAAAGATGTGGCTGCTGCCGTAAATTTCTGTCACCTACTGAGGGCATTAGGTGTATCATATGCGGGTTATCACACCACAGATCATGTGTTACGCTTCCGGCAAAGAGTAAAATACCTCGCACCTGGCGTTGTCCAACGTGTAAAAAGGGAGAGAAAAAGGATGGTGATTTATCACAAAATAGACCAATATCTATCCAAAACATGGAGGAGCAAGAGGATGCCACATCATCTGATAGCAGCCCAATGCTTCAAGCCGGGAGGGACAACAATACTAAGGAGTTTACCATAAGAGATATCATGGAGGAATTACGGTCAATGCGTGTAGACCTTTTAGGTTTCCGTAAGGAAATGTCGGATTTAAAAATTGCAGTACAGGCCTATAATACACGTTTTGAAGGATTGGAAATCCGAATGGAAGCGCTGGAGAGTCGTGTCATTGAAATGGAAGATCCTGTTGACTTCAATAAGGTGATTACACAGCTCAGAGAGGACTTAAACGAACAAGAACAAGAGAATCTTGCTAACGATTTAGAAATCAGGCACATTCCTGAAGAGGAGGGTGATAATCCTAAACGCTTGGTGACACTCGTTGCTGCAAAGTTTGGCGTAAATGTAGAGGAACGGGACTTTGTTAGCGTAGAGCGAAAAGGTACTCTTTACGTAAATTCGTCTAACTGTGATGAGGTGATGAAGCCACAACGACCACGGCCCATTGTGGTTCGCTTAGCAAGGCGCGACATACGAGACGAGCTACTGTACAATGCTCGTGCCCATCGCATAGCTAAGACTACTGATCTAGGACTATCCGGGGAGCCGCAATGCTTTTATGTAAATGAACGGCTCACCAGAACCAACAGTCAGTTGTTTCACTTAGCGCGTGAGGTGGGCCGGCAGAACGGGTGGCAATTCATTTGGACGAGGCGCGGCCGCGTACTTGCGAGGCGCAAGCCAGGGGATCCTGTGCTCAGAGTGCGATGTGGAAAAGATGTGTTTGACAATATTGGTCCCTGTGCTTACACCTTTTAAAGTGCTTCGTAGCTGTAATAATTAACTCAAATAATGTAGGTAACTCACTAAATCCAATAAAATATTTATGATGTTTTGCACATAGATAAATATATATAATTATATAGAACTATTTTTATTTATATAATATTGTTTATATATTCTCAAATAACTTACGTTTAGGTCAACTTCATATTATAATAATACCATAAATAAATAAATATATGCTTATTCTACTTTTGAATATGGTATATTCCTTTTTTACATTACACATATATTTATGTATATACTTTTAATTAACTTCAATTCTTATCATTACATATTACTTTTTTTAAAATTGTTACATTTATTTATATATCTCTTTAAAATGTATCTGTGTAGGTGAACTTATAATAGTATTATTTATCTGGACTATAGGATATGTTTATTTGTTGTTAGTATTTAAGTAAAATTGCTTTGAATTTGATTCAAAAGGGCAATAAGAAGGTATTTGTTTGGGTCACTTCTGATTTGATGAAGGCTGGTACTGAAAATCAGCGCTGTGTCAGTTCTTGACACAGCATAATGCTGAGTTGCCAGCCTTATTGTCGTGAGTGCTATGTACATTTATATTTTAAAGCTGTATATTTTATAAAAGTTTAATGGCTTTGTTTTATGAGTACGTATATAGTGTTAATTTAGTTTATGTTTTAGTATTATGTGCATTCATTCGCGATAATAAATATTTTTTCTTTTCTTTTCTTTTCTTCTTTCTTTTTCTTTCTTTTCAAATAAAAAATCTTTTTCTTAACTCACTTTACATATGCCGCCTACAGTCCGTTTCTGTTTTCATAGAAAATCATAATTATTACTTTCTATCAACATCTTAGGTAGTCGAATCTTACACCTCTGTAGTTGAGTAGGCTAGTTCACTGGAACACAGAGGCTCCAGGTGTGATTGCTAGCGTGGTAAATATAATTTTTGAACTACATGTATGACTTTCAAAAAGTGTTCTCCGGTGGTATTATTTTGAGTAAAAACTTTTGAATTGAAAGGTGCTACAAGTGCTCTGCTGCTACTAGAGATTGGAACCTGGCCACTAAAGCCGGAACACAACTCAAGGTTGATATGGCTGCATACTTTTGAGCAGGGCAGGTAGCCATAGGTATACCCTTGCTGTCGGTTGTGTGCCAGCTTCGCAATGGAAAAAATTGGAAGAAGATGAGAAAAAGGTCATACTAACCAAGTAGTAGTATGTCAATATCAAAGTTTAATCGTTCATGTTCCGCTGACATTCATTATGCGAAGACATATTAAGCGCAGATTATCCCAAATCGATTATACTCATTATCATCACTAACCGCCAGACGTACAAATCCATTCAAACCATTTACTAATTCCAATTAATTATCTGAATATTGCAGCTACGTTATGTTATGGCTTAGTGCTTTGGGATCATTCGATGGATGCTGGAAAGTCATTTATTGTACAAAAATTAGCATTAGAGCCATTTATGGTGCTAGGCCATGGCATTCGAGCATGCCACTTTTTTAGAAAATAAAATTATTAACATTTTGACAATATGCAGCATATACATTTTTGAATATGACAAATTTGTTCGTCGTGTTACATTGTGCGTTGGTGTTCACAAGGGAATTTCCATAGTGCGATCCTATGACACTGATGAGGCGTTTCTTATGGGTGGAGGAACATAATTCCAGCACCTTGATGCTCGTTAACGGAAGCTACTTCTGAATACAGCTGTATGTCCAGCATTAGACCTTGATTGGCTGAAGACGTAGATGGATTCGATACGACTCATCTTGTATTCTACTCGAAAGATTTATAAAGTAATTTTCTAACCTTTAAATACTAAAATTGAGAAATCCATTTAAACAAGTACTTTAGTCAAATGGATAAGGTAAATAAAAATTTTGCACAGATTCAAAATTTCAATATCGGATATTCAGTAACTTTAGTCGTCCATGTATGCACACGGGAGGCTTTGGGCTGCAATCGAACCCAGCGAACCGAAATAAACAAGAGTTAACTCTGCTCCGATAAGTTTGCTCACTTTACATAGTGCTTATAAGTTTTCAGTATTTTACTGGGATACCTAAGGACTAAGCGGATCTAACGTGATATTTTCCTGTATGTATAGGTGTTGGACTTCAGTGTGGAGTCTAAAGGCTGATTTACATTCATTCAGCTACTGACTTGGGAAACGAACTGTCTTCAAAATGTTCAACCGGGAATATTGGGTTAAAAGAACTTTATTTGTCATAAAATAATTCTTACAATTTACTTAAACTATGAGAACATTTATAAGTTATTGAAAAATAAGTTGTAATTTGTAACGAGATAGAAAGCACAAATACTAAAGATTTATTTTTTGTACATACAAGTTACAAGTTTCTTCGAACGAAAAGAAACAAGGACATAGATTTCGTGGCACTTGTTAGATTAAAAAAATCTAAATGTGGAGCACATATTAGAAGTGAAACTTCAACGGACAAGTTGAAAAACGAATGGCAACGGATGAGTAGAAAAACGAACCGTAACGGACAAGTGAAAAACGAATCCCAACCGGCAAGTGAAAAAACGAATCGCAACGGACAAGTTGAAAAACGAATGGCAACGGATGAGTAGAAAAACGAACCGCAACGGACAAGTGAAAAACGAATCCCAACTGGCAAGTGAAAAAACAAATCGCAACGGACAAGTTGAAAAACGAATGGCAACGGATGAGTAGAAAAACGAACCGCAACGAACAAGTGAAAAACGAATCCCAACTGGCAAGTGAAAAAACGAATCGCAACGGACAAGTTGAAAAACGAATGGCAACTGATGAGTAGAAAAACGAACCGCAACGGACAAGTGAAAAACGAGTCCCAACTGGCAAGTGGAAAAACGAATCCCAACTGGCAAGTGGAAAAACGAATCGCAACGGACAAGTAGAAAATCTTCAACTGACAAGTGACAAAATGAATCGCAATAAAATTTTAACTTGAGGTTTTACGGACAGATTGTTAAATACTTGTCCAATTTGAAAACCTGGTCGTAAAACTTAACTCTAACTTAACGTAACATTGAAGGTTCCAGTCTCCCTTAAGAGAGGAGTAGCGCATTTGTAGCACCTTTGGTGCTGCAAATGTCCGTAGGCGATGGTAACCTCTTTCTATCAAGTGGGCCGTTTGCCTGTCTGCTGAACTCCTGCAGTAAAAAACAAAAAGTTGCTTATGTTACTCTTCATTACATTCAGCTCAGATGCATCTGTGTTTTTATAAAGTAAGAAATAACAACTTTGAATCCTTATAACTGCAGTGAAAACGGTACCTGCACTTTAATTAGCTAGCTAAGAAAAGATCCAGCTTTAGAGCACGTAACGAGAAAAACCTGTTAATTAACACCTTATCCTTAAGGAGCTGCCTCACTGCATCCTGTCTACGACATGTCAATTTCTTATATTATCTCTATAATCTCTATAAATATTTTAAACGCGAAAGTTTGTAGGAATGGATGTACGGATGTATGCATGTAAAGATGTGAAGAGAGTGCTATGATATTATTATTGTGATGTAATGTTCTTGAATAAATATAACTTCAATCTTAAACTGGCTTTTTATTTTCACTTTTTGTAAATATCTTTTTGTCGTACCAAAATGGTCTCTTCCTAACTCAATTCAAAAACGGTGTCCTCTTTTCATTTTTGAATTCCCACCAATGAGAGCGACTTTTATACTCGTCTCTCATTGATTGGTCAAATCCTTACGACCTGGCTAACATAGGCATATAGGCATTGAGTAACAAAATAGAATATAATTATGTAGTTGATAAATTAAATTAAATAAATAAGAAAATTGAAATAGATATTTATATGTAATTTGTTTTATGATTAGAAATTATGATTTAAAAATGAATGGAAAATATACCGTAGATTACCAGAATGTTGTTGCTATGTATTTTGTACGATAGCACTTGTCAAACGTCAAATTCAAATGCCAAAAGGCTGACCTTGAACTTGACCGGCTTTTGTTTACAAATGAGAATTAGGTTAAAATACAAGTTTTATTTACTACAAAAGCTTCCAATAGAAATAAAATTGAAATACTATAAATGTAAGCAAATAAATGAGTCGAAAGCCTGAGCGTGTGGTAACCAGGATCGTGGTACATTTCAAGCAAAAATATAATATAAAATTATCTACGACTAAACGTAGTAAGTGCATCCACTACAGATGTATGCAGATGTATGTTTGTTACTCTTTCACGCAAAAACTACTGAATGGATTTTGATGAAACTTTCCTGCAATGTAGCTTACACATCAGAATTAAACATAGCCTATAATATATAAAGATATATTCCGAATTACCCAAAATATAACAATTTTACATCACCACGCTGGTGAGACCGTGGGCACAGCCAGTTATTATATAATTGATATTGCGATAGAAATAAAAAACTTGATATTTATTATTAAAACTACGTTTTAATAAAAAATATCAAATTTTTTATTAAGATGATTTTTATTTCGACGTTTGGACCACTTTCCAGTAGCCGTAAATATGGAAGCCAAGGTCAAGTGTTCAGTAATTTTAAGTTATTATTCAGCCAAACTCTCCGTGATTACGGCTAGTGAACAGTAACGTCAAAAATCAATTAAAACCGTTAAAACGTAGTTTTTTAACCGACTTCAAAAAGGAGGAGTTCAATTAGGAGTGGACACAATTAAACATGATTAAAACTAGAATAAAACAATCGCAGAAAAAACTATTTGAACAAATAGCGACAATGTAAGCAAGATTGCTGACATGTATCTTAAAAATAAAAACATATTTTGAGAATTTATACGGCGCATTTTACAGCAAACAAGGTTTGCACTCAGCGTATTGCTGTGCCGGAATTATATCCGACACAATATTGATTTTCAAACAAACAAAAAACGCAAACCTTCCTTTTGGCGTAATACTAAAACGACGCGAATGTTTTATGAATTTAATTTGTAACTAATAATGCTATATACCGAAGAACTGTATAAAATGGTGCCTTCGTCCTCTTTCTACCATCGCACTGCTCGCCATCGGTTGGGAATTCACCCCCACTTCCTTGAGCCGCTCATGTACGCAACGGTTCTGTAGAATGTTTCTCTTGCTTACCTTGGGGATTTGGAATGAGCTCCCAGCCGAGCTTTACCCACAGCGCTACGATATCGAGTTTTTCAAAAAGGGTGTCATAAAATTTGTTCGAGGCCGGCAGCACGTTGGTGACATCTCTGATGTTGGAAACGTCCATAGGCGACGGTAACCGCTTTGCACCAGGTGGGCCGTCAGCCTGTTTGCCGTACTCCAGCTATAAAAAAAACCTGCATAGAACATTTCACTACATGATTTTAATTTCCATCATCATCATCGTAGCGTTAAATCCTGGTTGCGTCTGTTACTTACTTACTCTTACATTTTCTTCTTCATTTTTTTACGGCTTTTATCATCCTAATTGTGTGAAACAATTGCTACGCATGCTAGCCTTCACGACGTCAACCCAGCATTTCTTGGTCTTACCCCATCGACCAGGATCTTTGGTCTCCAAGTAAGTAGCCGGTTTCTGTAAAACGTGGCCGTACCCACGTAGATGACAATCTTGTTGTTTATCAGCTATGTCGGATACGAAGACTGACATTATTTGTCTTTCCGTTTTAATCTAAAGTTCTGAACGCAAATATATTATTGTTACAACCTGGGCGCCGACAAAAACAAATTCACACCTGCATACCTGAAACAAAACACATTTTATAACCCGTCGACATGGAAATTATTGCAATTTTTTTACGGTCGTCTTCTTTTAGTTACTTATTTATAAACTTCTAGAGAACGGTCTATTGTTGTATTGTAATCATTAGCCAGGCGTCACGGATTTTTTTTTTTTTTTTTTTTTTTTTTATTGCAGGAGATCAGCAGACAGGCAGACGGCCCACTTGATGGACAGCGGTTACCATCGCCTATGGACATTTGCAACACCAAAGGTGCTACGAATGCGCTGCTGCTCTCTTTAGGGAGCCTGGAACCTGGTCACTAATGCCGGAACACAACACAAGGTTGTTATGGCGACATACTCTAGACCAGGGGTGGTAGCCATCCAGTCGGGCAAATGCCCTACCACCTGGCTGTGGGTTGTTTTGTCGCCTCTTACGACAGGCCGCCGGGCCGCAGGAAATTGTATTCTTTCTCCGTTCCTGCACGGATAGATTTTTAAAGTACAAGCTGATTCTAGGAAATTCGGTCTACGTTGCCGGGAGGGTATACTGCATTTGTGTGTATAAAACGATAGCATGATTGAGGGAGGAGGGCAGTCGAGCGAAAACCAAGAGCGAAGCGAGACCCACAATCGGGAATCTAATAAGTGATGGTCTTTGCGCGTTTTATTGAATTACGACCTTCTGCCATTACGTTTGGATTTGTTGTGTTCGGTTCTATTTCTACCTGTGTTATACGTGTTTGTATAATTCTAATAAATTCTATAATAATTACAAAGGCATTTTAGTTCGTGTGACGTGACTCGTAACTTTATTCTCAAGTTGCTATAAAACGTCATGTCTCAAAGCTCTCTCATCTCTCTTTCTTTCGTTCTAAAAACAGTTATGAAAATGAATAAATATTATGGGTCGGTGTACAAAACTCCTAAAAAAGTATGCCCTAATAAGCTAAGTAGGCAAAGGTTCTGAAAACAGGTCAGTTATATTTAGACAAGAGCGTGGGTTCAGAATTGTATACTTTATTTTTTATGTTATGTAAAAGAATAAGAATAGGGTAGTGATAGTCAAGTTATATGGGATACTTTTTTGTACCATCTGTCAAAACATCGAAGCCATCTAGATTTCGTGTGAAAATCGCAAGTTATGACGTAATATGAATAGACGTCATAACTTGCGGCAATATGTATATGT
Organism: Dendrolimus punctatus; assembly: GCA_012273795.1. Lineage (NCBI taxonomy): Eukaryota > Metazoa > Arthropoda > Insecta > Lepidoptera > Lasiocampidae > Dendrolimus > Dendrolimus punctatus. Next base: position 25,412,967 of record CM022528.1, on the reverse strand, counting down.
TATATATAGGTATATATATATATGTTATATCTGATACGGGTGTTCGGTATGGCCGTGGTAGGTAATATGAAGATATTTAATCAATGTAAGCTATGTATATAAGTACCCTCAATTTAAAGTCACAATTGTTCTTAGCGCGGTAAATGCCGTGCTAAGAATAACTGTGACTTTAAATTGAGGGTACTTATGTTTTTCTTATAATACCTGCACTTGATTTAATGCGTGCAAGCGTGGAGACAACTCTTGGAGTTGTCCTAATATTTCTGTGTATTATGTGCTGTATTTAATATAGTAATTTGTTTTTTTTTATGGAAGTATAAGTTTGCGTTTGAGCACTGTCTCACCTGATGTTGAGTGATGACGCAGTCTAGGATGGAGCACGCTTACCTAGATGATACCTATTCACTCGTGACCTGAAGACTTCAAGATTGTATTTGTCAGGATAAACAGACTCAGGCAAATTATTCCACTCTTCGGCAGTGCACACCAGAAAAGATGAGGCGAAACGCTTGGTTCTTACTGGTGGTGTTTCCACCATGTAACGGTGGCGTAAACTGGTCCGACTGGTCGTCCGATGGTTATTTTAATAATTCTAGTGTAATAGACTGTGATTTTAATATTTCAGATTACTATAGTGCGGCGTCAGCCGAATATACAAAGTTTATATTCATAAGTATATACGTTCTTATACCTAAGTATATATTAATTTTACTTATTGAAAATATTTTTTAACGTAATAAAATGCATACATACATATACATATAGTTAATTAAGGCAGAAAGTGCTCTTTAACTCTACTTTTAAACATGGTTTCGTTGGACTATCCCGGATCACATGAAGGAGGGCGTTACATAGATGGATTGCATTAACAAAAAACGAACCATTATAACATGCCGAAGAATTTATGTATACTGGTGGTCGGCCGTGGTCGAAATTTGACCATTATAAATAATTTAAATCATAAATTTGAACATTATTAAGGTTCTGTTGTCAAAGACTATATATTTTTTTAAATATAGATTTCGCCAAGGCCATACTCTTAATTTTACTTCACAATAAACACATGGAGTATATATATGTGCGTGCGTGCGTGTGTGTGTGTGTGTGTGTGTGTGTGTGTGTCAAAAATATGGTAATGTGTGTAAATATTTTTTAATCGATTTAATATATTTTTTATGCTTAATTTAAAAAATAGGATTCAGCACTCTCCTCTATATAAACTTTAAATGTGCAAAATTTTATACTCTGTCTCCGTATTTTTATCCCGTCCGCGCAATTTTTGTAAAAAGGAGTACAAAGTTTTTCTGTGCTTTTGCGTCACGTAATAATATATACATTGTTTTCGAACTGATATATCAAATACTTAATTTATTTTAACATATAATCTACCCAATTTCTTATTCAGTACGTTGTCAAATGCGTACTAATAAAAGCGAAAAAGGCAATATCCAAAACTTCCTTATAGCAGCCCCGTGGGACGTCCTCCTTCCAGAAATAAAAGCTTAGCACAAACAACTCATGGATAAATCTCGAATAATCCAGTCAGTTCGACGATGGCGGATGGCGATAAACAATTCGTAATTCGCACTTAATTCCGAATGGTGAGAGAAATTCAAATGAAATTACTGAGTTAATTACAGCCACTTCCGGTCTGAGCCTCTTCCTGCGACGTCCGGATGAGTTCGCGCAAAAAATGGCCAAGGGGGCCCCCGTAATAATCGACTGCGTTCCCAACGTGCATATTTGTTCGACCTGATTCCCCTTACCCCATCGTTTCATAGTGGAAACGCTACCAGTTTGTACTAAACGTTAAAAATCCAGGTATCTTCAAGTCTCGTCTGAATAGGTATTATTACCCGCAAGAGTTCAGCATCAGCGTGATGACTGGCAAGATACAGCGCTGAATAGGAAGGAGTGGAGTATTCTCGTTTCGGAGGCCAAGACTCATTTTGGGTCGGTGAGCCGCAGCAGTAAGTAAGTACCCGCAAGAGTTAACTTGAGACCTGAGCGGACGCGTTCCCCTCCCGATGGACGCGTCAATGGCGAGAGCGGTAAGAAGGCGGGGTTCTTACCGCTCTCGCCATTGACGCGTCAGTACCTCGCGCTTGCGTCATCCGAGTGAAGTCTCAAGTTTACTCTTGCGGGTTGTATCTAGGTAAGCGTGCTCCATCTTTGACCGCATCATCGTCCGGCATTGGACGGGATTGTGGTTAATCGCCGACCTATAATAGTAATAATTCATATTTGAAACGAATAACGTCGATGACAATTAAATTATCTGATATGCTTTTTATTAATTTACTAATACTTATGATAACATTAACAATAATATGTTTATTTTATTTACTTGCTTTTTTGTTCACGTATCTCAATATGTTTATATATCTATGCTTATTATTATTATTTCCATGTAAATATGTCTAATAACCCGTTTTATTTTTGTAACTATTGAACTGAACCGATTTGATATATTATTTGTGTTGTATTGTACTCCGTGACTCCACCCGCTGATCCCAGGCGGAAGAACAGCGCTGGCCTTAGCAGCTAGCATTACGCTGAGTTTGGGTCCAATTTTAGGACTTATATTGATGCCTTTAATTTTTTAGTTTACTCAATATTGTCAAAATGTTTATATATCATAAATTAATTAATTCTTTCTTTCTTCTTTCTTTTTTTTTATCTATTAAAAGTGGCGGCTTCCTAGATTTTGAACAACTATCAGTGCCCATTAGTGATGTGATGCCCAGTTACAAGAATATGATACGTCCGTTAAAATTTACTTTTGGTTGTGTATACGCACTATTCGCGAAAACTTAGATTACTATAATAATATATATTACTAGGATATGCCTGCGACCTCGTCTACGCTTGACTACAAATTCCCGCGGGATTCCCGGGACACAAAATACTGCAGCACTTGAAAAAGAATTTAAGCTATCGTTTTAGTGAAAACTGTATCGGTATGCGTTAATTTTTACGCACCGGAACAACTACAAACCTCTGCCGGGAAATTTCCCACGGGATTCCCAGGATAAAAAGAAAGGCAGAGTTTAAGTCAAAGAATTAACTGTCAATCAGGGAAAACCGCATCGAAATCGGCTCAACAGTTTTTACGTAAATCCCGAACAAATAAACAAGAAATCTAAAAAAAATTGCATCGTCCTCCATCGTTTATATAGTCTATTCCAATTTTGTTTTTAAATAGGTTTAATGTACAGACATGACATGTATAGTATTTTATAATATTATAGAATATAAATAAATCAAAGGGCTTACTCGTCGCCCTGCTTATCTCTAAAAAATACATCACGCCAAAAAAGTTTAACAGCTACGGCATAACTTCTTGGTGCTTTGCGTTTTACCCTCCCCTTTAGTCCAAAAGGAGGGTAGGGGGTGCTAATTAACAGTATTTTTCGCCTGTCCATCTGTTTGTTCTAAGGGGCTGTATACATAAGATTGTTGGCGTCAGGTTGTTTACTAAATATCATTAGGGTACGAAAATTTATAATTTGTTTTGCAAAGTTAATACTTTTTTCAGAGTTGCTTGGGGTTTTGTCGGTTTGCAAAAAGGTTTATTAGTGTGCTTTATTACTTGGTACTGCCATCCAACTTGTGAAGTTGGTAAAAGAAGGAGTGTTTATAGCATTTTATGAAAATAATAGAAGTCGAAGCGTTTGAGTAATTTATCTTTAATTACTTTAATATTAGGCAATTTATTAAACGTGAAATTGAAAAATATGTGATGTTGAATTAGAGAGGGAGGAGGCTCTGGAAGAGTCTTTGCAAGGCCCACGCCTGTCAGGGCTGCGGAGAGGCTAGGTCATATATCCGTAGTCATAAGGCGAAGGACGGTACACCCGGAGGTTTTAGAGGGTATACCTAATTGGGGTGTGGCAATAGCCTGGCATCAGTTCTGGCTGGGCATGCTAGTGCCATCCCGATTTGGAGAATACCACACACGGATCGCGAATTATCCCCACAAGGTTTTGCCCTTATCGTGACTTAGTCCTCATTCGGATTAAAAAAAGGAGGGACAAGTCTTACGAATGTGTCCAGCTGTGATAAGGACGAGGAAGTGGTCAAAATTCATGACATTCGTGTGACGTAATTTCTGGATGGCTCCTAATCATGTACGCTGACACGTGGTATTTATTATGTTAACAATCACTGCGTGACACCACAGTGTGCATGACAGATTTCATCTCGTTAAAAAATGCTGTAATATGTAGCAACCTTCAACATTCTAACGCAATTTTCCACAACAATTCCTAACAATACATAACACCACACAAAGTCACAAACAGACAACCAACAACAAAACTTACACACATACTCACACCAACGCGCCCTACCACCACCGCATTACATTACACGCACACTTGTCAAACAAACAAAGACACACAAAGAGCCTAAAATTAATTACCCAACACAGAAACGGAAAAAACAACACACATGGCACTAGATAGGATATATATAGGTATAGACATAGGGTTTACACTGCACACGCACTTCCTCAAAACACCAGCATGTAACAGATACAGTCTACACTAGTATAAGTTTAGTATTAAAATTAGAATAAATTAATATAATAAGCTATTCTTCAGGTACACCACAAGACAAACATACATTCATTAAATGTCACACACAAGGACGAAAACTGCAAGTAAGCGTATAATTTCTAAACTTTTTCCTAAATTAAATTTTTACATAAAGGTACGGAACTAGAGTCCGTAGAGTTGTTAAAAAAACATACTAACGTAATTTCTCCGCTATGATTTTGTATTTTCCCAGAAAACTACCCTACATTTTGTCACGTAGACAAAGTAAACAACGCAACCCTTTTACAAAATAACTTACTAATTGACACGCATATCAATTAGTGATAAAATATGTCGGCCACCATAAATATGTAGTAACGTGAATGTTTTTGTTATCTTAAAGCGTATTTTGAACATTAATTTTCGTATGGTTTATAGTGCAACTAATTTATTGCGGTATTATTACTACTTTTGTTATCGTCAATAGGGAAGCGGACACGGAATTTAAACTACGTCTTCACAGTTTTAATTATAGGCATAGCCGCGATTATTTAAGAATATATTATGTGAACTCATTGTTGAAATTAAATGTTGAAATTAAAAATAGTCTTCTTCATGTATGCCTTATTGAAGAGTTATTTTGTAAAGAGACAGGTAACAAAGATTGCTATGATACTATGAAAAATATTTAAATATAAAAGAACAAATATTATAAACCAGTATTACAACACTCATGTTACTATAATTTCAAACATTATAGATCGTATAATATTTTCTTAAGTTTTCGCGACTTGTACACATAATAAAACTACGGTTTAACGGTTTTAAGCGCGGTAATTTATTTTAAATTAGATTAGGCTCCCATAGAGTAAATAATATCCATAAACAAAATTAAAACTAAATAATTAAAATGAACAAGTTGGCGGTAGGCTGAATAAAAACTTCGACAAATGTCATCTTTGTCTTCCGTGACCACGGCAACTGAAAAGCGGCCGAAACGTCGGATAAACCTAAATAAAATAAATTACCGCGCTTAAAACCGTTAAAACGTAGTTTTATTATTATAGATCGTAGTTGAAACGCAGTTTACTCTGATTCATCGGCCAATCTTATATAGTAGCAAAATTGACATCAACCCCCCAATAAATATGAATATACTATTGTATCCACCGAGGGTAGAACTTTCTGGCAGCGTAAGCCAGTCCAAGACTTTTAGAAAAAGGTAGAAAATTCTGTCAGGAAAAGACAAGGACAGATACATTTAGAAAGGGATAGATGATTCTAGAAGGTATAGACAGTAAATAAAAGAATAACAAAAAGAATAGAAATTATGGGTTCCAAAAGATTCTTACTGGTATAAGTAGTGCAAGGTGTACCTACGTAGTAGTTAAATTGAAGACAACAAAGCGACAAGTGCGATGCGAGAGAGTTGGAAGAGAAGTTAAATAGAAGGCAGTGATGAGTCTAGTGTAAAGTTAAGTGGGCAGTTCAATGAAGGAAGGGTTTAGTGTAATTTAAGAGGAGATCCAGAAGCGAGCTGCTTGCAGTAAATTCGGAGGTGAGCACCGCAGCAGCAGGATATGCTATAATCAGTGACGGTATTGTGAGTGAGACATGTTATCATTGGGACAATGCGCCGTTAGTTGTGTGCGTAAGGAGCAATCCTGCAGAGATAAATCACGTACGGCTGTGTAAGTTAATAAAAGCATTTAGTAAAAAAACTGGTAAGCATGTGTTTTTGCTATCCTCTGCGTTCGCCAAATCGATAATGAATAGGACATGTTTCATACAGACGAATACTCATCTGTCAGAGAGATAAAAAGAAGCAGTATTGTAACGTAATGCTTAAAGGCGAATTATAAATGTTACATTACAAGCGAATGCTCGCAGTGAAGTACGCCTTAATGCTCTGTGATATCTGCTGTACTATGCATACCCTTGTAACTCCATCACTCCACTCAACTGTTTTTGATTGGATCTATCCAATCCGAATTAAGCGAAAAACCGCGCAAACCGACACTAACAGAAACAAAATATTTTTGCGTCTATTTCTACCAGTTACAATTTTTGATTGAATAAAACGAATCAAATAAACCTGCCAATATAAAAATATACGATTTGGTATAGAATAAACATTCAAATACAGAAATGTACGAATTGATATAATACTTGAAGAAAAAAGTCTTCGAGCAGTGCGTCTTCCCTGTCCAGACTAGTCCGAGACATGGACACTGACGGCAGGATTGGTCCACAAGTTCCAAGTCACTCAACGGGCTATGGAGCGAGCTATGTCGGGTGTTTCTCGTATGGATGAAATTAGAAATAAGGATATCCGTAAGAGAACCAAGGTCGCAAAATTAGCAAGTTGAAGTGGCAGTAGACCGGTCTACCGCAGGACCGATGGCCGATGAAGCATACGAGTTCTGGAGACCGCGTCTCGGTGAACATAGTGTCGGACGCCCTCCGATAGACCGACGACTGTGCAAGGTCGCCGGTTAGCACTGGATGAGGAAATCAGAGGACAGGGATGAGTGGCCGTCTTGGAGAGGCCTACGTCCAGCAGTAAACTGCGAATGGCTGACGACGATAGCCGCATAAGTATTGTACGAGCGTTGCAAATTTCGACGTCATCTCTTAACGAGTCAAACGTCGTATAATGACAATAATTAATCGGCAGATAAACTCACACCTTTGATGTCCCCAAGCTTAGCAAGTTACGCTCCTTATGAGTAACTAGAATATGCCCGCGGCTTCGTCCACGCTTGACTTGCAATTCCATAAAATATCACACTTTTTTTTCTATCAGTCAGTAAAAAAACACATTGGAATTTGATTTATTTAATATGGTAATTTTAAGTAATTGACAGTAAAATTAATAATCGCTGTTTAGTCATATAGTTTTGGCGATTAATTTATTTTGATTATGGGTTAAAGATCTAATTGTCTATGCACACTAGACTTGATACTTAAACAGATAATTTAAAATAATAAAATTTAACCAACCTTGCGGTTAATGTTTTTTTTTAATTGCATGAGTTCAGCAGACAGGTAGATAGCCAACCTGATAGAAAGCGATTACCATCACATTTGGTAACACCAAAGGTACTACCAATGTACTGCCACGCTCTAAAGGGAGACTGGAATCTGGCTACTAATGCAAAAACACAACGTATGGTTGTTCTGGCGGCATACTTTAGACCAGGGGTGGTAGCCATCCGGATAAACAAATACCCTACCACCTGCCTGTGGGTTGCTTTGTTGCTTCTTAAGTTAGGCCGCCCTAACGCAGGAAATTGTATTCTTTCTCAATTCCTGTACGGAAAATAGGTCTCAGTCAACATCATCCATCTTACTTTATTAAATAAACTAATTTGTTATTCTGCTAAGAACCATATTACGTCGTTAAACTGTGATTTGGACTCCTTGGTTATTATAACCAATTGGGCCAAACATCATCATCAGTGATATTCCTTTTGTCACCGTGTTGCACACATTCGGCCAGTCAGGCTGACTTGCGTGCAACCCGATTTGGCCACGCGACGTTTGTTAACTTAACAAGGTTGATTTATGAATATACACGGTGTTGCTTTGGAAATTGTTCGTGACGATTATACTTTTTTGGGCAATAAGATTGATGGTAAGTGATATGTAGCGTAAATCAAGTTTAGTGCTCACGGCTTGGGACATGCAAACAACGGACACAGAACTGGGCGCAGTTAGCAGATTACACGAACTTACAGATAGTCGTTTGAAGCCAAAAATACATACTGTTGCGGACAAAGAGCACCCCCTGACCCGCCCGCCGGAGCACACCTATGCTCCGCTCCCCACATACCGCCTACGCCCATAGCTCGCACAATTAGCAGCTAGGCGTCGGACGGTACGCGGGATTTAGGATTTGCTTTGAAGGCAAAAATTGTTGATTCTTCATTACAATTCTCATTGACGACTTACCACTCTCTCTCTTGACTCTCTCGCACAATTGGTCATTTTCGTTACGCACTTCTTTATGTATATTCTAAGTTATATAAATATATTAATAATAACATACAGTCCAATTTTATATCGAGTTTCATTTCCAAAGAAGAAGCAACTGCCACGAATACATACAACATATTAAATATACATACATATTACACTCATGCATGCATGTTTTTCATAAGGGCAGAATAATTAAATATTTTCCAACTAGATGTACCCGGCAGACGTTGTTCTGCCTTAAAAAAGAAAAATCTAGAAACCGATTGCAGCGCCATCTACAGATACCAAATGTTAATCTAAACTTTTTTCGAATCCACTTGAACAAAAATAAAATTGATCACTTCGAATTTCAAAGCAAAAATTCAATTCAAAAACTTTCTTTCTTTCTTCTGTCTTCTATAACATGTAGGCGTATTAGAAAAAATATATTTTTTTTGTTTCATAAAAACTATGCATGTAACAATTTAGAATGTCTTACCAGTATGCAAGTGTAGCTAAATAGAAGGGTATTCCAAATTCCAGCTTTATAGAATCAACTAGTTTTGTTTTATTCAAAATTTTGTCCCTTGAGTAAAACTACACTTTTATCTGTACGCCCATTTGTTATGAAGCCCTCGATATATTAACAACATTCACAGAACTACGCTTAAAGAGTTTATATTCCGAAACGTATATTAATAACAGTTCTGGAAACGAAGTAAAACTGTCCAAAGATACATAAAGAAACAATATTCTATCGCAAAAGGTCCAAACTGTTCGCATAAATTTGGTAACAATACCCCTTGTTTATGCCTATTCTGGTATAACGCTATATTATGTGTCACGTATATCATGACCGCACATATAATGGTGATATACACGACAGGTCTTAACGGTCGTCTATTTCGCTGTACTCAGAGACAGTAATGACTATTTAAACTTTAATAATAAGTTGCATTTTTGTCATTTTACTTAAAAGCTTAGATCATGTTAAGAACCACAAAGCAGTCTGTAGTTATAATATTGTTACGACCTGAAATGCCGACAGAAGACAAATTCACACTCGCGTACCTGCAGACATTTTATTACCTTTTCTTCATTTCTTTTGTGTACTTTGTGTTTAAAATTTGTAATACTCTAATTATAATATAAATTACATACTATTGAATACAATGTAAGAAAACTTAACTTATTTGTATTGTATTCTACCCATAGTCCCTCAAGACTATAAGTAGAATACTGAGCCCAGATCACCGTCTTCTATGGGTCAGGTGCCCAGAAGGCTGGCTACGTTTCCTCGCTGGATCGCCATACTGATCCGTTGGCCGAGATAGGTACCAGCCCTCTGATCACCTGAAGAGTCGATGAGTCGTTTTGATAAATTTGTAATTAGAAAAACATCCCATTGTGTATTGTAATCTTTTATAGTAGTCATTGGCCAGGTGTGATTCTAAGAAATTCAGTGTACGCGGCCGAGAGACATATTGTATTTTTGCAGAGATCGGCAATCAAGCGATAACCACAAGTGTGGCAAGACGTGTGTACATCCGATAATCTATATATTGACAGACTTTGCGCGGGTTATTGAATCGTGCATAACGTTTGTACTAGTTGTGCTCAGTTATATTTGTACCTGTGTTATACGTCTTTGTGTAGTTCTAATAAATTCTACAGAAACTCCAACGGCATTTTAATTCGAGTCCTGCAACTCGTAACAATCTGTATCTGTACATTGAAGCTGTTTAAAATAAAACAACTGGAATAGACTATATAAACGATGGAGAACATGATGTATTTTTAACCGACATTCTTTAATAGATTTATTGTATTTTTTATAACTACTATGCCCGCGATTTCCTCTACGCTCGACTTGAAATTCTCGCAGGATTCTCGGGACACAAAATACCGTAATATTTGATAAAGAATGTAAGCCATCGTTTGTGTCAGAGTAAGCTACTTTTCACGCACCCGAACAACTGCAGACCGCTTCCGAGAACGAAATTTCCGAGATAAGAAATGTCACACATTTGATTACATTAAAACTGCCGATCAGTAAATTATAATAATAGAAATTGAGTATTTCTATATTGTACTGTTTTCAAATTAGTTCACGAAACAACAATTATCATTATAAACCTCTTAATAACAAGTAAAACCACATCGAAACCAGTCCAGTAATTTTTACGGGAATCCCGAAGTAACAGAAAATATATCCAAAAGAATTGCGTCATATTCTCCATCGTTTATATAGTCTATTCTAGTTATTTTTTTAACATAAAACAAAAAGTAATTTTGATTTAGGCAATACAAGTACAAACGTACACAATTCTTTCTCAAAGGAATTTACTTTTGTAAACGTTGAAATGTCTTAACCAACTAAAAGAACATCTAAAATTAGATATTAAAGTAAGAAATTTTCCAAATTATCCATCATAAGACACAATTTTACTAAAAATGTATGAAACTTTTTCTCATAAGAAAAACAGTTTAATAATATATATTGCAAGCAGAAACCAATTCAAAGCTCGCCCTCTTGCAAAAATAGTAAATAATTTATCTACAAGAAAGAATTTTACAGAATATATTACCTTACTAAGAATTTATCTTAAAGCTAAATTTCGTTGCTAATTAAGGGAGACTGTAAGATTGAAATCGCCACAATAGATCTTTCCTTTTGTTAATTATTTCAAAAGTAATCAACTCGATCTGTTCTTCAGGTGAGCAACGGAGCCGGTCGGGTACCTCGGGCTGTATAAATGTATAACTGAAAATTAATGTATTTATTTCAAAATAGAACCTTACAGATGACTTAGTGAAAGTCATCAGACTACCACCGCCTGCAAAGCAATTTTAGGTACTGTTAAAGGAGAAGAAGCGGCGCACTAAATTCCCCAGCAACATATCTTAACTTCACAATAATTATTTTTCGTGTTTTTTAAATGTAATTTATACTAATAAAAGGTTTGACAAAGTAACTCATAAATGACTAGAAATTTTCGCAATATAATTTATTTATTATTCTCTCATAAACAAAAGTAGACAACGTTCACGGTCAATCTTTGGCTTTGACGTTTATGAAGTCTTATTTTAAGAGAAACTTAGCAACGACATCTGCTGATCTATGCTGTGTTTATTATTCACTAGCTTCTGCCGGCGACTTCATCCGCGTGGAATAATTAAAATAAAAAGTAGGTTAAAAAACCTCCCGATTTTGAAACATTCTTTATCAATGCTCCGGTCCTATCCGGTCCTGGATAAATGGGCTATGTAACACCGAATTAAAAATCAAATTAGACCAGTAGTTCCTGAGATTAGCGCGTTCAAGCTTAGCTTTATGTATTAGTAAGAGATATCAACGCCATCTAAATCGGACCAGTAGTTTTACGTGAAACCCGAACAACAGAGTGAAGCATTGAATACCTGTAATACAGGTTAACACAAACCTACAATAGGCACCACTCTTATATAACGGGCATTTTATTGTTTGTAAATTGTTGTGTGCGAAACTTAACAAAGTTTTTATTCTAATCTACATATTGTTACATCCGGACAAAGAAATGCGCACACCTGCCCGTCGTAAAACGCCGTTTATTGCCTTCTTTAATTTATGAATTCTTTTGTTCACTTTGTGTTTAGAATTTTAAATCCAGAAACACATGCTTTTGTTATTAAACTTCTTTATGGCCGTCGAAGCTTGCCAGGTGTGCGGGATTAACTCGGCGAACGCGAACCTTTGTTCTATTATACAGTGTAGTATAAAACAATGCCCGAACGGAGGGGTGGGGCAGTCAAGCGACGATTACGATACGAGTAAGACGTGTGTAGTACTTTCGATTAGCGATATAGTGAAGGACTTTGCGCTTGTTGAATTGCACTGAATCGTGTAGTGTGAACTGGTTGCATCCAGTTTAATTGTACCTGTTTTATACGTGTTTGTACAGTTCTAATAAAGTCTATGGTAATTCTAACGGCATTTATTTTAATTCGAGTCTTGTAGTTCGTAACAATATTTTCGATGTAATATATTAAATGATTCAGAATGTAATTCGAATGAACTCTATAGCCCAGACAGCGGCGTATATCGTAAAAAACTCTCAGACTCGATCAGCTAGGGCTTAGGCTCCAAGTTTATTTTGGACGTGTTCTGATTATCTTTCGGGTTATCTAACCACACGTCTGAATCTACTACTTTCAAGTGTAGTGTTTGTACTGAATTACAACGGTCGCTTTTGCAATTCGTTAATCTCTCGGGAATAATCTTCGAAGAGACTTTGCGTCGCTCTGCGTATTCTACCATCTGTATAAAGGGGAATGTGCCAACGTCTCACCTTTAGAACCGCACCGCTCGCCAGTAACGGGACGTTCACCCCTATTTCCTTGAGCTCCCACGCTCAACTATGCAACGGTTCTCTAGAACATTTATTCCGCGTACAACAATGATCTGGAGAGAACTTCCAGCCGCGATTTTCTCTTTGCGCTATGACATGGGGCTCTAGAAGGGCGTTATAAAATTTCTTAGAGGACACCCCTGGTGTTGCAAACGTCCATGGGCGACGGTAAATTAAGGCTATAAAAAAATAGTCATTTTTCCTGGATGAAAAGCACTCTATGGCCTATTCTATATCCCTGGCAACATGTATGAAACATTTCGTGAAAATCTGCTACGTTATTGAGGTGTGAAAACGTTACAAACTAACTAACCCACATTCGTTTTTTTATAATATTAATAGGATGTTTTGTATTTATATTTGATGTTATTATTAATTTGATACTATATATATACCTATCTATACGGTTACAAAATTCTAAAAATGCCGCGTCTATTTGTTGAAGCTTGTTGCGGCACGATTTATGAACGTACACACCGGTCCAACCGAGTACGAATTCAGTACGCTCGCACCGGTGTGTACACACACTATCAACATTAACTATGGAAAACGCTCATTGTCTACGGCCAACCGCCAATATTCGAAATATTCACTAAAAACGTAGACACTAGACGAATTAATGTACGCGCATCAAAAAGTAATTGTAAAATCGCAATATATTAAAATATACGCATATTTCAAGCAAAAGGTGCTTCATTGAAGACTTCCTACGCTTCAAAGCTATGTAAAAAAACATCCGGAATAGACTGTAGAAAAGGTGGAAATCACGATGGAATGTATTTAGATTGCGTGTTTGTTTGTTCGGAATTCACGTGAAACAACTGCGCCGATTTCGATGCGGTTTTTACGGGATTCTGGGAATCCCGCGGATTTTTTTATGGGAATGATTTAAAATGTCCAATTTCAGAAAAACTAATTTCAATATATTTTTTTTTAACTAATCGATATCAAATTTTATGTAACAATAAAGTGTTTTTTTTTTATCCCGGGAATGCCGCGGTTAATCAAGGAGCGGTTTCGAGAGAGCCATCTTCCCAATAATCACTTGTGATGGCGCTTGAGTACGTCCCTACATCGCAGAAACTGATTGGGAGATTTGCGGTTTCCACACATAACCTGTGCTAAAAGTCAGCTTTACGCATTCTAGTGTTTTACATGCGTACAACGTACACATTGGCCGCACCAAACCGCAGAAGATATTTAGAATTGATGCAATTCGTACGAAACGAAGATCGATATGGCGGTTATGTGCTGAGTTATATCCCTTCTGCCACATGAATTACTGGTATCCTAGGGGGAGCATGTGAACCTATTTAGAGATAAATCTTATTTCATGTTTTCAACGCACACGGTATTGATTTTGCCAATGTCGAAGTTTTAGAAGTGTCCAAGTCGAAGTGTCGATGAATGCGTCGTCAGCCATTTGCAGTCCACTGCTGAACGTAGGCCTCCCTAAGACGGCGCCACTTACCCCTGTCCTCTGATTTCCTCATCCAGCGCTTACCAGCGACCTTGCACAGACGTCGGTCCATCGGGCTGGAGGGTGTCCGACACTACGTTCACCGAGACGCGGTCTCCACTCCAGAACTCGTCTTCTCCATCGGCCATCGGTCCCACTGCCACTTCAACTTGCTAATTTTGTGACCTTGGTTCTCTTAGGGATATCCTCATTTCTAATTTTATCCATAAAAGAAACACCCAACATAGCCCATTCCATAACCCGTTGAGCGACTTGGAACTTGTGGACCAATCCTGCCGTCAGAGTCCATGTCGCGGCTCCATAGGTCAGGACGGGGAGAAGGCACTACTTGAAGACTTTTGCCTTCAAGCATAGCGGAATGAAATTGTTTATTTTCTTCTTGAATATAGATTCTTAATAATAATAATGTATTAGACGCAATATTTAAACTTGGTTTAACTTTAATTTATATTATCTAAAACATTAAACTAGGATACTTGTTTTGTATTTAAAATTATGTTGCCAGATTAACAAAACGGGATTCTAGTTTACAATTTGGTCGAAGCCTAGTTAGTCCCAAGGACTACTGGAGTCAGCAGCCGAGGGCTGCCAAGCCATCTCTGGGAGATATCCAACCGACAAGTCGATCGTTGTTCTAATAGATTTTGAAGTGGCTCGCAGCATCTCGATCCGTGCCGATAAAGTTCAAAGCGGAACTGGGGTGGCTTAGTTGCATTAGAATGCATAACTGTTCGAGTTCATTCAATAAGTTAATCAAATCTATCCTAACAGTTCCAGATCTGTTTTCAAGCGGTGGCAAATCGAATGAATTGAAATAAAACACTTCATATAAATTTCGATACCAATATTATGTATGCTACGTTTTAAAGGTTTAACTACAAAAAATCGAAAATGGAATATACTTTTTTTGCAGGAGTTCAGCAGACAGGCAGACGGCCCGCTTGATGGAAGAGGTTATCATCGCCTATGAACATTAGCAACAACAAAATGCGCTGCTGCTCTATAAAGAGTCTCGCACCTGGTTACTAAGGCCGGAAGACAACTCCAGGTTGTTATGGCGGCATACTTTAGACCATGATTGGCAGCGACTCAGTTGGGCAAATGCCCTACTACCTGGCTGTGGGTTGTTTTGTCGCCTCTTACGACAGGCCGCCCCAACGCAGGAAATTTGAATTTTTTTCTCCCTTCCTACACAGATAAAGAGGTCCTAGTGCCCAGGTTTTGCAACATTTTCTTGAACTAAAATAAAAAACAAATGGGAAGTTTAGGAAAATCACGTGAAATATTTAAATCAGTTAACAGTCACCTTGATTGTAAAACATAATGAAAGTAGGCCCAAAAACACGTAATAAAAAGAGTGAAAGCCTTTGTCATATCGTCTATTTAAAAGTTGGTAGCCCTGCCCTTTAAGTACGGCACAGAACGACGTTGGAGGCATTAATTTGTAGATAAAATTTAAGAGGATTACACCCAGAAATACCTTTTTAGTTTCGCTTTGAAGCTGCCGTTCGTTTCGTGTTTTATTCGCGTAAATTCCAAAAGCCCAATGGTTGGTTTGTGTCATTTTAGCGAAGGTACAATGTTGTGTAAGTGTTCCCGGATCGAGAGGATTACAACTCAAAAGTAATTATTGACAGCTGATGAATTTTAACATCCGGGTCTGTACTGTTCTTTGTTTTACGTTGAACGTGGTAAAATCAGGACTTTTCGGCAGAGTTGTGGAATGCACTACCAGAGTCTGTGTTTGCTTAGAAGTACAATCCGGGTACCGCCCAGCTTGCCATAAACAACGCGGTAATCTACGCTCACGTATGGAAGCGAGAGTTGGGTATGGAATAGAGAGCATGAAAGTAGAGTAAACGCGGTCGAGATGCGAGCACTGCGCAAAATCTGCGGAGTGACGCTCGCGGATCGCGTTCGTAATACCGAAGTAAGAAAGAGAGTTGGTCTGAAAGAGAGTGTCGGGGTGAAGGTAAGGAAAGGAATGCTCCGGTGGTTCGGGCATGTGGAAAGAATGTATGATGAAAGAATGACTAAACAGATATACAATGCAAAAGTGGATCGATGCAGAAATCGCGGAAGGCCACGACACACCTTCCATGATCAAATTGATCGTGTATTAGCAGAAGGTGATGTAAGGAGCCTTAAGAACAGACGAATGTGCATGACAAGAGGTGTGTAAGAATAAGCCTGTATGGCGCTCTGTTGTTCGTGCCTACACCGCAAGGGACCTGGCGTGAAGTTATGTATGTACAATCCGAGTATCTTCAAGTCTCGTGTGAATAGATACTGTTACGAGCTACAGGACTCGAATTAAAATAAATGCCGTTGGAATTACTATAGCGTTTATTAGAACTGTACAAACACGTGTAAAACAGGTACAAGATAATACTGGATGCAACCAGTTCACACTGCACGATTCGATGCAACTCAACACGCGCAAAGTCCATCATGTCGCTAATCGAAAGTACTACACACGTCTTAATCGTATCGTAGTCGTCGCTTGACTGTCTCACCCCTCCGTTCGGGCATTGTTTTATACTAATCTGTATATAACGAACAAAAGGGCCGCGTTAACCCGCACATCTGGCAAGCTTCGACGCAATGCAATAAAAACAAGGATTATCCGTCACTAATGGCGGCCATAAAATAAGTACGATAACAATAGGTGTGTTTAAAGTTTAAACACGAAGTAAATAAATGAATTCGTTTTTACAATATGCAGCTGTGGGGTCTTTGTCGGTATGTAACAGTACTATCTAGGTAAGCGTGCTCCATCTTCGACCGCATCATCATTCGGCATTGGACGTGATCGTGGTCAGATGCAAACTTATTTATTAAAAAAAAACTCAACCAGACCGCTGTCGCTGGGCAGTGTGCCTAGAAGCCTGGAATTTGACCTATCGTATCGTAAGATGCTTAAGAGCCCTAAAGTATACTATCTTTTTATTTATCTTTAGTCAAGAATAGACCCTTTTCACCTAATTTATTATACCCGCATTTATTGAGTATAATGTTTGGGAGCCAATAGTAAAATTAATTAAAGTAAAACTCTTCTATGCCCAAAATAAATTGGGTAAGCGCGTGCCAATTCACACAAAATGATTACATACAGGTGATTATACATGTTATGCATGACTAGGCGTTTTGAAGAATTTTTTGCACCGCTTCTTCTCTTCAAGCAACACACTTTTGCGAAGCGGGCAGGTTAATAATAACAAGAGCCTTGACCGTCACCTTGAAGGGCTCTCCTTGGTATCTGGGTGAAGGGTCAGATGCAGAAGGCAGCTCTGTTGGCCACGGCCTGTATTGCGAGGATATTTGTTTGTCTGGATCCTGAACTATCGGTAGTCTGGGCCGTAGGCCCCACTGCCGGCGGGTATCAGCTTTTTTATAAGTTAATTTACATATTTTATAACATACTAGCTGTCCCGGCAGACGACGTCCTGCCCGGTAAAAAAAAATTTAGGGGTGGACTACCCCTAACATTTAGGGGGATGAAAAATAGATGTTGGCCGATTCTCAGACCTACCCAATGTGAACACAAAATTTCATGAGAATCGGTCCAGTCGTTTCGGAGGAGTATGGCAACGAAAACTGTGACACGAGAATTTTATATATTAGACTAGCTGTCTCGGCAGACGTCGTCCTGCCCGGTAAAAATAGGGGTTTGTCGCAGAGGGTTAATAATTTAGGGTTGTATGTATTTTTGTATGTTGTATCATAAAAAATAGAAATTAAAAATTTTGTCTAAAAAATAAATAAAAAAATTTGGGGTGGACTACCCCTAACATTTAGGGGGATGAAAAATAGATGTTGGCCGATTCTCATAGATACCGGATAAGCACAAAAAATTTCATCAAAATCGGTCAAGCCGTTTCGGAGGAGTATGGCAACGAAAACTGTGACACGAGAATTTTATATATTAGACTAGCTGTCTCGGCAGACGTCGTCCTGCCCGGTAAAAATAGGGGTTTGTCGCAGAGGGTTAATAATTTAGGGTTGTATGTATTTTTGTATGTTGTATCATAAAAAAATAGAAATTAAAAATTTTGTCTAAAAAATAAATAAAAAAATTTGGGGTGGACTACCCCTAACATTTAGGGGAATGAAAAATAGATGTTGGCCGATTCTCATAGATACCGGATAAGCACAAAAAATTTCATCAAAATCGGTCAAGCCGTTTCGGAGGAGTATGGCAACGAAAACTGTGACACGAGAATTTTATATATTAGATTTATAAGAAAAATATTACAACTTGAAATTCAAATATATACGTAAATAATCAGACTTATGATATGTCTACAATTTAAGCAAGTTACGCTTGTATTATGAGTCAACGGACTACTCTGGGGTCGAACCTGGAGCCCCTATGTTGCAGTAAGGTAAGGCTTCAACCACTCAACCACAGAGGCCGTCAGATTAGATGAAGCTCACAGTGTAGATGAAAACCTTTAATAAAAATTGAATATGTGGTGGATGGTTGCCGGTTTGTGTAATAAAAGTGAGTTTTTGTAGCACATTTTATATTAAGAAAAAAAACAAGGTTAACATCATTACATCATAGATAACAAACTGCGCGTAAAGTTTTAGAGCATTTAAGATAACCGCGACAAGACCGTACTCGCGCGCTGACCGAAGCAGCCTGTCAGCGTTTAGCTGTCTGAAGAAGGGCTCGCGCGCGGTAAGGGCGACGCGGGCGGCGAATAACGTAAAGGCGGCTTGCCACGGTTATGTCGCTTAGGCAGCCTGCTGGCCGCTACAAATAGTTAAAATGAACAAGTTGATGGTCGGCTAAACAATAACTTGTTTTTTTATTGCAAGAGGTCAGCACACAGGCAGACGGCACACTTGATGAAAAGCGGTTACCATCGACTATGTACATTTGCAACACCAAAGGTGTTACAATCGCGCTGCTGCTCTCATAAAAGAGACTGGAAGCTAGTCACTAATGCCGGAACACAACATAGGGTTGTTATGGCGGCATACTCTAGACCAGGGGTGGTCGCCATCCAGTCGAGCCAATACCCTACCACCTGGCTGGGTGTGGGTTGTTTTGTTGCCTGTCATAACAGGCCGCAGGAAATTGTATTCTTTCTCCGTTCTAGGACAGATAAAACTTTGACATTTCTTTCAAAAAACAAACATTTTCAAAAGTTAAGTCATGCTTGACTACAATTAGTCTTAATTAACATACTCGTGCAAGTACCGGTGTGATGATACACGTCCCGTGTAACTCAGGTGGGCAACGGTAGCCCACCTCCAGGCGTAACTCGAAAACTCAAAACTTTCTACGATTAGATAAATTTTATGGACTTTATTCATACAGTATAACCGTTGTTCAAATGAAAAGCGCTGAGCCCTTTTCAATTTGGGCGCGCCCTTTCCGCACCAAAAGTTTCCTGATAAAAACAATTTTTGGAAAGGTTGAATATCAATTTTTGGGATTTCATTCCACTTTTTTATACAGTTTAAGTCCATTTTAGTTTTTCCATAATCTTGTTGGGGAAGTTCTTTGTAGGTTTTATTGCTGTGAGTTTGCAGTACCCGGCGTGCCCCGAGGAGGTGGGTTTGTTTTCGAGAGCACTGCTGGGAGTGCTGAAACTTACTTGTTTGTTGTAAATGCTGTTACGAAGGAAGGTTACATTTGTTTTTTGAACTGTAACTTTTAAATACTCAGGCTTGTAATGTGTGTAAAAGTTTCGTTGTTATTTTTTTTATGTTTATAATATCAGCCCATAAATGTCCCGCTGCTGGTCTCGGGCCTCCCATTATAGGGATAGGGGAACGGTCAGTATACCCGCCACGCTTGTCCAAGGCGGCTTGGCAGGTTTGATACATAAGTTATCTCGATGTGCAGGTTACATCACGATCTTTTCCTTCACCGTTGTTAGCACGTGGTAATTGTAACAATATGCACATTAGAACAGACAACTGACTAAGTGGTGCATGCGTTCCGGTCAGAATCGAACCCGCGCCCTTTGAGTATGAGACACGTGCGCTAGCCATTACGCTACCACGACTACCTGATGACCTGATGCTGATAGATTAGTAATAAAAGTGACTTCCTCTGATTATATGTCTTGGTTTAGGAAAACCTCTGATTATTATTGACTAGAGTTTACCCGTGCGTGTCTCTTGTATATAGAACGAGCGCTACAGGTTATATTATATTACATTTTTTATGTATTTGCCCACGGAAGATTCACTTTACTTTATATCGCTAATTATACCATACCCCGTCTATCTGTGAACAAAATAAATTACAAAACTTGACCAAAAAGGCCAAAATGGTCTAAATTACCAAAAGACCACAGTGACCGACATGGCCAAAATGACGGAATAAGCAAAAACGACCAAAAAGGCCAAATAGGCCAAAATGACCAAAAAGGCCAAAATGACCAAACAGGCCAAAATGACTGAATAGGCAAAAACGACCAAAAAGGCCAAAATGACCATAAAGACCAAATAGGCCAAAATAGTCAAAATGACCAAAACGGCTAAAATTATCAACATGGCCAAAATTACCGAAAAGGCTAAAGTGACCGAAATGGCCAAAATGAGTAAAAAGGCCAAAATTACCAAAAAGGCCAAAATGAAAATTATCCCTTGTCCACACTCAGTATTTAATTTACATACGTACGGAATTTCAGCCAAATCGACCCATTAGTTCTTCCGTAAAAGCATAACAAACAGAAAGACAAATATATTTTTATCCCGGAAACTATCCCATTTTTCGGGATTAAAGTATCCTATGTTCATTCGGTATCGAAAACACATATATATATATATATATATATATACTGAGTTTCAGCCAAATCGGTCCAGTAGTTTTTACGTGAAAACGGAACAGACAGACAGACAGAGTAACTTTCGCATTTATAATATTAATAGGGATAATAGGGATTAGTATATAATACAGTATAATTTTTATCCCGAAAATTAGACGGTTGGATGGCAACGAGTTCAACTGACAGGCAGTCGATCCACCTGATGAAAGACGGTTACCTTCGCCTATGAACATTTGTAATAACAAAAGAGCTACTACGAATGTGCTGCTCGAAATTCGAGACTCCAGATTGTTATGGAGGCATACTCTAGACGAGGGATGATAGGCATCCAGTTGAGCAAATAGCCTATAACCTGGCCATGTGTTATATTGTCGCCGCTTACAGGTCACTCGGAGAAAATATTATTCTTTCTCCGTTCCTGCATGGATATTGACCTAGGAACCTGACATAAGACGATGAAAAGCACACAGAGGTGTTTGAGTGGGTATTCTGCCAGTCCTCCTGGTCCACTTCCTTCTCTAGTTATCTTATCTCCACCATCATGTTTCTTCTGTCTGGTTACTTGACTTGCTCTTTCCCATCCTAAGGGCTACTAACGTGTTGGCCTCACCTCCGGTGTTGTAGACTCTATTTTCTCTCTCCACGAAGCCCTACATGGTGTGCAGTCCATAAATAGATTTCAACGTGGTAGAGCCAAGCTAGAATCATTCACCTGCCTAGCGTCGGCTCGATGAATGGGATACTATTCTCTTAAAGAATATATAAGCATGAAGCAATTTGCCTTGACCTCATTGAATTCCAATGGCCCACTTCTACCTCCTCCTATCCCATCATTACTAATGCATTACCCTTTCACACCCCATCTACCTTATTCATCTGGCCCATCTATATCATCTCTTTTGTCTCATTCCTTCTAACCCATCCCAAAGGGTGGCAGGTGGCCGTAGCTCTACCCCAGGTATTGCAAATCACTTTTCGTTAGACGGGCCGTTCGCCACCTTCGCAATAAATAAAAACCTCGTCAAAAAACGAGAACAATATAGCTATGATAGGAAGGGAGATGATGTAAAGACTCACCGGGTGGTGCGAGATGCGCGATGAGCAGCACCGCGAGGTGCGCCGCGGCGCTGCGTGCGCGCACCATCGCGGATCAGAGGCGCCCGCGGCCCGCGCCCCGCCGCCGCATGCCACTACCACTACCCGGCGACAGTCGCGCACTACCACACCACTCGCACACTGCACTACCACTCACACGCGAACGCGGCCCGAAAGCGATGCACTTGACTCAGACGACCTGTGGAAGAAAAAATCAATTAGGCTCGCTGCAAACGGGCTACCGGCTACTGCCACCAGTGGCCAACGACAAGCTGTTGACACGTTTTTTCAAAGATTTAATTCCCGCGGTGGCGAGTGGCCACTTACTGTGACCCGATGCGCCTACACTTGACAATTTATATTACACTTTGGCTAGTTTAAAAGCGTTGAAAGTTTGAAGTGCAACTGATTGCTAAAATTATGACTTGCACAATCGCTTACAATTTTACTTATACATGTTTATACTTAACACGTGTAAACTAGACATAATCATCACCCCACAGTTGTTGTTGTAAATAAATTAATTCAATCAAACTAATTAAACTGAAATTAATTTAATACATATTTTTTCAATTTGGCAGGTATATCAATTTGGTGGCTTTCACAATCGGTAGTAATAAATCTTAACTTGTTTCACGCACGCAAGCACACACGCGCGCACACACAAACACAGGTCGCGCGCTCATAGTCGCAAATGACACGAGTTTGTTATTTTCTATGTTTGGTTTTAAGTTCATTTTATTTGCAATGTATCCTGTATACTATAAGTATACTATAATAGTATAGTATACCTCATTGTCTTCTGGTGGGAGTTGTCACTGTAGCACAGTATTATACTTTTGCAGTGCAACGAGCTGTTCTGTCATTACGTAAACATGTGTTTCTTTAGATCAATAAAATAATTATTTATTTATATTTAGCAATAGTTCCAGGTACCTACGCTCACGTATGGAAGCGAGAGTTCGGTATGGAATAGAGAGCACGAAAGTAGAGTAAACGCGGTCGAGATGCGAGCACTGCGCAAAATCTGCGGAGTGACGCTCGCGGACCGCGTTCGTAATACCGAAGTAAGAAAGAGAGTTGGTCTGAAAGAGAGTGTCGGGGTGAAGGTAAGGAAAGGAATGCTCCGGTGGTTCGGGCATGTGGAAAGAATGTATGATGAAAGAATGACTAAACAGATATACAATGCGAAAGTGGATGGATGCAGAAGTCGCGGAAGGCCACGACACACCTTCCATGATCAAATTGATCTTGTATTAGCAGAAGGTGATGTCAGGAGCCTTAAGAACAGACAAGCGTGCATGACAAGAGGTGTGTAAGAATAAGCCTGTACGGCGCTCTGTTGTTCGTGCCTACCCCGCAAGGGACCTGGCGTGAAGTTATGTATGTATGTATGTAATAGTTCCAGCATGGCAGCATAAAATAGTTTGACAACATCCCTTTAAAAATTAAAATTATTAGAATGTTTCGTAGAGAGGATTTATGAACCCAGTATCTCTAAACTGAAAGTAAGTAAATCATACAGGAATTCCGAAGCCGAGCGATATTGGGTAAATCAATTAGGGAGTGTACTAAAACAGCGAAACAAGCGGGCAACTGCAAATTGCAATCAATGTAATGTAAATGAGGGGCACTCCCACTCTTGGAATTTCATTATGGACTCCCCCTCTGAACCTTTGCTAATTAGTTTCACTTTCGCTGTTATTTATTTAGCGTCTGGAATTATGTTCGGCTCTTTTTCCTTGTTGCCTCCATGATTTAGTAGTTCACTTAGTGGATGCTTTTCGAGACTGTATTCCCATTGCTTTTTTGCCACAACAGTGATGTATGTATGAATCTCCGTATCTGGATGTTATTATGTTTTCAGTAAATTCGTAGTAAAATGAAGAAATTAGGAATTGGGTATGCTTTTATCCGTGCAGGAACGGAGAAAGAATACAATATCCTGCGGCCCGGCGGCCTGTCGTAAGAGGTGACAAAACAACCCACAGCCAGGTGGTAGGGCATTTGCCCGACTGGATGGCTACCACCCCTGGTCTAGAGTATGTCGCCATAACAACCTTGTGTTGTGTTCCGGCATTAGTGACCAGGTTCCAGGCTCCTTTGGTGTTGCAAATGTCTATAGGAGATGGTAACCGCTGTCTATCAAGTGGGCCGTCTGCCTGTCTGCTGATCTCCTGCAATAAAAAAATAAAAAAATGCTTCTAAAAATTTCGTACTGGGATGACGAATGGCAGTGTTCTAAGTGACTGCCGAGGATCATGACTTTGATGGCAGTGAAAATTGTTCTTATGGCAAGAGACCTCGTGGTATCTATATATTAATACATGAAGAAAAAGCTTTGTACCCCTTTTTACGAAAACTGCGGAGGAGTATCATATTTCGCACACTCATGGTTAATATAGAGAAGGAGTGCAGGACGCTAATATTTTTTTTTAAATATGCATAAAAAATACATACATTATCATGTATTTGACACACACACGCAAATATACTCTTTTAATATTGTTGAAGTCAAATTAATAGTGTAGCCTTGGCGAAATCTCTGATTATCTAATATATAAAATTCTCGTGTCACAGTTTTCGTTGCCATACTCCTCCGAAACGGCTTGACCGATTCTCATGAAATTTTGTATGCATATTGGGTAGGTCTGAGAATCGGCCAACATCTATTTTTCATCCCCCTAAATGTTAGGGGTAGTCCACCCCCAAATTTTTTTTTTAATTTTTTAGACAAAATTTTTAATTTCTATTTTTTTATTATACAACATACAAAAATACATACAATCCTCAATTTTCACCCTTCTACGATAAACCCCTATTTTTTACCGGGCAGGACGACGTCTGCCGGGACAGCTAGTAGAAGTATAGTCTTTGACAACAGAACCTTAATAATGTTCAAACTTATAATTTAAATTAATTATGGTCGAATTTCGACCACTGGGCGACCACTAGTACATTTAAATTATACATATGTTATGAATTATGAATATTGTTTGAGAAAAAAGAAAGCTTGACTGAACATACATAACAAAATATTTGTATGATGAACCTTTCCTCTTTTTTGAAGTCGGTTACAAAATACTTATATAGTATATACATACATACATGATATATTATCAATAAAATACCGACACACTTATTCTATAACGAGCTGTGCCCGCGGCTTCGTCCACGTGGAATGTTTTTCGCGGAACCCTAAAAAAGAAGTAATAAAGTAGCCTAAGTTAAACTCCTTAAACTTCAGCTATCTGCCCGTAAAAATCGGTCCAGCCGTTTCAGAGATTATTCGGAACTTATATACAGACAAATAAAATTCAAAATTGAGTGTTTGGTGTAAGTGCCGTATATACAAAAAAGATGTTTGACTTTACAAACAGACACTTCAATTATCCGTGCAGGAACGGAGAAAGAATACAATTTCCTGCGGCCCGGCGGCCTGTCGAAAGAGGCGATAAAACAACCCACAGCCAGGTGGTAGGGTATTTGCCCGACTGGATGGCGACCACTCCTGGTCTAGAGTATGTCGCCATAACAACCTTGTGTTGTGTTCCGGCATTAGTGACCAGGTTCCAGGCTCCCTAAAGAGAGCAGCAGCACATTCGTAGCACCTTTGGTGTTGCAAATGTCCATAGGCGATGGTAACCGCTGTCCATCAAGTGGGCCGTCTGCCTGTCTGCTGATCTCCCGCAATAAAAAAAACCTTCAATTTAATTTATCTCTGTATATAATAGTTGCTTAAGTGCTTTCAAACTGATGGCAAACTCTTAACAATAGCTCCGTAAGTTTATGATAAAGTTCAAGTTATCTTTGTGCAAGAATAAAAGTATAGTTTTCATAAAATAATGATTCAAGTTCGCAAAAACTTGGCACTAGTTGTAAGAAATGAAAGAAAGTTGTCAACTTACTGTGAACTACTTTAAATGCTAAGAGAAGCGTCTGGATAAATTATGTATATTACAAATTATCCCAGGACTACTTCTCCCGGTACGAAAACAAGGAAAAACGATTTGAATAAAGTCTGATACACAATATTGTCACGAGCTACAGGACTCGAATTAAAATGCCGTTGGAATTTCTAAGCAATTTTTTTAGAACTATACAAACACGTATAACACAGGTACAATTAATATAAGTGGACGCAACCAGTACAATCTGCACAATTAAACAACAAGCGCAAAGTCCGTCACTATATAACTTATCAATGTACACGTCTTGCTTGCATCGTAATTGTCGCTTGACTACCTCACCCGTCCGTTCGGGCATTTCCGTACAAATACAATATGCCTCGACGCAAAAAATAATTTCTAAGAATTAGTTCGACACGCCTGCCTAATGACTGTGATAAAAAAGTACAATAACAATATAATGTTTTTCTTAATTTCAAATTTTAAACACAAAGTAAACAAAAGAAGTCCAAATGTGGGGAAAGTTAATAAACCAGGTTTATGGCAGGCAGATGTGCATTCACTTATTGTCAGCATCAACAATATGAATTAATACCTGTCGTTGGAATATGATATTTAAATTCATTTATAAACATTTATTATATTTTGTAGATATGTATGATAATAAAAAATAAAAACTTCGTTTAAAAAAACCGACTTCAAAAACTAAAATGTATAAAATAACTTATTTCTAAAGCTATTGTTATCATTATATATTATCTAAAACATCTTAAAGTCGGTGCTTAGTAATTTTCAAAACAGTAATTTTTATGTTTTACTTTGCACCGACTTCAAGATGTTTTAGATAATGAATATATGAATGTAATATATGAATAATAATAGCTTTAGAAATAAGTTATTTTATACATTTTAGTTTTTGAAGTCGGTTTTTTTAAACGAGGTATTTATTTTTTATTTGCTACTTTTTAGTGTCTAACTATGTATGGGTGGACACAATGGTGGACACAGTGGAATGGTGCCGCGCTTCTTAAAAAATATAGATCCCAAGAAACGGGAACAAAAAAATGTTCGTAAAATGAAAACTACTGGGCCAAACTATGTCAAATTTTTAGGGGACCAATTGGAAGCTATTCCGCGTCAAACAAAAAAGAATCACGTCAATCGGATCATAAATCACGGAGTAATCAGTGAACATACATAAAAAAAAGATCCAGACGAATTGAAAGAAGAAACAAAGAAAAGAAAAAACATTTATTCAGAACTACAACACATGAAAACACAATATATAAGCATAAATAAATAAATGTACAATGTGATACAATGCAATAAAATAAAAAAAGTGTAGCTCTAAATTGGTCCTAGCTCAGCATGTTGCTGGTTAAGTTAACCAGCGCTGATCTTCCACTAGGGCCATTTAAGTGACATACACGGACACTGCAGCAAATAAAATATAAAGTGAAAGAATTTTTTTTTAAATATAATGATAGAAAAAATGTATAAAACAGAAGAAAAAAATATAAAAAAGATGTGCACAACAATTGTAAAAAATATTAAATACATATTATTTATATAGTTATAACAATAAGAGCTTAAAAGAAGCAATGTTAAGAAACACACGACACAACACAGACAGGATAGGTCAGGCACACACACACATCATCACATCATCCAAATGGGCGCCATTATATAGCACTTGTATCATGAACGAGATCAAATTGGCACATTTGGTGCGCATACAAGAACTTTTTTAATTTAACTCTAAATCCCTGAACACTTTGCATATTTTTTATGGGGGGTGGGATATTGTTCCAGCATTTGGAGGCAGAATACCTAAAACTACCCCTAAAAGCAACTGTGCCATGTCGTTGCGTCGTAAGCTGCATAGCGCATTGCCGCAGTCCAGCCGATTTTTTTGAAGAAAACCAGGAAAGCTTTTTATATAAATATGAAGGAGCTTTATGCTTAATAACTCCGAAAAGAAGGCAGGCCAGATGCAATTTACGGCGATGTTTCATTTTCAACATTGAACATTTGTTTATAAAAGGCGTCACATGACTTCTAAATGGGGTGTCATAGCAAAAGCGTGCACAAGCGTTTGAGAATTGAGAACCTCCTCCTTTTTCAAAGTCGGTTAAAAAGACTAACTTACAAGCCTTATTGATTTATTATGTGTGTTTTGTAAATCAGGTTTTGTTTCTGTGTAAAATTAAATAGAATAGAGTAGAATATTCTTTATGATGATGAGAGCACGATATTTTAACGCCTTTTTTATATGAATACTAGCTGTCCCGGCAGACGTCGTCTTGCCCGGTTAAAAAAAAAAAAATTTAGGGGTGGACTACCCCTAACATTTAGGGGGATGAAAAATAGATGTTGGCCGATTCTCATAGATACCGGATAAGCACAAAAAATTTCATCAAAATCGGTCAAGCCGTTTCGGAGGAGTATGGCAACGAAAACTGTGACACGAGAATTTTATATATTAGATTATTTTAGAATTCATTGTAGTATGTGTCTAATACCCAATTAATTGTATTATCCGCTTTCCTATTAATTAAAATTTGCTCGGTGTACATAGACTGCCAAATTACCTTGTTTAAGGCTTACTGTACCTCTGTGTACTCGGCAAGTCTGTGGCTCCCAATATATAATATACCCAAAGAGCTTACAATGCCCTGCGAGTCCAATACAATAATTCCTTACTTAACTCCTTTATGGCGCAAAAAATAGCATCGTTACTTAGCAGATTGCGTGGTTCAGCAACAGCATCTTGAAGGGAATAGCTGATAAATTTGACTGCCCACTGATTTGGTCCTTCGTTAAGAGGACTAAATCAGTGCTAGTCATTAATTACTAACATAGACATGAGGAAAAAAATAATAATAACAAAAAAATATTATAGAAAAGTATGCCTAAAGAAATGCACACTGGAAAACCTGTCACATATTTTCCCCCTAGCATTATGATATACAACGTCCACCAGTCTACTGCAGTGCACTGCAGCGGTTTTTGTTTTTCTTTTACGGTTACTGAATTTTGGCTAACGTTAATGGATATGTACGACCGACTTTTACGACATGAGAGTATATAATAAAAAAACTTTAGAAAAAAAATCAAGGAAATCTTTATATTAAAAAAAAAAACATATTTCAGACGTGTTTAACCCTATTCATTGAATTTCAAAAAAGTTGTCATTTCAATACTGTTCCATGTTTTTCGGGTAATGATTTTTTAACCACTCCCTGCACTAAATGCTTATGGACGCGTTCCCTTAGTAGCTCACAACGCCAAAAATGTTCCATCAACCGTTCCGCATGGCGACCACGGTCGTTATGGTCGTAGCGAAATGTCACTGATGACGTCGTCATTTTCGATCACACAACGCTCACAACGACCGATGTCAAGAGCTGGGTCGAAGTGGGCGTTGACCACAGATCATTAAATCTCTCTATTAAAAAAAATAATTAAAAAAGCTGGGGATCCAGAAGTTAATTATTTAGGAATAAATCTAATATATAAAATTCTCGTGTCACAGTTTTCGTTGCCATACTCCTCCGAAACGGCTTGACCGATTTTGATGAAATTTTTTGTGCTTATCCGGTATCTATGAGAATCAGCCAACATCTATTTTTCATCCCCCTAAATGTTAGGGGTAGGCCACCCCTAATTTTTTTTTTTTTACCGGGCAGGACGACTTCTGCCAGGACAGCTAGTTTTATTATATATTCAATTATATATATGTTGTTGTTTAGAATTATAAAATTATTTTTGATTGGAACAACTTAACTAAATACTTAAAATAAACGAAATTATAAATAAATTAATATAAATAATGTAACAAATCGCTGCCAGAGGGTGCCTAGAAGGCCTTCAATGCTGATTCGTTGCGCGAAATACGAACCAACCAAATTCATAAATTATTTTAAAATTTACACGGTTAAATGGACCACTACGAGGGCTAGACACATACAACAAGCATTTCTCCACCCACGAATGCATACAACAAATGCTTCGAAATATGTCCAAAATGGTTCCAATTAACTGCGCCATATATGAAAGATTCCAGCTCGTCGTGACTGTCGATCGCTCGCCTCTCCCCTTTGTCGTCAAACGCCGCTTTGATTAAACGATTTTCACGATATTCACAGTGTCCTACATTCCGCCACTGGTCTTGCCAAAAATCAAATTTTACTAAGTTATGTTTTTGTGTCTTGCCAATTATTAGACACTAGATTTGCATTGCAGTTGTCACGTTGATATAAATTATTTGAAATATTACATTTTTAATACGCTTTCATAGTTGATAAAATATAATCACATACTCTAAATACTATTAATTGAAAATAATTAATTATTTATGATTAAATCTTTATAATAAGTCTGTAGAGTAGCCATGATTTTGAAAAATATTGTGAAGATTCTAGAAGACGTAATGTAAATAATCCTTTACAACATGTATTTAATACCTCTTGGAATTTAAACTATCTGTAATTCTATTTTGGTTGCTTTCATTATTTACAGTCATTTTGTTGCCGTTAATTTTCTAAGATTCATTTATTGTTAGTTCCTAAACTATTTATTTTCGTCGGGTGTCGTTTCAAAAATGCCATAAACCTTCTGTTTTTGGAATTTTGATGCAGAGTTCCAGATGCCATAAAGCTTACAATTTTAAGAATTCCAAGAAATACCGGGCATTATGTTGGAGGGCCATGTATATTTTACGAATATATAAGGTCGGACCGCTGAGACTGGTTTAGTTGAGCTTCAACTGCGATCGAGCAGTTATCTAGTATACTTTAGGAGTGAAGTGTATCTTACGTTAGCGAATAATATTTGTAAATGCCATAGCGACCTATAGCGTGATATTTCATTATTGCAATGAGATTGTATTTTACAATAATGAAATAAGAGATGGCAAGCAAGCAAGCTCGCTAATAAGAAAGACTGGCACTCTCTCTCGAGAAGCCATCTTGGCAAGTAGGCAGATATGTGTAATAAAAATACGTTATTTTGTGTAACTAAAAATAACAATATCAATGTAGTTATACAGTCATAACAAAGATTGTGAGAGACTTAATAAAGAGAATTATTACTACTTATAACGACGGACTAAGTACGATTTATGTTATTACTTTGTTTTGATTAGTTAAACAGATGTAGATAAATGCCCAATCAAATCGGCAGCTTTAACAGCAAGTATTTACATGGTATCACGTTCATGCATTGACTTTAACTGTGCTAAATTATACATCAATAAATTGATGGATAAAACGTGACGCAACAAAAACATTTGTCCTGTCTGTCAAAACATCACCTGGAAACTTCTAAATTAATTTAAATGAAACTCCATTCAGGGCTAGCTTATATCCCGCGGCAACATAGGATACATTTTATCCCAAAAATAACGTCTTCTCCGTGGGATAGACTAAAACTATGGCGTTTTAGTCGCATTATTTTGGTATTTGTAATTCACTAACAAACGTTGTCATGGCAACGACAACAAAGTGTCGCTGAGTTATCTGATATATTAGTTAATTCTTATTTTACAGAGCTAGAAATGTAATTAATTTAACATTCGAAAGCTCGTTAACTCCGAAAAGTGGGGTTTAAAGTTTTAATAGTAATTAGTAGTTACTTTTCGGGCCACAGTTTTTAACGTAGAACTGACTAATGATTTAACCTCAGGTCATAGACATTCATATGTAGCGACATAGTCTAGTATAAAATGAGATTAGTCATTATGAAGTGATTTTTTCTATCAGATAGCGGAAGTGAGGAGAAAGGATGCGCTTTTGTGTAAAGCCTCCACTGTTCCGCTCCAGCTGTCATCGGTAGGCAACTGGCTGGGTAGGGCTGTGCCCAAACAGTTATTCCGCTCCTACCCAGAGTCCACTGTTGATAGGCAACACGGCCTTACTGCAAGTGTTTCAAGCAATGTATATAACATTAATGATAATGGGTATCAGACACAATAAGTAATAACAATTTTTAATACTATTTTGAAATTAAAGAACGGGCGCTAGAATACAATGCTACTATCTTACTTTTAAATATATTGTGGCGACCGAGGGTAGAATTTTCTGGCAGCGTAAGCAGGTCTCAAGACTTTTAGAAAAAGGTTTTGAAAGAAGAAAAGACAGATACATTTTTCAAGGGATATAGATGACGAATAAAAAGGTTCAGGAAGGAAAAGACAGAGATAGATGGATGTCTAGAAAGGGATAGACAGTAAATAAAAGAATAACGAAAAGAAGATCAAAATTGTGGGTTCCAGAAGATTCTTTCGGGTATGTAAGTAGCGTAAGGCGCGCCCACCGGGTAGTTCAGTTCAGTCTGCTGAGTGCGATACGAGAGAGTTGGAAAAGAAATTAAATAGATGCTAGTGACGAGTTTTAGAGAGTTGGAAGAAAAGTTTATTAGAGGCAAGTGACGAGTTTAGGGGGCACTTCAGTGAAGGAGGAGTTTAGTGTAATTTAAGAGGAGATCCAGAAGTGCGCTATGCGTGGTAAATTCGAAGGTGAGCACTGCAGTAGCATGAGATGGTCTACGCAATATCGGCTCCGGTATTGTGAGTGAGACATCTTATCGTCGGGACAGTGCGTGTAGGGGTAAACCTGCGAGAAAATTCTCATACGGCTGTGTAAGTTAATAAAAACATTTAGTTAAAAACTGGCGTTTCCTTTCAATCCCAAGTAATAAGATTGTGTTAAAACAATTTTAATAATGTTCATATTCAAGCCTAATTTTCTCGTATAAAATGTAAACGGTTTCGGCGTTTCCTACTTTCGTAAGATGATAAAAGTGCCTCAATTGACTTGCCTATGCTCTATTGATTAGTATCCTCGAACAACTCATTTCACTACAATCTTAATATAAAATCAGATTGTAGTGTTTCAGATGATACCCGCTTCCTAAGGGACACTCGCCCGAAACAGTACGTCAAGATGTCTCTAAGAAGTTGGACAAAGATTCATTGCCCGTCTTAGGCCCGAAATGGTTTTCTGATGGCATATCGTATCACAATGGGGAAAGGAAACTTTTAAATCGTTGTTTGGGAAATACTAGGGAGACGAATTGAGTGTAATATATATAATACATAATTTGGTCAAACACTTATTCGTGCAGGAACGGAGAGAAAATACAATATGATTCGGCCAGGCGGCCTGACGTAAGAGACGACAAAACAACCCACAGCCAGGTGGTTGGCGTCTGGATGACTACTACTCCTAGTCTAGACTATGCCTCCATAACAATAACACATAGCAAGTTGTATTCCGACATTTGGAGTCAGGTTCCAGTCTTTCTTTAGAAAACGGCACCACATTCATAGCACCTTTCGTGTTACAAATTTCCATAGACGATAGTGACCACTTTCCATCAAGTGGGCCGTCTGCTTGTCTGCTGAACCCACGCAATAAAACAAATTTTATGAATATTTCGCTTCTATTACTTAAATAGTTACTAAATCAAGATATTTCTGAACGGATATTTCTCTGTCAAACTGACAGTGAACCCGCCTTTATAGTTTGTCGGCCATTTTGTTTTACCATTAAATAGCGATGGGCGTTTTCGTTAAATTTTGTCATCCGATGCGCATCGTTAATTGTAAACCGCATCCGATGCCGGCATCGTTATTTCTGGCACCGATGCGATTTGCCAAAATTAGTTGACGGCTAAAGTATCTGCAACTATGCGTTTAACATTTGATGCCTGTTATGTAAATTATATCGACACGATATTCAACATTACGACTTCTACTGGTATATTGTTTTAAAAGTGTGGAGGTTAAAAAATAAAAATAAGTTAATTCATATTTATTTTTAACAAAATTGGAGTTTACATTAAGAAAAACCAAATTTTCTAATTTGGAACTTGTAAGACGAGTTCTTCGTTCATTCAAAATATACCTGGCTTTGGAGAGTATCCGTTCGCATGGCACAGATGCTGTGATAACATTGCACCTGGAACGGTATATTTCTGCCAGCGTCGGGTATATTTCGGAATGACGAAGCCACAATTCCGTGCGATCATTAAAAAATACATATGATACTTTAATAAACAAGTAATTATCTATATAATAATAAAAATTTCTAACATTTACGAACATTTCTATTATTGTATTACGTTAATTTACGTTGGTTGTTTACCTCGCACAACCACGGATCGTACCGAGAGCACCCGAGAGTGAGCGAGCGAGCGATACGTCGAGTCTTCGGTTTGTCATCGTTGCGTTTTCCGTGGCGTGGTCAACGGTGCCTCTCGCTCGCTCGCATTCGGTGAAGTTCGCATCGGATATTGCGGGCATCCGTTTTTCAATATATCGACATCGGATGCCGGCATCGTCTACTGGCATCGTTGCCAAAAAACGTTTTTACAAAAACGACCACCTCTACCATTAAAAATTCTTTGAGCTGTGAGCTCTAGTGTCGCCAAAAGCCTAAAATTAAAGTAATATTAGTGTCATCTTAAAAATTTATGTCTTATTTAAATTTGTAAGAATTTAATCGTCACAAGACTTTCCAATTATCTAAAAATACTTTGTGATCAGACATGAAAGACTATTTAATATACATTTAGTCAATTTTTACAGACGAGCAGATATTGAAAACAAATTGAAGTTTAAAAATAAAACCACATTTCGATGGAAAACGTTTTTGATTGAACCCCGCAGTGGAAAGAAGTAATGCTGTTATTTTTATTTAAATTTCGATGGGCAAGATGAAAGAAAAAAGACTATCTATAGAAATATCCACGTAATTAGATTACTTAGATACTATGATTAAAACTACAGCATCTTCTGAGACTTAGTAATCTGCATTGTCAGCAGAAAAGGTTGGCATTCGAAGGTCAGTGTGGGTGTTTAATTAAGTATATGTGGTGCTCAAAATGAGGCCACTGAACGAGAGAAGGAGGAAGGTGCGCATGCAACAGTCGGTCTCCCGGTATATATGCTCAAAATCTCCTCCCGTAATTCCGCCTCAGGGGCCTCCAGCACCTGGGGAGCGGAGGAATCAACCTCTCTTGACGAAGTGAGTTGGCCTCTACCGGGGCATTCTCAAGTACTGATGCGCAGGATGAAAGTGTGCGTAACTACGTTCTAAGTCTCACGCTATTCCTACCATGAGTGCGGGGCACATGGAAGGAAGAGGGTTTTAGTTGAGTATTAGCCCACGGGTAACCCCTTTAACAGGGGCCCCAGTCTCCCTTAAACAGCAGCAGCGCTATTGTAACAACCCACAGCCAGGTGGTAGGGCATTTGCCCGACTGGATGGCTACCACCCCTGATCTAAAGTATGTCGCAATAACAATCTTGTGTTCCGGCATTAGAGGCCAGGTTCCAGTCTCCCTTAAGAGAACAGCAGCGCATTTGCAGCACCTTTGGTGTTACAAATGTCTATAAGCGATGGTAACCGCTTTCCATCAAGTGAGCTGTCTGCCTGTCTGCTGAACTACTACTACAAAAAAATATCGTAAACCGTCCTTTTGGCGTCATACCAAAACAATCCACAGATCATATTTGAACACTAGCTTCTGGCCGCGTCTTTGTCAGCGTGGAATACTTTGGGCTATCGCTAACTTTAACCCGTTGCTTTGTCTACTGACTGGCCGGCGGCCTTGTACATCACAAATGAGTGCGCAGTACTATATCTTTATTTTGCTGCGATGTTATTTTAAAACTGCGATATCTCCTAAGATATTCAATGAAATCGAATGATGTAAACAGCACTTTCGTTTTAAATTATATAACTGTGATGAATAACGTATTTATTTGGATTAATGTCATGTTTATAAAAACACCTTCGCAAATAACGCATTATCTTAGAACAAACTTGGTCAGCATAAAATAAGTTATAGTGAAACAACCTTAAATGAATTTTTAAAGTGGAACAATTCTGTCACAGATGATTTTTGCGAAACTTTAACTGCTTACGCAGCGCACGTAGCGGAAGCAAAAAGGAAAAAAAGCGTATTAAAAATCCCGATTTTGAAACATTCTTCAACGGTGCTCCGTTCCTATTGGTCTTAGTGTGATGATATATCCCGTATAGCCTGCCTCAATAAATGTACTATCTAACACTGTAAGAATTCAGAATGTTCATTCAAAATTCAAGAATTCAAATCAGGCCAGTAGTTCCTGAGATTAGCAAGTTCAAACAAACAAACAAACTCTTCAGCTTTTTTATCTAATATATAAAATTCTCGTGTCACAGTTTTCGTTGCCATACTCCTCCGAAACGGCTAACCGATTTTGATGAAATTTTTGTGCTTATCCGGTATCTATGAGAATCGGCCAACATCTATTTTTCATCCCCCTCAATGTTAGGGGTAGTCCACCCCTAAATTATTTTTTTTTAGACAACATTTTTAATTTCTATTTTTTTATGATATAACATACAAAAATACATACAACCCTAGATTTTCAACCCTCTACGATCTACCCCTATTTTTTACCGGGCAGGACGTCTGCCGGGACAGCTAGTATTAGTATAAATTATTAGCAAAACTACATTGTACCCACTTTTACGTTACCTAACAATAAATTCAATTGCAATCCGACGGAGCCCTGGAGCCCATTTTTACCTGCTCAACGTTCATATTTTAATGAGATTGTGCCTGGGGAGGCGATAAAAAACTACATAAAACCAGGTCGGAGTCCGTCTGAGTGCATGCAGTAAAACCTAAGTTTACGACTGCAAGCCAATCGTGCTCACCAATTTTGATGTTAAATAAATAAGTAATATGAGCGGATCTCTCCAGGGGCTCAGGAGACAGTGCCCTTAGGTGAAATGTCAAAAGAAATTCAAGAAAAGTTAATGCAAGTCCCAGACGAACGAGTAAAAGTATGGACGGACCCTACGTGAAATAAAGCGGCAAATACAGTGAAGCATTTCTTGAAAACTTGAATGCGTCCACTTATGTAGTTATTCACATGGTTTGATCTGTGTACGTAATAGTAATGTATCTTGTATTAATTTAAGGACCCGTTGTAAAATTTTGAAAAGAATAAATATATAAAATTAAAACAAATTGTGCGTGTGTGCAGTTGATACGCAGAAGTGAAACAGTGTGACAAGGGATGGGATTCTTAATCTCGTGACGTCACATTTCATATATTATATCGTTATTAGCTTTAAAACTCGAAATTTGAAATACTAAAGAAAAACTTCAAAACATTTGAAAATAGTGTTTAAGTTATTAAATGTAATGTATTCTATCTCATTCTCTCGTAGGCTTAGTTCTATACATTTATGTGTTTATCTCTTTTTAGTATAGGTTTTTTCGTTTCATCGAGTTTCAAACCACAACGATTCGAAAGAAGTTTCACTTCAAATATAGTACTGTATCCACTATAAGCTATATAGCTTTTTACTAAATGCATATATACTTATAACAAAAATCAATTTTTACACTTTTGTCAGTCTGTCTGTGTTCCGGCTGATCTCTAAAACGATTGGATCGATTTTGACGCGACGTTCACTGGCAGATAGCCGGTGTTATAAGGATTAATTTTTAAAATGATCGGCTATTATTAGCCGGCTTTACTCTGGGAGCTCGGTCTGTCAGTTTTGTTCGGCGTAGTTGAGAATATACTCCGTTCGCGGTTCGCTAAGTATCAGGTTTGCCAACACCCAAAATTTATCATCACCCGAGCGTTAAATCCCGGTTACATTCGATGGATTCGCTCCGATACTCAAGATCCGATTTCCTACTTTCAGTTTTGAGTTATTTCAGTTTATAAAATAGAAAGAAAGAAAATAATGTTTATTTAGAGTTATTTAAAATCATTAAAGTATACATATGAAGTTTAATAAAAGCCAAAAACTTAACTAACTGTAAACAGGCCCTAACTCAGCAAATGCTGGTTGATAACAACCAACGTTGGTCTTCCGTTATTGCCAAGCAGTAACGTCACCTGCACAGAAAAAAAAACTAGTAATACTTCAGACTGATGGCAAATGGTAGTATTCACTAACGAGTGCTGATGACAATAGAAGTGAACTCATTTATTTTGGAAACGGTAATGATAAGTCGTACAGCTAAAGCAATACATAGCACAATGTGTGTGTGAGATGGAGGATGTTAGAGCGAGATAGAGCAACTATTAATAAGGGCAATACTGCCTTTAGCTTGCTAGGGAGCAAAGGATTCACGACCCCCGTATGACGAAGAGGATGTGTCCTGTTTTCCGGGGCACATTCAGGCAATTTTTGTGCTGGATCGGGCGTAACTCTGTTCTAAGTCTCAGCCTTTCCTACACAAAAGTGCGGGGCACATGGGAGGAGGGTGGTTTTAGTGGGTAGTAGGGTCACTGTCAATGCAGTTTCTCTGAGTCGCCACACAAGCTGTAGTCGATCGCGGGTGGATTTCTTTTGCATGCAGTAATGCCGCACCCGACCGATGCGATTCCTGGCCAGAACCCAGTATTGTGCGTAAATCGGAAGCATTTCCCTTGCCTTAAAAAAACTATTAATAAGGGCGCTCCGTATTGCGGTAGCCAGTTTTCCGTAGTCCGCTGCGACGACTGGATGTATGCAGCTATAACACCTTTAGTACACGTGTCATCCTATACAACGTCGAACCAGCATTTCTTGGTTCTAACGCTTTGACCGGAATTCAGTGGCGGCAGCATGGTTCGATATTTGTTCCCCGAATAACACTACGATCACACGGAGACAACAATTTCTAAGCCGGATCTAATTTTCGCAGGATACGATTTAGTCAGAATATAATTTACAACAGTGTAATTATCAAAAAGCGTTTCATTAAACGTATACTTCTGTTCATATTTTTTCGTATATATTTTTTATGTCCACTGCGAGAACAATGAGCATCCTTATCTCTTATTATTTTCATTCTCTTCCCAGGAACAGTATACTTAGAAAAGTTTAAGGAAATTGTTATTAAGTAAATTTGTATCGAAAATTAAATAAGTTCACGACATCATTATAACAGAAAATACATTAAAACACAAAGCAAATTGCTATCTTCAAACTCATAAGCTCGTTACATTCATAAAAGCGACTTCATTACGAGCAGACGTGAGCGTTCAAAAGAGTTTCGCAAACTCTAATATGTATTTCATTTGAAGTGGAAACTTTCGCTTATTTCGCTTATTGCAGAGTGTTTCGTGAACAGAATGCGGTTGACGCTTCAGATGTGCAATAAAAATGTAAAACATTATATTTAAGCAAAGTTTTTTAATGGCTTTTGGAGCGCTGTTGGATGGGTTTACGGTATTTTGCTTTCTGTTATTTGTTGAATGTGAGATTTAATAGGATAAAAATACCAGAGTTTTTTTAATGAAGAGAGAGAGAGAGAGAATTGAAACAAAGTATGACAAGGGGTGAGAGGTATTTAAAACTTCGTGACGTCACATTTCATATATTATACCGTTAATATTGTTAAGAGTTGCAGGACTCGAATTGCCGTTAGAATTACTATAGAGTTTATTAGAACTATACAAACACGTATAACACACTACTAATGTAACTGAAACAACCACTCCAAACGCAATGCACGATTCAATAACACGCAAAGTCCGTCACTAAATAGATTACCGAATGTACATAAATCTTGCTTCGCTTGTAGTTGTCGCTAGACCGCTTCAACTCTCAATTGGGAGATTGCTTTATCTATCATATATATATGTGTCGCAGAACGGCCTCACGACATCTCCTTAGTTATTGCAGGTTTAGTGGGCGTCATCAGGGTAAAATGCGAGCATAAAACACATGGCCAACGGTTTATACACTTTTAGTTTAGCTTTAAAAGACTTTTTAACATAGTTTAGACCGAGCAGCGGGTTCAGGGCACCGCTCATACTTCCAGCTTCAATACTTTCTTTAAAATACTCCATGGTCCAACTCGACCTATTGCCATTAACCGAATGTGTCACAAAAACTCCTCAGTCTACCGAAGTAGATAATACGAAAGGCGTCTGACCCCGCTCCGCCATATGCTCTGCTCTGATTGGTCGTTTATTAAATCACAATATTCATAACTTTTATTAGGTTAGAACGATCTTTTAGTTATAGAAACATTTAAGACATCAAACCAAAATGAAATTAACAATTTTAGAAGCAATTAAAATGTAAATAAATAATATTGTGCGTTATACATCCAAATAATAATCCATCCAATTATAGCTTCCCTCCGACATATATATATATATATATATATATATATATATATATATATATATAAGCAAAGTTTGTTTTATTTGTCCGAGGTAAACTCGAAAATTACTGGACCGACCAGCATGAAACCACAACCATTCGACACGGAATTAATCGTAGATGGTTATAGGCTATATATTTTTCAAATTCTATGAGCCCTTTGCCATGTTTTCTCAATTTGTTTGTTTATTAATTTATTTGCTCCCATAAAACAAAAGACAGGCATTTATCCTTGGTTCATTTGTTTTCTAGCTCATAAAAGAGGAACATGATTTAACATAACCTCTATGTTAGAAACAACTATAGTCTTAACATATAAAGCAGAAGAGCCTGAATGTATGCTTGAACGCGCTAATCTCAGGAACCACTGTCTGATTTGAAAAATCATTCAGTGGTAAATAACCCATTAGCTATATATCATCGCGATAAGATCAATAGGAGCGGAGTACCAAAGAAGAATGTTTCAAAATCAAGTTTTTTTTAGCTTACCTTCTTTTTTGTTATTCCACGCGGACGAAGCTAGTACTGTACAAAAACAATATGCAATATTTCCTAGAATTACATCTGGCTAATGACTACCATAAAAGATTACAATACACGACGGGATGGGATTTCTAATCACAAATTTTAAACACAAAGTAAACAAAAGAAGTCCAAAGGTAATAAAATGTCTACAGGTATGCGGGTGTGAATTTGTCTTTTGTTGGCGTTCAGGTCGTAATAATATACTTGAGCTTTAAACCCGAAATTTGCAGGAATAACGAAAAACTTTTAAACATTTCCAATTCTATCTGCATGAGCGTAGTGTTTAAATGATTAAATATAATGAATTCTATCTATATCTCATTCTCTCGTAGACTTAGTCTTATAAATTTATGTGTTAATATCTTTTAGTGTCGCTTTTTCGTTTCATCAAGTTTCAAATCACAACGATTCCAAAGAAATTTCACTTCAAAAAAGTTACTGAAACTTGACCATTCATTAATAAATACTTAAGACTCATTTACTCGGCATGACTATTGTTTCTTCACGGCTAAGTTCATAAAAGAAAGAAAACCTTTATTTGCAAAAAACATACTAAAACTTACCTACTTCCTAAATCCCCATTATTATGAAAAATTCAAATTGCTAAACCCTGTCCTACATTCAATAAAAACTGTTACGGAGCAATTTCTTTTATTTATGGACGATTATAATTTCAGTCTTAAAGTTAGCACTTTAACAGAAGATTAGTCGAGTTAGGAGTCTAGACTTTCGAAATTTACGACGCCGACTTTCATTTGCATTTAAATTTTTGTTACCCTACATTAAGTCTGATTGCCTGTGGTGGGTGGTTCTCAAATATTAATGTTAGTAACTAACTGAGACCAAAACATCAAAATACAGAACAATAATTTACTTGATGTATCAAAAAGAAATAACTTGACTCGAAAGCGAAGATAAAAAGGTAAAAATCTAACCAACACATTTTAAATTTAAATCTTGATGCAAAAATTAACTTTTTGATGCCACCCGTGAGCAGAAGACTGTCTCATATTTCGGCTAGCAAAACAGCATTAGCTATGAATCCATTTCGTGGTGTAACATTCTTCAACAAATTCAAAAAATTAAAATTTTTTTAACGAAGCTATAAATCTCGCATATCTATTATGAATAAAAAGTTAAGGGATTGGTATAAATAACCCATCAAAATTTATCCCTGAACTGTTTTACTGAAAGAAAAGAGAAGGAAAAAGACTATCTAACATTTCCAAGATAATCGAAGGAACGAACAAAAATTCGACTAACTAAACCATAATTTGTAATTTCATAAAATTTGTTGAGTACTCCGGCACACCGTAAGCCCGACGGACGAACATCCAAAAATAAGCTCAAAAGGATTATCCTCATTAAAACATGGTTGAAAATAAGCCCATTGTTTGAACGTTACTTCCACTCCCCGTCTCTATTTTGTGAGAGATAAAAATAACAACTCTCGCCGAGTTGACGTGGAATATAATCGAATAAACCTCCCACGTTAAATACGAAAGCAATATATGCCTAATTTAATACTATAAATACGAAAGCAAACAGACCGTGTATCTGTTATGATTTCCCAGAAAATGTATTGGATCCATTTCGACAAAAATAGATAGACAGATAACACTTTATTGTTCACCCAAACAAACAAAATCAAAATACATAATTACAATACTTCTTGGCAAAATAGCAGGCGACCTTATCGCTAAAAGCTAGCTGGAGTTTTCTTTTTTTTATTGCCTGAAGCAGATAAACAGGCGGACAGCCCACTTGATGAAAGATGGTTACAGTCACCTATGGACGTTTGCAACAGCAGGGGCGCTGCCGCCGCGTTGCCGGCCTCTAAGAAATTTTATAACGCCCTTCTTAGACGACCCCACGTCGTAGCGCAGAGGGAAAACCGCGTTCCTTATTCCTAGTTCTGTGAAGAAAATACAGCTTGTTTTGTTTCAGGGATTTGTTCTTATACTATTAGATCTTAGATGCTGATCCCTGGGTTCGACTTTGTAGTAGTTGAAGCCGCATATAACGACTAATAGGAACTCGATAGCAACCCAATGACACAGTATTTGTGAGCATTATTTATACATGACTTTTTATGGGGGCAGGCGAGGGCACGCAGTGCCTATAAAGCAAATTCAACCTTTACAAAATAATAATTTTTTCAATAGGTTTTTTGGAGAGAAGCTACAAACAAAAAATGATAGGCTAACTTTCGAGAAGTAGCGTGCCCTAAAAAAAGTGTTAAAAGGTCGTGGTTATACAAATATAATATTATTATTAAAGTCGCCTAAAGTAGGCCGCAGCGTCAGCAAAACGCTGTACATTGAACCGTTCACCACTCATCAAATCCTGACTTGGTACCAATGACACCAGCTCAGGAGTATACCCTTTGAAATAAAGATAAAATAATTTAAAAATCGGTTCACAATTGACTGAAAAATATCTCATTTGTTAAATATACAAAAAAACATACATGCTAATTAAGAACCTACTTTTGGAAGACGGTTAAATAAATGATTAGACAGTGTAACCATCAATATAAAAAAGCGAAGTGACGTTTCGTGTACACACCGAACATATTCCAACGTTCGTGGGAGCTAATATTAATCACGGTATTTCTGTCTTTGCATACGTCACGTCACGAAGACACGATTTGATTTATGATGATCATTACAGCGGTGGTCGTGTTTTATTAACACATTATTATGCTGTAAGAACACCATCTATTATTCAAAAACTGAAAGCTTAAAAGGTTCATTTCGTGCGGTATCTTATTGAACAATCACTCAATGTATATAAACATTCCAAAATGAGAATTATGTTTCTCCAAAACTGCTACGAAAATAAGTGGGGTTCCATAGAAATTACGGATAATTGAAACTTATGAAATCGTTACATCCGTCTGTCTGTCTGTGGGAGATTATGTCAGATTTTATGACACTATACAAGGGTGCAATAAAACTCCAATAAACAGGGTACGACGCATTCAACTTAAAGTGATTTTTTTCACTGTAACTAAGTACTTAGAAGTTGGGGTCAAATTAAGTTTTTATCTATACTAAATTATAAGAGGTCAGTTTGTGGGTTTGTTTCTAGGAAGTAATCTCTTAAACTGTTAAACTGATTTTGAAAATTCTTTCACCAGTAGAAAGCTACATTATTCCTGAGTGACATAGGCTATATTCGATAGTGATTAATAATATTTTTAAAATTTTTATGACACCCAGTGATGTGGGCACTCGTCAGCTAGTTTATAATTTATACACTAAAGTTTGTGAGTTTGTATGTTCGGCGTAATCTACGGTATTACTGGACCGATCTTCATCATTCTTTCACTAGTAGAAATCTACATTATTCTCGACTGACTATATATATATTTTAT
Organism: Dendrolimus punctatus; assembly: GCA_012273795.1. NCBI lineage: Eukaryota > Metazoa > Arthropoda > Insecta > Lepidoptera > Lasiocampidae > Dendrolimus > Dendrolimus punctatus. The sequence goes on along the minus strand of CM022528.1, from coordinate 25,368,726 downwards.
GTTGACTAAATCATCATCGTAAACATAATGAATTTTATGATATTAAAAGTAACTAATTAGGATTTTTAATTAATGTAATGTTACTTAAAATTTTAATGTAATAAGTTTAAAATTCTAATTTCAGATTTGCAGCATGTGTACAGCAACTTCAATATTATGTTATGAGCAATTTTGATACTTACTAGTATTTTGTAGTATTACGTGAAATATCGTCCAAGTATCAAATTGCCTTATTCACAGTATACGCATTTTGTCAACATAATATACAATTTTTATTTTAATAATAATGATGATTGTAATTTTAAAGGACTTTAGCACCTTGTGGTAATTAACAGAATAACAGAACAATTATTAAATTAGAAGACGCTAAACGAACCGTTACAGACCTGTCATGTCGGCGGTACTTTGTTAAATGTCGTCAAATTATTTAATTCCCGCTAGACTTACTCGGTAAACTTTAAAAATGACTGCTCGTCTGAAACTAAGTTATGTTAAGACTTGGATTAACGTTGAAATTGAAATAACATAGATAAATTCGCTATATTTATAATTCACTATGGAGGATAGACCGTAGAAGTAAGGAGAACAATCTCAATGTATCAAAATTTGTCCCTTGAAAAGCAGCCAATTTAGGTGGTGCCATGGTAGCAAGTGGAAAGATTTGAAAACAGCACCAAAAATGGTTAGGGTAAGATAGTAAAATAAAGAAGAAAATAAGGACTTCTGCTTTGTTATAGCGAATTTTGTTCAGTTATTATAACATAGACAAACATCCGTGCAGGAACGGAGAAAGAATACAATTTCCTGCGGCCGGGCGACTTGTCGTAAGAGGCGACAAAACAACCCACAGCCAGGTGGTAGGGCATTTGCCCGACTGGATGGCTACCACCCCTGGTCTAAAGTATGTCGCCATAACAACCTTGATTAGTGTTTCGGCATTAGGGACCAGGTTCCAATGTCCCTTAAGAGAGCAGCAGCGCATTAGTAGCAACTTTGGTGTTGCAAATGTCCACAGGCGATGGTAACCGCTTTCCATCAAGTGGGCCGTCTGCCTGTCTGCTGAACCCTGCTATAAAAATATCGATAAGGAAAATAATTATATATGTTTTCAAGCGCATAATCATTTGTAAATAATAAATTTATACAGAAAAATAAAACTGAAGTTGTTTGTTATGTCAAAATAACAGCTTTTTACTAAAAGCATGTGAAAGTATATACGGTATTGTTAAATAGGCTAATATCTCGACCTAAACGATTAGGCCGATTCTGACGGGACTGTTACTGGCAGATGGCTGATGTTATAAGGGTAACTCAGGCTAGTTTTAAAATTAAGGCTTCGCGAACAAAATTCCACGAGAGTGGAGTCGCGGGCAGAGCTAATAGAAACGAATAATACGAAATTAATTAAATTGTAAAGATAACCATCAAAGATTTTAAACTTTTCAACACGGCACACTTCACTCTGTTTATAACTGCTGCTAAATTCATATCATTCCTATTAGCTACGCTAGCGCTATTTCGGCGAGTCTTCGAATAATAACTTGCTGTTTACAGGTGGACACTTTCAACTTGTCCCCATTACCAGACGGTTCTCTTTAGAAAATACCCTCCATATTCACTACCTCCCATTGACTACAGATAAGACAGAATATTGCCAGAAGAAAAAAATAGTTTAGACTCTAGTATATTAACTATTTTTTTTACTGGAAAATTGTTATTATATTTAGAAGTTTTCTATCTTACCGTTGTATGTAATATAGATATTATTGGTAAATCGTTCGCTAAGCGAAAATTAAGCATCTATTTCCTTTGTTTTGTGTCATTTTGGAACCATTCCAAAATACCCATAATGCGTAGTAATAAAGATTACACGTAATTACCGTGGACACACGACAGGAGTTAGTGGTTTTATTGTAGTTGTTTATAAACGCACGTCTGGGTTAGGTTCTTCTTTCTCACTGTTACCAGCGGTTCTTCTTTTGTATGTGGTGGAAGCATGCTGGAATCATTATCTTCACCTCTTAGGGGCGATTCTACCGTGACGATACCATGCAAACACAGAATATAGGCGTGGAACTTTTAGCCTTCAGTGTTTTAACAAGTCTCCATCCAACCCCTCTTCTCTCTCACCTTACTCACACCCTCTCTATCCCGGCCTTTATCCAATACCCTCGTATCTTATCTCTACTATCTCATCCCTACTATCCCATCTTAGAGGCTGGCAACAAGTTGCCGTAGGCCCTGGTGTTGCGAAGATCTGTAGACAACGGTAAAGAGAGGGTCACCTCCACGTTCCTGCTACCTACGACAGAATTGTGGAATGCTTTACCAGAGTCCGTGTTTCCCAAAAAGTACGATCCGGGTATCTTCCAAGTCTCGTGTGAATAGGTACTGTGATGATGAAGCACGCTTAGTGCTCCATCTTCACCTTCAGGATAATAATTCCAGCATCTGTCTACTACATCAAAGTGCTGGAACTGAACTGAACTAGGACTTCAATTAATCAGAAGAAGTGAACAATATTGATACAACCTAGGTGCCGACAAAGACAAATTCCACGTACGGATTTGTAGAAGCACATTTGATTACCTTTTGGCATTTGAACTAACTGTAATCCTTTTATGATCGTCTTCTTTTGTTCACTTATTTATTGGCATACGTTTATAGTGGGGAACCGCCTATTGTCCTATTGTACTCGCTCATTAGCATCATTAGCTAGATGTTGCTGATTCTTTTGCATTTGTGAAGTATAAAACGATGGCCTGATGGAGAGGGGGGCAGTTGAGCTACGATTACGATACGGGCGGGACGTATTCGGGAATCTAATAGTGACGGACTTTGCGCGTTTTATTGAATTTCGACCTTCTATATTACGTATGGATTTGTTGTGTTCGGTTATATTTGTACCTTGTTACACGTGTTTGTATAGTTCTAATAAACTCTTTAATAATTCTAACGGCATTTTAATTCTAGTCCCGCTAACTCGTAAAAGTATATTCAAAAATGTATTACAATAGTAAACAAGTATTTCTAATCATAGTTATTAATGTGACCGCTGCTGGCTAATGCTAAGAATAGCTGCGTATGCGCGTGCGCTCATTAAGCGCGGCACTTCATTTGCACAGCGCATCCATAATTGCTTTATAAATAAACGCACCAATTCCCCAGCTTTATGTCTGTTTAGTTGGAATCCGTTAAACATATGTTCCTTTGGAATTATGGAAGCAAATGAGCTACTTATAGTAAAGATATATAGATAACACTTTATTGTACACCATTACAGAAAACTTACGAACTAGTATTATTATAGTAGGGTACAAAGGGCGGTCTTATCGCTAAAATGCGATCTCTTCCAAACAACCCGTGGCAAGAAAATTCTGATTAGGAGTGGCGATGGTGATATACATAAGTATTGTACGATTACTTACATTTTAATAATAAATATATAACTATACTATATATAGTTAACAAAGCCGTGTAGTACTGTTTTTATTGCTATAATACAGTAGACAAGACAAACACACATATGGTATATCAAAGCCTGCTTCGCGTGCCAAACCCTTGCGAGTAGCTTCATTTTCCTTACATAAAACTTAATTTGGATTTTTACATATAATAATAACAAAGAAACTAAGACTACGTTTTTTATGGAGCTGAGCTGATGATGGAGTCGGGAGGTGACCATAGGAACTCCTTTACTAAACAAATAGACCCATCGTGTTTGGGTTGGTTTTACTTGTCTTGGCTAGCACTCTGCTGCTACATGATACCCAGGACCTCAAAAGCTTGTATTAAAAAACATTTTAAAAAACATTTTTCATATTTCAACGTTTCCGCCACTTTTCATCAATCATTCAATGTCATTAATACCGTCATCTTCTTTCAGTTCTGAGGCTTTTACCAAATTCATTCATTAGTCCGTCTAATATTAGCATTATCAACTGTTTTTCATATGTATTTTTTTTTTCAAAAAATCCAGCTTACTCTCACAATGGGGAACAGGGTTTTATCAAGATTGAACTTTTCATATGACAACAATGCATGTGCACTGCAGCACTGTCGGAATAAGTTCCCGAAATTCGCACAAAACACGCCCGAAAATGTTTAATAATAAAGCAATAACAGCGCTTTCGGCCGGAGTTAATGAGCGCTATCAAAACTCGTGCAGCGCAACAGCGCATCTGTTATTGCTTCACCCACATTGTTGCAAAAGTCACTTTATATTCATAAAAATGGAAAGCTGCGTTTCGAGTTTCACAGAAAACTAAACTAAGGTCCATGTTTATGGTATCTTGCTACTAAAGTAAATATTGAACTACGTGGGGTCCGTCGGCAAAGAGTTTCTTCAAAGAACTCTACTCTACTATTTGCATGCCTGAAAATGCGAAAACATGTGAAACATTACACAATATATTATCATCTAATATTTATATAATACTTACCATGTTTTAAGCAAATAAATGATTCGATTTGATTTGAGAAGTTTACAAGAAACTCTTCGATGCCATCTATGATCAGGCTGGCTCATACCTCGCCCAACGTCAGACGGAACGAGAGATATAAGAGGCCGCCTTGGAGGTCGGAAATATAGCTCACTTGGTCACATACATATGGCACCAATTCGCACTACTTTACTCTCTGCCATTCATAATTATATTATCTGTAACTCGTCTACGTAAGTTTAAATTTAATTGTAAATACGCCAATAATATGTCATACAGCCCACATCAAGTTTTATTTGGAAGAAGCAACTGCCATCAAACCAAAGAATACAACTGTCTGAGGCCGGGCTGCCTATCGTAAGAGATGATAAAACAACACTCAGCCAGGTAGGGTATTTGCCCGTCTGGATGACTAACATCCCTGGTCTAGAGTATGCCGCCATAACAACCTTGAGTTAGGTTCTGGCATTAGTGGCCAGATTCCAATCTCACTTTAGAGAGCGGCAACAGTTTTGGTGTTACAAATGTATATAGGCGATGACAGCCGCTTTCCACCAGGTGGGGCCTTTGTCTGTTCTGCTGAACTCAGGCAATAAAAAATATCATCATAATGTTACAACGTAGGCGTCGACAAAAACAAATTCACACCTGCATATCTGTAAAAGCACATTTATTACCGGTCGGCATTTGAACTAATAACATTGCAACCATTGCAATTCTTTTATGATCGTCTTCATTTGTTTACTTATTTATTGGCATACGGCCTATTGTTGTATTTTAATCGTTTACAGCCACCTGCGGCTGTTATAATGAGCCAGGTATTACGGATTTTAAAGTAGAAGCTGATTCCACTTTGCCGACCACAATATTGCATTTGTGCAGTATAAAGCGATGGCCTGAGGGAGGGAGAGACAGTCGAGCAAGAACCACGGTCGAAGCGAGACGTGTATTCGGTAATCTATTAGTGACGGACTTTGCGCATTTTATTGAATTACGACCTTTTGCATTACGTTTGGATTTGTTGTGTTCGGTTATATATGTACCTGTGTTATACGTGTTATTATAGTTCTAATAAACTCTATAATATATAAATTTGATTCGAGTCTCGAACTCGTAATAATAAGATACTCGATTTTTACTTAACTCGTTATGACACCCAAGAATCTAAACAGATTTGACGTTAATACATAATTTTTGAAAAGCGTGTGCACTATAACATAACTTATTTCTATAAGTTATGTGCTTCAAAACACAAGCTTTAAAAATGTAAGTAACTTCCATGCTATTTATTTCACCTTTCCCCCAGCTTAGCATATAACCCCTCGTCTCTGAAGCATTCTAAAGAGGAGCGGGCTTACATCGCGGAGGTGCAAGCTCAGTAATAAATTGCAGGGAATCGCTGAGAGCATTTTGTTGGGAGCGCCGCGAGCTCAACCAATGAATACTATATTACCGAGTCAACCTGCACACTCACGAATAACTTTACAACCTTAAACAAAGTTTATATATCGAGCTTGTTATGCAAAAACATCGTAAGCGACATAATTCAGGAATTGCCTTTTTTTTCTAATATACTCCTGAAATTATTTTACAGAAACGCAGAAAGTACGTGCAGTGTTTTAAGGTCCGGCTGTTCGTTTTTGGTAGGTTTGAGTTTTTATAGTTTTGATGAATGGCCTTTGTCTTCCGTGATCATGGCTACTGAAGTGGCCAAAACCTCGGAATAATAAAAATCAAATAAATTACTTAAAACCGTTAAAACATAGTTTCACTATGTAATGTCACTACTGTAATAGTCACGATAACTTTTAATACGACATATTTTGTAAAGTTAATTAGTTACAGATTTAGGACCGCTTGCAGGTTGCTTAAATTTATTTAAGAAACACAAAACATATTTTACACCCTTAAATACAATTAGCGCCTTACATAACGCAAAATTGGCCGCTAAATATGTCTAAGGAACTATCAATACGTTTTGTGAAAAACGTATGTAGGCAGTTCAACATGATTAACTAATTTTATTTAAAGGCGATCGTTATGTAAGCGGCCCTTAAAGTCCTAACTTATTAACTGCTTTTTAATTTAGTAAATTTTAAGAATTTCATGACACTGAAAAGGAGCTAATCACAACTAATTGCTCCACAGATTGTAGGACTCTCAATTTGTAATTGATTATATTGGCTCGCGCATTTTACATGACGAAACATTTTTGGCCATACTTATAATCATTTGTTAAATTTTAAGAAACTGCTCATCAACTGATTCACGAAAATCTTACCCATAAACTCCTCTTAAGCATAAGAGGTATTGGTAAAGTAACTCATAAATAACTGACAAAAATAACCAACATTGAGAGGTAGTTTAAGTGACTACTAAGAGGCAAGATGGTAAGTTTTGTTTCAAAGAGCAATTGATTAGGGGCTTAGGAGTCTCTTATTTAAGAGATGGCTAATGTTTTTTAAAATACTAAGTTTTACGTGTGAACCCTTAGTTTTTTTTTTGTATGATGTGCATTCATTCTTGCCACTAACATTACTACATTATTTCTTTCTATAAATACGACTGTGGTTTGCAAATATCTTTCGTTGCAAATATGAAAGAAAAACTAACAAAAGTTGCCAAAAATTGGCTCACACAATAACCAATTGACAAAATACATTTACAAGTACGATAAGCGAGTGTTCAATCTCCCCATCACAATCAAATCTTGCAGGCTGTCTGAGAGAATAAATCTAAGCCATCCCATCTCTTGAGTTCGAAGAAAAAACCTTTTGTTGAAAGGCATCACGCAAAAGAGAACATAGTGGAACAGTACTGTGCATATATTGGAATTCTTCGGCTTGTATTGGAATGGGACACCTCGCACGAGCCGTGTCAGGGCCGAGGGGAGGGGTCAGGACGCTTCACCCCCTATATTGGTGGGAATCACTAACGTTGCAAAAAAGGTCGTATATAACAGTCTCATATTGATTTTCATAAACACTACGTATCGTTGCGTGAAGTGCGAATGTGTCCGGAAATTGCAGATTCATATAAAAATACATTGAGCAATTGTATGATAGACCATGTATGTACTAAGGGTTCCGTAATACATTACGGGCTGGGCACTGAAACTCGGTGCTGTATCGGAATAACTTGCGGCACATGAATATGCTGAGTTTCCACTTTGTCGAAATGCGGCATAGAACTCTTAGAAAAATTTAATCTCTAATATATCATATAATTCTAAATTTAATATTAAACCTATATCGATGGATCGATAACACTTTATTGCTCACCAAATACAGAATTTCAAAAATACACAATTACAATATTGTCATGGTAGAAACAATAGGCGGCCTTATCGCTTAAAGCAAACTCTTTCAGGCCTAACTTAGGGAATAGTTTAACCCAGTGTTTTTCAACCTGTAGGTAGCGACCCTTAGGGGGGTCACAGGGCAATTTAAGTCTATATACCTCATACTTAGGTACTTTCTAAGCTCAGCAGAGTATAGGCCTTAATAATGAATATAGGTAACAAAATAGGGAAAGACATAAACGTAGTCATTCAAATTACTAACTTTTTGCCTGTCTATGGCCTAAGAGGGGCGCCAAAACTTTTCAACCTGTAAAGGGGTCGCGTATTCAAAAATATATATAAATAAACGTACTTAAACTCCATATTTTATATATTATATACACATACATAAATTACTTTATAAATTAAATACATTCAAATATATATGTATCTATATATTACATGTATAAGAATTAGGAATAATTCCTATATATGTATTTTATGCGTTGAATGAAATTACACACGATGTTTAAGAGGATAAAATTTGTAAAGACGAAAACGACGTACATTACCGGCCCATTGGCGCGATTTTATCGCGATCTTCGTTCAAAGCAACCGGTGTAGTATTACAAAGCGACCCGCTTGAAACGTGAGTGAACACAAAGGCTCAAAAATATCTTATTTCATTAGGCATGTACGCTATTATTGTAACGAGTTCTCGCTGAAACGACACGACGTTCAATGTGTGGAAATTGAGCGTAAAAATGAGTTTTTTTTAAGCGCTAATTTACAAAACGTCTTTTTTATGTCGCTGGTGTCATAAGTGGTCACTGTCGCTTAGACATTTGGACAGTGCCGTAAATAGAGCGGCGCCGCCGGTGCCCAGGCACAGGGCGTGGACTCTGGTGGGCGCAAGACCAGGCAAGACTGGGAGGACTATCATTTTTCCGGTTTGCGCCTGATAAGTTTCCGCTGCGCCCCTAGTGCTCGGTTCAAACACATATATACCTACATGGCAGTATCATCAAAAACCTTTGTTAAATTAGACAAAACATCGCGCTCAATTTTTGGCAGCGCACGAGCGTTTTTATGTTCTAGTTCTTTAAAAAAATAGAGTTTTCTTTCAAAATATTAAATTATTGGTCCACCAACACTGGCGTCCTTGTGCGTTATTTTGCCACAATGAATAAAATAAAATAGGCCTATAGATAGCATTGCTTTAGCTAATTAGCTAAATAATATGTAAATAAACAAGGGCGCAGTTATAGAAGCTCGCATAGGGCGCATAAAACGCTATTTATGGCACTGCATTTGCAACACCGGGAGCGAAGTCAACGCTTTGCCAGCCTTAACCAGGGGATAGAGGAGATGAGATCGAGAAGTAGGATCATAGGGATAGATATATATAAGTAGATATAACACTATACTGTTCAGCAAATCACGAATTTAGAAAATGCACAATTCTTGGTACACAAAAGGCAGCCTTATCGCTAAAAGCGATCTTCCAAGCAACCTGTTTCGCTCAAAGGAAATTCTTAACCTACATAATTATTACAAATCAATGAAAAAGAAAATGGGAAAAATGACATATATGGATAGCAGATTACAATTTAAGATACAGTAAACTAGCACATACATTATTGCGCAACCTTAACATAATGTTTCCTGAGTTCGCCTCCTTTTGCGAGGCCTACATGTCATGATTACATTGCAATTTTATTGTTGCATCACTAAGATACATCATTTATGGAAAAAAATCTACCACCTAAACTCTATGGAATGGAATGGAAAAATTCACTTGTATCTACGAGTAATATTATAAAGAGGAAAGATTTTTATTTGTCTATATTTGTAAGGAATAAACTCAAAAACTACTTGACCGATTGCTGAAAAATTGTTTCACCATTCGAATACTACATCATCCCTGATAAATATAGGCTAGTTAAAAATTAGGAAACCCTAATAAAACTTCAATAATGTAACCCATCAATCTAAACGAGATATTCCCGCTGCAACCGGGTTTAACGTTTTTATTGAAATGTTCTGTGTTTTAGTGGGTCCCGGGGTGGTTAGGTGATTAGATTCACAATTAGACCCGGTAGGTGGCGCTGGAATCGGATTCTTAATTTTTATTTTTTCAAGGCAGGACAACGTCTGCCGAGACCATTAATATAATATAGGGGAGTTCTGTGGAAGACACCAAAGGACAAGTGCGATACAAAAGAGTTGGAAGAATTTAATAGAAGATAGCGACAAGTTTAGACAGTTGGAAGAAAAGTTTAGTAGAAGACAGTGACGACTTTAATGAAAAGTTTAGTGAGCAGTCGAGTGAAGGAGTTTAATGTAGTTAAAAGGAGATCCAGAAGTGAGTGAGACATCTTATCGTCGGTAGAGCGCGTCGTCGTACGTGTACGGGCAACACTGCGGAGAAAAATGTGTAACCCCCCCCCCCCCCCTCCTCTCGCACGGAACTATATAAAGAACAACTTATGGCGTATTTTCATACGATGTAGTTAATTATCATCTTAACCTAAAAAAAATACTACTTAGAAAGTAAAAGAGAACAAAAGAAAATCAAATTTATTCACACCAAAAACAAAGAGAAATAGAAGTAAGTCCTAAATTGGACCCAGTCTCAGGATAATGCTAGCCAACAATGACTAGCGCTGTTCTTCTGTCTGGGACTTGTTATACCTTCATCAACGTACAGAGATATTGGTTTACCTATAACCCTGGGATAATCAAACACGAGATGGGTGGTTTGAGGTGTTGCGGGGTGGCGAGGGGTCGCGGGGGCGCTAGGGTTAGACCGCCTAATTATACCAAAGCCGGGTTAATATGTATATCAGGATAGCGCGTGACCTGTTTGCGAATATTAGTAACGCGCGGTCGAAGATGTGGCCACGAAAATCACGTATCGAACACAATAATAGAGGAGCGGACTGTAAAGTCACCTGATACCTTTTAGAAACCTACAAATCGTCGCAGCTTTATAGATTCTGAACGAAGGTACTACTATACTTATGACGTCATAAGTAGCTACAAGGGTTGTCTGGAAGAGATTGCTATCTAGCGATAAGACCGCCCTTTGTATAAAACTAGATATAATTTAGTCTTTAAGTTCCTGTTTGTATTGGTGTATAATAAAGTCGAATATCGTATTGACTAATTATAGTGACAATTTTATGGTAATTAAATAATTTATTCAAAACCATTAACTTATTATTTAAAACCATTAAGTTGTTAAATCAAATATTGCTATTGTTACTTACAAATAAAGAAACGCGCACCTGGTTTATTGCCCCTCCCGCTTTCGGAGTTCTTTTGTTTACTTCGTATTTAAAATTTGCAATTAGACAATAGTCTATTGTTATTGTTTTCGACTTTTATAGCCGTTCGCAGGAATAATTAGCCAGGTGTGCAAATTACTGTTTCTCGGAAACCCCAGTGCACGCGGTCGATTTTATTGTACTTGTTTTATGGCCTTCATTAGTGTCGAACTAATCCTTGTTGTTATTGTATTGCGTCGAAGCTTGCCAAGTATGGCATCCGTGCATTATGAAACAATAGCCCAATGCGGAGAGGGCCAGTCAAGCGAGGATTACGATACGAGTAAGACGTAAATTCCATGAGCGATATAGTGACGGACTTTGCGCGTGTTATTAAATCGTGCAGTTTGTACTGGCTGTGTCCAGTTATATTTGTACCTTTTTTATACGTGTTTGTACAGTTCTAATAAGTTCTATAGTAATTCCAACGGCATTTTAATTCAAGTCCTGTAGCTCGTAACATTATGTTCCAATTTATTTATTCAAGTTGTAGAAGAAAAAAGGGAGGTAATGAATTTGCTTATAGGGACTCGCTATTTATTTCGACTTATCGAGGTTGAACTTAAAGAAGTCTATTGTATATCATTTTAAATACACTAGTAGTAGCACATACCATCGACCATAATAATTCATTAATTATTATAGTCGAATTTTGACTGTGCTCATAGAAGCAGTCTTTGACATTCATTTCGCCAAGGCTACACTGTTAATTTGACTTTAACAATAAACAACAGTATACATGCGTGCGTGTGTCAACTACGTAGTGTGTGTAATGTTTTTTTTAAATTGATTTATGTGTTTTTTAAGCATAATTTAATAAAATAGCATTATGCACTCCTTCCCTATATAAACTAAAAGTGTACGAAATTTCATACTCCTCCGTCCGCGCAATTTTCGTAAAAAGGGGTACAAATCTTTTGCTTCACATATTAAAATATAGATGATAATAATTCAGAAGCAAACTATAATATACCTAGCTTAGAAACGATGCTATTATACTCCCCTTTAAAAAGATGCAAGGTGTTAAAAATAGTTATGTCTATAAAAAGAACAAAGACTATTTGAAAAGATCCGTTGTAACTCTATTTATGAAATGGTTTTACTCTAAACTACCGAGAAATAGATGATTGTGTAATGAAGCGTTTGAAAAAAATATTTGTCTGCCTCGTGTCAAACTGTGTTTGTAATGAGCCAAGAGAGATACGGACGGATAGAATTAAAAATCGCAGCAATGCTTGGGTTAGATGTCTTTATAAATCACGTGAATGAAAAAAACTTGAGTCACGTGTGTGGTCTGAGTCAAGCGACCTATATTTGCTAATTTGGAATTTTATATTATGAAATGTTTGTAGTGGAAAGCAAAACTTTTAAACAATCAACTTCTAACTGAGATTAAACAATATTCAAAATGGACTTTATAACAAAGACAGATTATTTTACTGTAAGCTAGCATATACCGTCGAAACTTCGTTTGCGTTCCCATGAAGACTACGTACCTGTCAGTGACTTACAACAGAGGAACCAAAAAACATGACCACAGCGAAACTTTATGCAGATACATACATACATAACTTCACGCCAGGTCCCTTGCGGGGTAGGCACGAACAATAGAGCACCATTTAGGCTTATTCTTACACACCTCACTTGCTTCTTTGACATTCATAGTTCTTGTCATGCACGCTCGCCTGTTCTTAAGGCTCCTGACATCACCTTCTGCTAGTACACGATCAATTTGATCATGGAAGGTGAGTCGTGGCCTTCCGCGATTTCTGCATCCATCCACTTTTGCATTGTATATCTGTTTAGTCATTCTTTCCACATGCCCGAACCACCGGAGCATTCCTTTCCTTATCTTCACCCCGACACTCTCTTTCAGACCAACTCTCTTCCTTACTTCGGTATTACTCCGCAGATTTTGCGCAGTGCTCGCATCTCGACCGCGTTTACTCTACTTTCATGCTCTCTCTTCCATCTCTATACCCAACTCTCGCTTCCATACGTGAGCGTAGGTACCAGCACCGCGTTGTGTATGGCAAGCTGGACCTTCTGGCTGAGGTTCTTAGCGCCTAGAAGTTTACCTAACGCTCCATTCACACTATTCCCCAAATTCACTCTTCTTTCTATATCAGCGGTGTACCTTCCATCCCTGCTAAAAGCACATCCGAGATATACAAACTCATTCACTTGTTCCAGCATAACATCATCGACCATTACCCTTGCATTCGTTCTGGTTGTTTCTCGTTCAAACACCATCACCTTTGTTTTCTTCGCATTCAAATGCAGGTTCATTTATGCAGATAAATATTCTTAACCCTGTAATTTTGAAATCTGTTGAACCGAATTAGCCTAAGATTTTTTCTCTTTTTTTATTAAATTCGTTGTACAAACTCGACCTCTCCATCAAATCTATTGTATTATTACAGATAGCCAGCACGTTGAGTTTTTATCATATAGGTTTAATAGTTTCCAAAAAGGATGCAATCGCAGCGCCATTTTTGCTATCTAGCCCACGGAAACCACGTCATTAAACGCGATAAAAAGTATCAAGTATACGCTCCGGAATACAAGATAACTTTATGCTTTATGTCAATTTTCATTTAAATCTGTTCAGTAGTTTTCATGCGATGCTCTAACAGACAGACAGACATAAAATTTAAAAATTGTAGTATCAGAATCTGCAGGGTCGAATTAGCCCAAAATGTTTATTACATTTTTTAATTAAATGTACAAACTGGAACCATTTAAAGACTTATTATAGTATAAAATCAAAATACATAATAATTTATTTTTCAAAATATAAAAAAGCGATTAGAAATATATTTTACTTCAAACAGAATACAAAAGATCTTTGTCAAGTTGAATCCTCATAATCTCAATCTGCGTTGCTAATAATTCATAAATAAATAAATTTCAATACAAGTCAGATATAATTTCATAAAATACAGCAAAACTGCTTAAGGATTGGGAAGTATTTATAGAACACCATCAAAGTGAGTGACTTCTAAAGCTATATTTAACAAAGAAAGATATTTTACCGCGAAATATTTCACGTATTTTCTAAAAGATTATATTTTCTTTGAGGAGATTGTAGATCATACGTAAAAATGGATTGACATAACATGACATACAGATCGACAAAAAATTATACGAATTACCTTATACACATTCAGGGAATTAAACTAGAAGTATTTAGGAATACAAAAAACGAGTACCTACGTAAGCAATTTATTTTATTAATAACTAGCGGCCCCGGCAGACGTTGTCCTGTTCTGAAAAAATAAAAATCTATGACCCGATCCCAGCGCCACCTACCGGTTCCAATTGTGGATTTAAACCATCCGGGGACCCACTCAAACACACAAAAACAAAATCGCTCCCCGTTGTTAAGAGGATTCTAGAACCCGATCTCAGCGCCACCTACCGGTTCCAACGGTATAAAAACTATCCTATCTTTCAAGTTGGATCAAACTGCACACGGTGTGCAAATTGGATTAAAATCGGTTGAGTAGTTTAGGAGTCCATCGCGGACAAACATCGTGACAGGAGATTTATATACATTAAGATTTAACTTTTATATCCATACCAATCTTCTATATATACGTAGTCCATAAGTTCTGTAACAAATGAAAATGCATTTTTTTAATGCATTTTCATAATTTTAATTTTATACAGACCTTTATTCTGTTTGGCCACGAATCTATGGATGTACGCACTGTTTCGAAGGGAAATTTCGCCACTGCTTGCTCCAAAGATTTTTTAAGAAACTCAATGTCGCCGTGTCGTTTAGAGCAGGCAATGTCCTCTAAAGCTGACCATAATTTGAAGCCTAAAGGCTTAAGGTCTGGGCTAGATGAGGGCCAGTCTTCAGCTCTTATAACATCCGAAACGTTGGTTTCTCGTAACGTGAAGCTCCTTGGTAGAATTCTTATATATTTTTTTTATGGAAATATAAAAAATATTAAAGGATACTAAATAACGGAGTATGCGGTAAAACAGGCACTTAGATGAGAGTACCTATTTTCGCACACATACGTTGTATGGTGCTTAATTTTTAAGTTTGAACATTGTATATTGATTTATGAATGTATTTTGTATGCACATATGTTGAAAATGTTGTGTCTCGCTGTTGTAAAGGCCCGAATATCTAGCCACCATCGACGAATAGAAATGGGTGGTGTATTGAACTATCACCGCGCGAACTCCTTACCCCTCCACCTCCATGTGTTAATGTTGTCATTAAATATTCAGCATATTCGGTTATTATGGTCAAATGTGTTATACTAGCTGTGCCCCGCGGTCTCACCTGCGTGATGGAAAAGACGTAGAGGTCAAATTTCTGTATAATAAAAAAAATGCTAAAAACCGAGTTAGGGGGATGTAAGAAGTGAAACAGAACTAATTTCGATTTTTGTTCAATTTTTTTGTTTCTATGTTTGTCCTTTTGTCTGTCTGTTTGTACCTGCTAATCTCCGAGACAACTGGACCGATTTACATGAAATGTTATATGGTGATAGCTTATATCCCTGGTCAACATATAGGATACTTTTGATCCCGAAAAATTAAAGAGTTCCCGTGGGATAGTTAAAAAACCGCACTACGCGGGCAAAGGCGCGGGTAGAAGTTATCGTTTATAATTTATATGGCAAAACAACGTTTGCCGGGTCAGCCAGTATCTTTATAAATTACTAGCTTCTTCCCCCGACTTCGTCGGCGTAAAATAGTTAAATAAAAAGTTTGGTCTCAGCGTGATGATACTCGCAACAAGTCACAAGGATTTTTGGTAATAAAAGAACAGCAACTGGTCACATATTTATAATCAGAGAACGTTACGGTTTTAACACATTGAATCCACTAACTCTTCACTCTCTACAAGCATTTTAGAACACTTCGCCATTCCTCCAACAATTCTACAGTATAACAAACTTAGCAAATTGGCACAACCGATAGCGTATTGAAGTCATTATTAAACTATTTTATTTAAAGGGTTATGAATGAAAAGAATCTAATACATTAATGTTTGGAAATTCTACACAACATTTTATAAAACATTATACTCAAAGTTATACATGTCATAAAACAACCGATACGATAGATTTATACTGTGTTCAGTATAAATCTATACACTCTGGGCCTTACTTATAATAATCTCGCTAAGCGAGGATTAGCCATCTCTTAAATAAGAGACTCTTAAGCCCTTAATCAATGGCTGTTTCAAATAAAACTTGCCATCTTGCCTCTTAGCAGTCATTTAATCTACCTCTCTATGTTGGTTATTTTTGACAGTTAATTATGAGTTACTTTACCACCACTTCTTATCCTTAAGAGGAGTTTATGGGTAAGATTCTCGTTAATCAGTTACTGAGCAGTGTCTTAAAATTTAACAAACGATTATAAGTAAGGCCATCTATACAAAACAGGCGCTAATCATAGAATAAATAAAAATATAACATCATTATTTATTTATTTATTATGGACCATCAACAGGAGATATATCAAAAACATCCGACTTAAAGATAAACAATGCTCATGCTAAATATACTCCCTATTACAAATGGTCACATCATGCATTATGTCATATTTTACAAAATGTCAAATAAAAAGTTGGATGATTAACATATTATAAGATACTAGCTGTCCCGGCAGACGTCGTCCTGCCCGGTAAAAAATAGGGGTTGATCGTAGAGGGTTGAAAATCTAGGGTTGTATGTATTTTTGTATGTTGTATCATAAAAAAATAGAAATTAAAAATTTTGTCTAAAAAATAAATAAAAAAAATTTGGGGTGGACTACCCCTAACGTTTAGGGGGATGAAAAATAGATTTTGGCCGATTCTCATAGATACCGGATAAGCACAAAAAATTTCATCAAAATCGGTCAAGCCGTTTCGGAGGAGTATGGCAACGAAAACTGTGACACGAGAATTTTATATATTAGATTAATTAAAGGATAAAATAATAACATAACAAAAGCATAAGCAAAAAATAGCGATAATAAAACACACTTAATCTGTTTGGGATATTATTTTAAAGAGTGTATGAGGACTGTCATTAAATATATCGATTTTAGATTTTTCTACATATGTATTGTACAGACGTGATTATCGTTTTGAAATGAGAGGGTATATAACAAAATTAATGGTTAACTTTAAAAAGAAACACGACAAGAACAACTATGCTACTGAATTATTGCAACAGTAGCTTTATAGCCTTCCTCGATAAATGGGCTATCTAACATTAAATAAATTTTCAAATCAGACCAATTGTCCTAGATGACCTAAGCATTAGCACAATAATCACTAAATAAAACACTTACTTGGAGTGGACTGGTTTATTGAACTGAACTGATTTATACGAAAAGTACAAAGGAGGTTAACAAAATATGTATTACAAAACATAGCGTGTTTCCTTATTAAATAGCGCCATCTAGTGATGACGCTTATAACTAATGCCCTCTGCGACACCAATAGTTCCTGAGATTAGCGCTTTCAAGCAAACAAACACACTCTTAAGCTTTATATATTAGTATAAGAAATGCCTATGTGTTATTCTGATGTGTAAGCTATTATTATTGTAAAGTTTCATCAAAATCCATTCAGTAGTGTTTTCATGAAAGAACATACATACATCTATACATTCTTACAAACTTTTGCGTTTATAATATTAGTAGGATAGTATTTTCTGAAGTTTTCGCGGCTAGCACACATAATAAAACTACGTTTTAAATGAGATTAGGCTCCCATAGAGTAAATAATAACCATAAACTTTAACAATACTCATTGACACTCGACATCTTTGTCTTCCGCGATCACAGCTACTGAAAAGTGGCCGAAACGTCGGAACAATAAAGTTCAAATAACATATCGCGCTTAAAACCGTTAAAACGTAGTTTAATTAAGTATCTTATCAAAGAATACTATTATCGTAATCTTCTTCTTATATATAACAATCAATTACTTTTCGTTAGTTCGGCTAAAATTATAAAACTACTTTTAGCGATTATTGGCCTTACTTATAATCGTTTGTTAAATTTTAAGTAACTGCTCAGCAACCGATTAGTGAAAATCTTACCCATAAACTCCTCATAAGGATAAGAGGTGGTAAAGTAACGGCAAAAGGCATTAAATTGGTGGCGCTACCGTAGCTAAAGTGCTATTGTTTAAAGGAAATGCTAAAAGTTTTATAAAATCAAACAATATAAAATCACTAGGCTATTATTAAATTACTTACTTAAGAGATGGCTAATCCTTTCTCAACGATATTATTATAAGTAAGGCCCTATATGTGTATGTTTTTGAGTGGGTCCCGGAATGGTTTAGAATTTAGATTTACAATTGGACGCGACAGTTGGGGCTGATTTTTATCTTTGCAGGGCAGGATAACGTCTGTCGGGCCCACTAATCTATAATACATACATCTTTGAACTTTAAGCCATGTGTGAACATTGCTATAAAAAACAACTGGAATAGAATTTATAAGCGATGGAGAACAAGAAGTAATTTTTATTAGATTTCTTCTCTTTTGATGCGGTTTTCGGTGATCGATAGCAAATTTTTAGACTTAAAATCTGCGGTACTTTTTATGCTGGTAAATCCGCGGGAACTTTCCCGGGATCGGTGTTGTAGTTAGAGTGAATAAAAATCCGGCAACTTTCACTAAAACGATAGCTTACTTAATTTTTAAAATGCTGTGTACCGGGAATCCCGCGGGAATTTCCAGCCAACCGTGTACGAAGTCGTGAGCATAACCTATATATAAATACAAGTTATCTGAACCATTTGCAACTATTGTTTCTCTATTTAATCTGTCGATTAAGAAATTAATAAGTATTACATACATCAAACTTCATGACAGTAATTCTTTTGACAGAATCAAGTATTCAAACATAAAATCATTACAAGAAACTCACTTTCTAATTTGTATACTATGGGTACTATTAATTATTAATTCAAAGTCTAAATTCGCGAGCATCGGCATCGAAAATTGCCAGCGATAAGGGCGATTTACATACCAATGCGAGACGTCGTCAAGTTTTATAGCAGTAGAGAGTAAATTAACCATCATTCATATTTGGTGATTGTCATGATTGTCTTTCACAAAACTTTCCATTTGAGATACATATATAAACTACTCAACGTTGAACGTTGAACCTTGAATTTTGTAAAAACTGATCTGCAAAATGTCAAAGGTTCAAATCTAAATATTATTTACTGTACTGATAATTACTTATTTCTTAAAATTAAAATTATGAATACAGAAAAAAAATACTTTATTGATCACCAGATAAACAATTACAGAATTAATAACTACAGTAAATTAACGGCAAAACAAATGGCTTTATCGCTAAAAGCGACAGACAACCTGACTGAGAGGATACTTTTGACAACATACGTCTAGGTATAATTTAATTAAAAAGAAGTAAGATAAAAAGAAGAACAGTTCAATGTGGACAGTAAACAGTACAAACAGTAAAAGGAAGGTAAATATTGATGCCTTCTGTGATAAATAGCGAGTTAATTTTGATTATAGTCGACGCATTATGAATTGAGGCTTCGGGACATAAATCATATTTATCTGTCTGTCTCGCTCGCACTGACTGAGACCTGGAGTCTTATGGAGAGGTGTAGTGATATGCGTAAGAACTGTAGAGGTGCATATCGATAACGGGATAGGTACGATCGATGCTAAATTATGTTAAGTATTAATAGGAATCATTATTCGCGAAAAATTAAAGTTTTTAATTTGTAAGATAAAACTTCGTTTAAAAAACCGACTTCAAAAACTAAAAAGTATAAAATAACTTATTTCTAAAGCTAGGTATTATTATTAATATAAATTGTCTGAAACATCTTAAAGTCGGTGCTTAGTAATTTTCAAAATATAGTCAGTTTTGTGTTTTACTCTGCACCGACTTCGAGATGTTTTAGATAATTTATATTGATAATAAGACATAGCTTTAGAAATAAGTTATTTTATACTTTTTAGTTTTTGAAGTCGGTTTTTTTAAACGAAGTTTTTTTAATTTATTTGTTCATTTTAGTGCCTAGCTATGTATGGGTAGACCTACGAAAGGTGCCGCGCTTTTAAAAAAATATCCCTTTTTAAAAAAGGTCCCAAGAAACGGGAACATAAAAATGTTCGTAAAATGTAAACTACTGAGCCAAACAATGTTAAATTTTTAGGGGTCCAAATGGCAACTATTTTGCATCAAACTAAATAAGAATCACGTAAATCGGATCATAAATCTTAGAGCAATTGGTGTACATATGTAATGGAATGTAATTTTTTTTCACAAAATGAAAACTACTAGGCCAAACTAGATCAAATTTTTAGGGAACTAAATGGCAACTATTCCGCGTCGAACAAAAGAATAATCACGTAAATCGGATCATAAATCTCGGAGTAATCGGTGAACATACATAAAAAAAGATACCGACGAATTGAGAACCTCCTCCTTTTTTTTCAGGTCGGTTAAAAAATAAAAAAAAAATTGTTTCGACGTAATCATAGAGAAACTGTATAGATCGTAATGTGGCCCTGAAAAGGGCAGTTTTTATCTTTTCTAACAAAAAATAGTATATTCATAGAAAAACAAAAACCCTTACTCGTAACAACTAATCGGGAGTCAGAGTGCTAATGAAGGTCACGATGACGCCTCGACCCCGCGTGCTCAGGTAGCTAAGTATCGATAACGGGTTGCAATGCGTGCACATTCCTACTGTCAGTGACGTTTATTGCCCGACGACTCAGTTTAAAATGCGCCGACTATAGATGGATAGATGTGCACAACCTTTAACTGCTTGGTTCGCAGTGCACCCGGTCGACTGGGTTGATTAAAAACAACCAACAACAGAACCCTTCTCAAGGGCATATTTTGCATAAAAACTCTCAAACAAAATATGTATGTGCCGCTGTCGGCCACTGAATATTCAACGTCGGCTATTCCAAGTTAAAAACATATTTCACGACTTGCAACACTACCTTTCATGAAGGCTGTTCGCATGAATGTTTTACGGCTCTGGCTACAAAGGTTTTTGAACCAATCTTATTATCACTTTTAAATTTCAGATCTGAAATCCTATCTCAACTAAATTGTGGATCTTAAAGCACTTGATGGAGTTCTTGTTTAAAGTTTGTAATATCACATTCAACTCAAAAAATCAGCGGCCTCCTTGATTTTGTACTAATTATGAGGTCGTAATTCTAACGATGAGTCAAATAGCTTATTGATTATTTTCTAAATGGAAATTTAAATTATTTCTTGGATGAAATTTTGAGAGTAAGGTGATAGGAAGCTACTTACAGACATACTCTTTTTATGTGCATTATTTTAGCAGTTCTCGTTCACTGTATCAAATACCAAAATAATAGTACTTAATAAATATTTAAAAAACATACTTTAATAACAAACCGAACTAACATATAAAAAACTTTAAAATGGATAAGGTCAGCAGCTTAGCACTTCGAGTGCACTGATTAATTTTGGATCCAAAAGTACTTAAACAAGTGCATAATATACGACAATGCCACCACGTCACTGCTGCACCACCAGATTATGTAGATAAGACGTAATTTCGCCGCCAGTACGCCACCGTTTGAGTGTCACTGTCAAGCAAGCGTTCGCAATGAGCCGGCGGCTCCCATACCATATACCATAGGACAACATTGGCATACTATAACGTCAAATCGTTATTATAACCATAATAATATTCTTCTTTCCTTTTATTGTATTTTTGTCACATTGAGTATCCACTTTTTTCTACAACTCCATGAATTCTTCGAAAAGTAATTCTGTAACATACTTTTGTATAAAACTTATAAAAAAAAGGACTTGAGATATAAATAGAATAAGAAATATAAAGGAAATCAATTTTTAGCTAGACGTGTTGCTGGGGAGTATCCTGCCGCTTCTTCTCTTTAACAGCAATAACACGTTGCGAAGCGTATATAATTACTTTGTATGACCTTCAAAAATGTTAACTCCAGTGGAACTTATTTTGAATAAAAGCTTTTGAATTTGAATAGATATAAAACGTATAGCAGTGCGATAGTAGCGTGGTGGTGCTGGAAATAATTCCAACTAACGTTTATATAGTTCTTGTTGAAGTACGAATCGTGAGCTGTGTGCTGCATGTACTTAGTATATAGATACGTAAGTAGATATATGTAGTTCGCGTTCCGCCTGCCACAGCGCGGGTGCATGTAATATCGTGTCCTCTAATAAATATTATAAATACGTGTAAATAACGCCTTTTTCTTTCCACGGCCCAACAGTTCTAAACTATGAACAGATCAGAAGCAAAAAATAGACCGAACATAAATTAACATCATTGAGAGCATTTTTATGAAAAATTCCGCTAAAACTATCTCATGGCCTTCATTGCAGTTTGAAAAGTTGCCCCAAGTTCGAAGTGGGCGATTGAATTTTAAAATTAATACATCGTTAGCATTGTGTGTAGCTGAGAAGATTCCTTAGGCCTCTGCTACATCTGGGATATTGTTAGGTAAACATAAGTGACTTAAGTCTATTTCGTATCATCGAGAAACATGTGTTAAAAACCAATCCGTGTAGAAACAGAAAAATAATACAGTATCCTGCGTTGGGGCGGTCTGTCGTAATAGACGACCAAAGAACCCACAACCAGGTGGTTAAGTATTTGCCCGCCTGGATAGCTATCATCCCTGGTCTAGAGTTCGCCGCTATAACGACCTTGAGTTGTATTCCGGCTTTAGTGGTCAGGTCTCATTCTCCCTTTACAGAGCGGCAGTACATTAGTAGCGCCGAGCGCCTTTGGTATTACATATGTCCTTAAGCTACGGTAGCCGCTTTCCATTAGGACGGCCGAATGCCTGTCATTACCATAAACTTTCTAACGAAATAAATATACTTGTCTTCGCAGCGGACAACGCACCACTGCTACCCAGTACTGCAGCAACGCGGGAGCGCACATCACATATTATTAGATGCTCTATCTCGCTCGCACATCATCCGTCCCGCTCACACACTGCGCTATATATTGTACTAGCTGTACGACTTGTTAATATTTGTACTTGAGGTTGCCGTTTCCAAGATAAATGAGTTCACATTAGCACTGAACAGTGAATACTACTTTCTCCCACCTGAAGTATCATTTCACCTCTACCTATCGCTGCTACAATTTCAAAAAACTAAACTTCACTGATCCAATTTTATCAGAGATAAATACTGAATTCACTGTCCGATAATAAAACTGTGTAGATTCTAGATTATCCATATTATTAAGCCCATAGAAACACCGAACGACAAGTTGTCTTCAGTTGATAAAATCGTTACTCACGCATTTTAATGTCACGCAATAGCGCACAAAAGTTAGGCAGTTTTTGCGTGTTACTTCGTCTGGACAATTTTATCGTCTTAGATCTTGAGATATTTACCGCATTTGTTAAATAAATCAACGTACCCTCCCCTGACAGGATAATATGTTATAAAATTATAATAAAAGTCCATATACGTCTCATTGTTGAGCTTGGGCTTCCCTATTTTAGGTCGGTTAATATACCATGCTTGTCCAAGACGGCTTGGTGGGATTGAGGCGTGGATTATCTCGATGTGCAAGTTTCATCGCGATGTTTTCGTCCATCCTCAGCACATGGTGATTGTAATAATAAAATATGTACATTACTTTAGAAAACTGTTTAAGAGTGTATATTTTACTAGTTCGTATTCAAACCCACGTCATTTGAGTTTCGGATTTGAGTGAATAATAATCTTCCTATCGTAATCTGCATTCTTTTCTTTATGTCTTTAAAACCATATTAATGAGGTTTAATCTTATTCAGTAGTGTTAAACCTACATGCAACCTTTATCTCGGCACTGCTGGCGAGATAAAGTATTACTAAAAAATATATTTGAAAATGACGTTTATGTTTGGAACGATATGAAAAATGTACTAAAATATTATTCGTGATGTAAAAAATATGTATTCTCATATAAGTTTACCTAAAATACATTATAATGTTTTAACTGAATAATCCGGAGTTTCTTTGAAGACCACGGCACCCTCGGTATCTAACACCAATTTCTCCAAGTAGTATAAATAATAATAATACGTTTTAACGGTTTTAAGAGCGGTAATTTATTTGATTTTTATTATTCCGACGTTTCGGACACTTGACATCTTTGTCTACCGTGATCACGGTAAACAAAGATGTCAAGTGTCAATGAGTGTTATTAAAGTTTTATTTAGCCTACCGCCAACTTTTTCATTTTAATTATTAAATTTTAATTTTGTTAATCTTTGACTTCCGTCTTTCACGGCTACAAAAAACTGGCCGAAACTTCGGAATAATAAATATCAAATAAATTACCGCACTTCAAACCGTTAAAAGATAGTTTTATTAAATCTTATTGTTCACTTGTATGAGAAGTATATATTTTTATCGGCAGATACGTACACATATTGTATACTAGCTGCGCCCACGGTTTCACCCGCGTCGTGATGGAAAATCGTTTTATTTTGAGTAGTAAATTACTCACTATATCTTTATATAGCCTATGTATTATTCTGATGTGTGAGCTATATTACCGTAAAGTTTCATTAAAATCCATTCAGTAGTTATTGCGTGAAATATTAACAAAACATCCATACCAGACTCACATACTTTCGCGTTTATAATATAAGTAAGATACCTTCTCGCTGTGAATGTTGGGCCACTAAAGTGATAAACCACAAACGTGTCCACTCAGCTGAGATAAGAATTTCGAGATGGATGTACAAGAGTGAAGAAGGTGAAAATTTGAGATATGAGTACTTAAGGGGATCTTTGAAAGTTGCACCCGTTACTGAAACACTCAGAGGAACAAGATTAAGTGGTATGGGCATATTATAAGGAGAGATGAAAGTCACGTGACAAAAATAATTGACACAAGAAACTCTTCAGCAAACATGCCTAGCTCTAATTTTTTTTCAATATAATATTAAAATGGGTGGAAGGAAACTTTTTAAACATTATTTAATATTTTTCCTTCCATCCATTTTAATACCTATTATATGAAAAAAAATCGTATTGTATACAAGTCGCGAAAACTCAAGAACATATTATGTAAGAACTTATTGGAATATGCGTCATGTACCCAAATGAAAAAAAAATGTAATACTGTGTGAAACGATATCACAAATCATAGGTTTTCTTCGGACACGCATTGGCACTATCTCACGACGTTGCGGACGCGATAAATCGTCTCGCGGACACTTTCCACTCACATCCCGACAGCAGTGTTGCCAGATTCATCCTTACAGAATCTCTAATAAAATTTGTTATTAAACGATTATTATTATAAAATTCGTCGCTCATGTGTTTTCGCAACACCAGTAAGTGATGATGGCCTAGAAGAAATTTTGATACATGTTATTGACAAAACCAAAACTTTGGCTGGAAGCATATTCCAAATTAGTGCTAGAATTATGGTCTGGACAACCCTCTTGTGCATACACATTTATACATATACTAGCTTCTGCCCGCTACTTGGTCTACGTGGAATAGTTTTAAATTCCTATTCCAAGCTTCATTGATAAATGGGCTATCTAGCACTGAAAGAATTGTTTAAATCAGACCAGCAGTTCCTGAGATTAGCGCGTTCAAGCAACCAAACAAACAAACTCTTCAGCTTTATAAATTAGTATAAGATATAAATATAATGTATTAACGGTCTCAGCAGACGTTGTACTGCTGCCCTGAAAAAATAAAAATCTAGGACACGCATAAAATTACATCAAAATCGTAGAACCCGATTCCAGCGCTAAATATTTGTTTAGACTATATTATCGCAGTTTTAATAGATGTCCCTAATTTTATATAACCTTTATTAGTCAGGGATAATGTAGCATTCGAATAGTCAAAGCATTTTTGAAATCGGTCCAGTAATTTTCGAGTTTGTTCGTTACAAACATACAATTGTTTCCTCTTTATAATATTAATATAGATAATACAAAATATATAGTAGAAATCCATGTTGCTGAATTTGGGGCGCCGCTTCCTGTCCTTTAACAGTAATTAAAAATGTTTTTTGGAAGCGGTGGTAGGTTCATGATTTTCAATAAGTAATGTATAAGATTTTAAATTTATTTTCATTGGCAAAGTTTCTTCATTTAAATTAGTTAGAGTCAATGCAACCAGCCTTCTAGACACGCTCCGTTTTATCAGCGATTTGTTACATAATATTTATTTACTTATATTGTTTTAAACTTAGTTAATTCATTTTGAAATACCTGTATTCGTTTGTCAGAGTATCTTTGTACTTTATATGTTGTAGTAATTCTTGTATCTATTTATAATCTAAAAATTTTCGGAGATTTGGTCGTGAAAAGATAACAAACTAAATTGAATTCTTGAGTATAATCAGCCCAAACTAACAGACAAAAGCCAAGAATCCTTACGAAATCTACAATCAGGGCAACCCTACCCACCCAGTTGAGGGGGCATTTGCTTGTTTGTCGCCTCACGTTTTTGATTTAACTTTTTGCGCAAACTTGTGACAAGTTCTTGCGTCGATAATCCCCCCCCCCAGACTACCCCCCAACTTTTCCCACCACAACTTCGAAGGTTGCCCTGAAATTATTTGTTGTAGAATTACGCTCTGTTGTTGTTTTAAATTGTACTGAGACGCGGCTTGAGTGCGACGACATTATATTTTTAGAGTATATAATAACCGCGACTTCACTTGATTATCAATATATATTTTATCCGCTCACGAACGGAGAAAGAATACGATACGAGGCCTATTATAAGAGACGACAAAACAACCCACAGCCAGGTGGTAGGGTATTTGCCCGTTTCGATGGATACCGGCCCTGGTCTGGAATATGCCGCCATAACAGCCTTGAGTTGTGTTCCGGCATTACTGGCCAAGTTCCAGTCTTCCTTAAGAGACCGGCAGCACATTTGTAGCACCTTTGGTGTTCCACTGGAGAACACTTTTTGAAGGTTAATACATATAAGTTAAAATTCAATTTTACTTTCTAGTCTATGTACACCGTTTCGCAACGTCTTATTGCTGTTAAGGAAAAGAAGCGGAAGCTTTTCGAAGAATTAATGGAGTTGTGGTTAATAGGCGTACTCCGTAAGATAAGGAAAGGAAAGAAAATTATTATTTCCGCCATAAATATAACAAGGCATGCTAAAAATCATACTGTAATATATTGCCATCAATCCATTAAATTTTTGTAAAAAGATAACTTTATACAGAAGATAATTACATTTTTTTTCTTTTTTGATCCAAGTTACAAGTTCCTTCGAACCAAAGGAAACAATGATCTAGATTTCGTGGAAGTGTCATTGTATAACGCGTTAGTTTTTTTATAATGTATTTATTTTTATACGAGTAATGTTTGTGGGTGTTGTAATTTGCAGTTATTTTTTGTATATATTGTTTGCGACAAATTTTATATTTAATTGTGTTAATTTAAAATATTTTGTAACACGTGAATTTAAGGCATCTTTAAACACTTATGGATTTTGCTTCTTTCATGGTTATCGGAAGTTGATTATATTATGTTCGGGCTTTTAGATAATACGCAAAAAAATACATTTGTTTTCAGTAACCAGTCAGTTAGTCCAGTGATAGACTACCTTTTACAATCACATAGTAGATGTACATAAGATATAAATTTAATTTACTTTTTAAGTTATATCTACGACCTTAACGAAATCTTCTCCAGTGCAATTTATTTTGATAATAACATTGTCATTTAAATAAATTCAAAATGCAATTTAACATTTTACTTGGCAATACATCTTTTCTCAAATAAATGCAATGCCTCAACAGTATTAATCGATTCCAATCCATTTATTTGTTTTTATATTATCGGTAATCGAGTAACAGCGGCACGTAGCACCTTAACAAATTGCGTAGCGTCACGTAGCACATTCGCAGTGCAATCGTAGGCTACGCCTGGCTACGCGGCGAGGTCTAGGTCTACAAATCTCAGGCATATTCTTCGATTACAATCACTTTATTACAGTCGTTCTTGAGCACTTTGATTATTACGTTAAATAAATCATACCTTGGCCACATATAAACTTGTAAACTGTTATTTGCTAGCTATAATTTGTTTATAAAATATAATTATTAGCTATAACTAGCGGCCCCGGCAGACGTCGGTTGTCCTGCTCTGAAAAAATAAAATCTAGGACACGATCCCAGTGCCACCATCCGATAAACCATCCGGGAACCCACTCAAACACACAAAAACAAAGTCACCAAAATCGCTCCAGGTAATTAAGAGGATTCTAGAATTCGATGTATATATATATATAATAGCTTATACACAGAGCTAGCTTGTATCCCTGGTAAACAATTAGGATACTTTTTATCCCGATAAGTGACGTTGTTTCCCTGGGATAGACGATGTCATGGTGATGGTCATTATAACGACTAACGAGGTTTTTCTGGCAAAACTAGTTCAATGACAAAAGAGAATTTATAGAGATTATTTATTAACAAAAGAAATTTAAGCTCCCAATGCGACAATTTATGATAGGTTTTCACCATCAAAGTCGTCAAAATAACAATTTGACAACCCAAATTAATATCCGAAACTAAAACTATCCAAAACTGTAGGACAATCCAAAGTAATTTCATATCCGTAATCAAATTTCTCATTACATGACAAGGCTATAACAAAAGATTGTCCTAAATTTATCCTGATTGTCATATTCTGAGCGAGATATGGCTCCTTAAGAACCCTGCACTAGACAAAGCTTCGCAGGATCACAAAATTTCATTTATCTCTATATACAAAAATAAATGTTTGTTTATTCGGAGTGACTATTTGTACGGGTACTGGATGATTAGCTTATTTTTTATTTGTACGGGTACTGGATGATTAGCTTATTTTTTATTTGTACAGGTATTAAATTAAGAATAAATTGGATGATTAGCTTGTTTTTTAATTAGGTTAGGTTAGGTTTTTTTATGACATGTTTTAAAGAATTATTGAAAACATGAAAATAAAAATTAATAAATAAATTTTAAAATGAGGGTGGGGTAGATACACGGCACATTTATTTATTATAACAAATCCGAACATTTTTAATATAGGTTACTTTTTTTTTTAACCACCCAAAAATATTTTTCCGACACATACACGATTAGTCCCTATGTGTACTGGCGCTGTACATTACGGAACAAGATCTGCTTATATGTTACTACAAAGTATACGCGAGTATTTGCGTACTGCTCTTGTATCGATTGGAAGAACTTCGCAAAATACTTATTTTAAAGCTTTAATTAGGTTAGGTTAGGTTTTTTTTTAATATCCTCTCTCCGGACGAGCGAGGTTATCCGGGCTTAGTACCCGTATTAATAATTATAAATTGTTCGTACAGTACCCGTATTAATAGACTCAGCCTTGTTTATTTGTCCTATATAGGATCGCAAACTATACATTTGATCATATGATGATCTTTAGCAAAGTTGTTGTGCATGAGCCAGAGAAGGTTTCTGAGTTGGTTACCATTTAAACCCGGTGGGTGGCGCTGCTGGTGGCATATCGATTGAAGCTTTTCCGGGGAGGACGACGTCTACCGGGACAGCTAGTATATATAAACATTAAATGAAACATTATTCAATACATATTTATAATATGGAAGTGTGAGCGCTTTTGTATGTTGCGTCTGTCTGTCAACCAGATGCGAAATGCCATGTCCACAGCATCCCAAATATCTGTTTCTATCACTGAAGCAGCTGATAGTGTACATATGTGCATTTCAGCTGTATGATCTCTAAATCTAGAAAGCGTAATTAGTAGGTATTAATTTTGTTTAAAAAATATTTTAAACTTAGATCTTATACTAAAATATAAAGCTCAAGAATTTGTTTGTTTGCTTGAACGCGCTAATATCAGTAACTACTGGTCTGATTTGTAAAATTCTTCCAGCTCATTTATCGAGGGGGGCTATAGGCTATGCTATATCATCACGCTAATACCAAACCTTTTTTTTTTACTATTCCACGCGGAAGAAGTCGCGGGCAGAAGCCAGTCAGACATAAATTGAAAATCATAATTATATCCTTTACAATATCGTAAATATCATGAATTTAATGAGTTTTTCATATATCTATAATTTGATATTGAAAAACTTTGAACAATCTAACTTTTAATCAGTAACTAAGGAAAAACCGTTAAAAGCTATTTAAAAAAGAAAACACGGATTTTAGGAAGCTATACTAACTGTTTTGTTTTCAATAGACAATAAAAGAGCTTGATAAAAACAAAAAATCACCCCAAATCCAATACGAATTTGAGGTATGACCATTAAAACGTCAATCAGCAGGTGGGACACGCAAGCCGTGGGTTCGACGCCGTACCGGGCACCACCAACCGCTAATACCCCTCAGAACTAATAATGACTTATTTGTGTGCCAAAACCACGCAGAATTCGTTTTCGGTGCCAGTGACGTGCGCAGAAATGAAAAAAGGAGTTTTTGATAGAAATGAAGATGAAGTTTTATTTTGAAGTGGAATTGGGTAATCTTTTATTCGTGCAGGAACAGAGAAAGAATACAATTTCCTGCGGCCGGGCGGCCTGTCGTTAGAGGCGACAAAACAACCCACAGCCAGGTGGTAGGGCATTTGCTCGATTGGGTGGCTACTACCCCTGGTCTAAAGTATGTCACCATAACAACCTCGAGTTGTGTTCCTGCATTAGCAACCAGGTTACAGCCTCCCTTAAGAGTAGCAGCACATTTGTAGCACCTTTGTGTTGCAAATGTCCATAGACGATGGTAACCGCTTTCCATCAAGTGGGCCGTCTGCCTGTTTGCTGAACCCCTAGAATTAAAAAAATTCTTAAAAACTACTCAATGCATCTTGCTCAAACAAATTTCAATAGAAAGCATTTTTAATAGCTTTTATTTAACTTCCAATGTTGTATGTATGTAAATTCGGGTGGAATCTTATAAGTCAAATTTGGCCAACTTCCCGGTTTCCGATTAAGCTGAAATTTTGGGATGTATATCGCGTGACAATGCAATAATATGGTACCATGAGTTGATCTGATGATGGAGTCGGAAGGTGGCCATAGGAACTCCCGTACGAAACAAGAAAGACCATTATAGTCATATATATTATATTTGTACCTATGTTACACGTATTTGTATAGTTCTAATAAACTCTATAATAATTCCAACGGCATTTTAATTCAAGTCCCGCAACTCGTAACAGTATGTTTGTTATGTATATGAGAATAAAATGTATTAGGGTATGCTCATCTAATATGAATAAATACATATTGTGGTTCAGCTCGTAGACTGCGAAACAGGGCCTTAACGGGCTGGTCCGGGGGCCATCGATCGCGCCATTACTTATTAAGGCTTAGGACCGCCGCTCTTTATTAACGGGAAAAGCGGAACATAAAAACACAATACATTTTTAAACAAACGCTTTTTATGTAACTAAATAAAACAGCCTTTTTCAAGTGAAACTTTTTTAGAATCCTGATTTGAAACTCGATGAAACGTAAAACAACACTAAGAAGAGATAAACTCGTAAATCTATAAGGAGAAGCCTGCGAGAGAATGAGATACGAGTTATACATTGTGCAGCATAGATTAGAGAGTCAATAAGAGTGATGATTAAACATAGGTCCAATTTGGACCGAAAAGAAACTGATAATAATATTTTCTAGACTAAAATAGTGAAAACTTGAAAGTGATACAATTTATTTTGAAATATAATATGTTGATATTCGCTGAAGTTTAGATTTGATACAATTAAGGTATGTCATCTTTTTTATTGTAACACACAGCTAAAATAATTGAGACCTTAATACAAAGGTCTCTAGGCTATCTTAAAATAACAAATATACAAAAAAATCGGATATCTGTGTGTTGACGGCCTCTGTGGTTGAGCGGGCTAAGCCTTCGCCAGCCTCCCTAACTGCAAAGCAGAGGCTCCGGGTTCGATTCCTAGTATGGCAAATTTCGAAAATGAATTTTCTCCGTTTATTACTATGGTCTGGGTGTCTGGGATCAGCTCCAGAGTGGCCCGTTGTATATTACCCATAACACAAGCGTAACTAGCTAAATTTGGGTATATACAGTGTGTGTGCTTGCCTACTGATTTATTATTATTTAATGTATTAAAAATAATCTGTAAAGTAGCTCTCTTGTAAAATTTTATAATGGCTTATGTTTAACTGATCACCAGATATTATAGTAAATATAATGTAAAAAATAGTTTAAAAAAAACTAAAAAAACACGCTTTCATAAAAAATCCAAATCCAACTAAAAAACAGATAATAAAATATAATAAATTTGGTTTCTGATGAATAGTTTTTTTTAAACTATTATTTATTTTTCATTTTTTAGTTGATTTTTTTAATGTTTTTAAATACAAGCTTTTGAGATCCTGCATATCATGTAGCAGCAGAGTGCTAGCCAAGATAAGTAAAACGAGCTCAAACACGACGGGTCTATCTTGTTTACTGCAGGAGTTCCTATGGCCACCTCCCGACTCCATCATCAGATCAGCTCCATGGTACTATATATTTGCATTGTCATCGACCTTTGACAGGTGTGCAAAGTTTGAATTAAATCTGATCGTTCAAAGTAGGACAAAATCGAGCTAAAAGGGGTCGGTTACAAACATACATACAGGTGAAGCTAATAAAAGCGTGTTAAAAATCTTAAATTTGCCAAAAAATAGTAAATGAACACCAAAATTACAACCCCATTTAAAATGGTTCATTTAGGTATATTATTATGTCAATTAGTATTCAAGATCCGTGCAGGAACGGAGAAAGAATACAAGTTCCGGCATTAGTGACCAGGTTCCAGTCTCCCTTAAGAGAGCAGCAGCGCATTGGTAGCACCTGTGGTGTTTCAAATGTCCATGAGCGATGGTAATCGCTTTCCATCAAGTGGGCCGTCTGCCTGTCTGTTGAACTCATGCAACAAAAAAAACACGCTTTCAAAAGGTTGGTAATAGAGCATTTATTTACAAATTATGATTTGATGATCATTACCATATTTGGTCTTTGAATGCAGTTATGCATATGCAGTCAAGTCTAAAACAGTTTCCTTAGTGTTTAGTTTATTTTATTTTTTTGGGACAAGAGCTTAGGAACTTAAAGTATTTTTGGTGGTCAGAATAATTTTTGCCTTTTGTGTCGCTTACGATATTCGTCCATAACAGACTCGATATTCAAAAAAAAATTTTTTTAATCAAACGTTCTGTTTAAACTTCTAATAGTAAACTGAACGTAAAATGTTCAACAAGTACTTAAACGACAGAACACGCGATCGTTTTCAAAACCTATCATTAGTCATATTTAACCATTCTAAAAGTAGAAAATACCCCCCCAAACAATATTTTAAATATAAATAATGTCCCTGGCTAGTTTGTTCAAGAAGTTTGGAGAAAACCTTAATTGGGTGTCGCGCACGCGACTGGCCCAAATTAACAACAGTTCTGTGCCACTTTTATGAAAGTTCGCTGCTTGGACGACCTTGCCTTCATTAATTAAACACCGCTGGTTACAATCTTTTAATATTTTAAAATGTTAAAGCAACTTGTCTTTATGTTATACATGTCCTTATTAATAATAAAATTGACCAAGGACTAGCAATCGACGCATTTAGCCCGTGTAGGGACGGAGAAATAATGATTTGCTGGGCTGGACAGCCTGTTTTAAGATGAAGTAAACAGCTCTCCTATTGTTTAATACCTCTATTTCGGCAGACTGTAACAATTGCTTAGCTGGTGTATTCTCGTATATCTATACATATTATTATAATGAAAAATGCACTTCACTAGACTATATTTTGTATTAATTACATTAAATTAAGGTTAACAAATTATTTAATATATACGTACTATTATATTTATGTATGTACTAAATTTCTAAATTATTATAAGCATGTATTGTTACGAGTTGCAGGACTCGAATTAAAATGCCGTTGGAATTATTAAAGAGTTTATTAGGACTATACAAACACGTATAACACAGGTACAAATATAATAACACGAGCAAAGTATGTCACTACATAAATAGATTACCTAATGCATACACGTCTAGCTTCGCTTGTGGTTATCGCTTGACTCCCTGATCTCTACATTGGGACATTGCTCTATACTGCACAGATGCAATGTCTGCCCGATCTCGTGGACCGAATTTCTTAGAATCAGTTTGTACTTTTAAATCCGAGACACTTTTTTTGGCAGTGATCACAGCAATAGGTCTTAAAAGATTACAATACACAATGGGCTGTGTTTTTTAATGTCAAATTTTTAAACACAAAGTAAACAAAAGCAAGTCCGAATGCCAGAACGGTAAGAAAATGTGTTTCTACAGAGCTGCAGGTGTGAATTTGTCTTTTTCGGCACCGTCCCGTCTTTTTCTGCTCCACCTACATCACCAGATTAGTTAAGAATTTCGCTGCGTTGTCAGGACAGATTGCTTTTAGCGATAAGGCCGCGTTTTGTTTTGCCAGAAGTATTTATTGTAAGTATACATACATTTTATTTTTGTATTTGTTTCTTTTGGTGAACAATAAATTGTTATCTATCTAATTAAATCCCATAATATTTCACATCAACAGTTCAATAGCAACTGGCAATATAATTAAACACGTGATTTTATTATAAAATAATGAGGCTTATAAACAGCCAGTGTCTATCTGCGTTTCCTACACCTAAATTATTTTTTTTATAGCAGGAGTTCAGCAGACAGGCAGACGGCCCACTTGATGGAAAGCGGTCACCATCGCCTATAGACATCATCATCATCGCATATGGACACATCTCAAGGTTGCTATGGCGACATGCTCTAGACCAAGGGTGGTAGCCTTCCACTCGGGCAAATACCCTACAACCACCTAGCAACTGTTATTTTGTCTTAAAAAATAAAAATATGTTTTAACGATTTTTAGTGCGGTAATTTCGGAATAATAAAAATCAAATAAATCACCCCGCTTAAAATCGTTAGAAAGTGGTTTTATTATCACTAAATATATCCAATAATGTATTATGAAGATAATAGAAGTGAAATTCCAGACGAAAATAGAGCCAATATAATATGTAATAATGGCATCCAATAATCTCGTTAACCAATAATGTCAAAATACAATATTAAGTAAGTTACCTAAGCATAATCGGTGAGCGGGGCACGCAACCACCAATAACTTAATTATAATAACAAGTAAATCCGCTACTTGAATTAACTTACAATCTATTATATTCAAAATGCGAATTATACCGTTACAATTTTTTTCAAAAGATATTATGTTTTTTGTTACTTTTACAATTGCCGCATCTGACGATTTCCTATTATCTCACTACTACTTAAAATTTGACATATGCTACATAAAAGTAATGTCAATTTCTTAACAATCCACTGCTGATACTAGAACGGTCAACCGAATAGTTTCATTCAATCAAATAGAACCATTCGCCCAAACTGAACCATTCAACCGAATTGAATTAATTTAGTAGAATGGGACGGAATTGAAAGGAGACTTCGGCATTGCAAGACATGTAAGAAATCAAGTTTATGTTTACTTGGATCACTTTGGTTACTTTACCGAATTGAAAAACAGAAATGAAGCGTCTAATATTAAGTAATAATAAAAATAGTCAAATAGTAACAAGATAAAGTTAGTAAGATAGATTTGATTGTCTGTTTGTTCGAGAGTCACTTAAAAACTACTTGGCCGATTGCGATTAGCTTTTCACTGGTCAACAGCAAATTAATGAACTTAAAATCTGCTTTATATCCCAGAAATCCTGCTGGAATTTTCTTGAGAGAGGTCTAAAATGGCGTAAAAATAATTTACTGCAATTCACTGATCGATAAAATCTTGAGTAGAACAATTCTAATTGTGTATACCACCCATATATTACCTATCCTGAGATTTTACAGGGATTTCCAAGATTCGTGTATTTTAAATAATAAAAAAATCCATTGCTCTGCTGAAAATCACCTTTGATTTTAAATTTGACAAAATAACTACAACCGTATTAGCTACCATTCCAATGTGGATGAAAATGGGGGCAAATGCGAGTAATATATAAATTGATGAAAGAAACTACCTATATAAATATTATAAACGCAAAACTTTGTAAGAATGTATGTATGGATGTATTAATGTATGTTTGTTACTTTTTAACGTAAAAACTAATTCATGGATTTTGATGAAACCTTTACAGTATTATAACTTACACATTTAGGAAAGGATTAGCCATCTCTTAAATAACAGGTTCTTAAGCCCCTAATCAATAGCCGTTTCAAATAAAACTTGCCATCTTGCCTCTTAGCAGTCACTTAAACTACCTCTCGATATTGGTTATTTTTGACAGTTATATATGAGTTACGTTACCACCACCTGTTATCCTTCAGAGGAGTTTATGGGTAAGATTTTCGTTAATTAGTTGCTGAGCAATTTTTTACATTTTAAAAAAGATTATAAATAACGCATTCGAATAACACATAGGCTATAATTTGTAAAGATGTAGTGTGAATAATCCAAAATATTATGAATTTCCATCACCACGCGGGTGAAACCGCGGGCGCAGCTACAATAATAACTTATGAAAAGTACTTACATACGAGAATACAGGGTGCACTTTTCAAATGAGCCTTCAGAGCCAAATTAAAATTATAATAATAATATGAAATAGCGAGAAACACTCAAAGAAGTCTTGATGTCGATTTTGATGAAAACTAAAGTACTAAACTGTATTAATAGTATTATTTATATTGTAAAGCTATTGTCGTTGCTATACACATATTAATGAGGTATATATCTTATATATATATATATATAAATCTCGTGTCACGATGTTTGTCCGCGATGGACTCCTAAACTACTCAACCGATTTTAATCAAATTTGCACACCGTGTCCAGTTTGATCCAACTTGAAAGATAGGATAGTTTTTATACCGTTGGAACCGCTAGGTGGCGCTGAGATCGGGTTCTAGAATCCTCTTAACAACGGGGAGCGATTTTGTTTTTTATGTGTTTGAGTGGGTCCCCGGATGGTTTAAATCCACAATTGGAACCGGTAGGTGGCGCTGGGATCGGGTCAT
Organism: Dendrolimus punctatus; assembly: GCA_012273795.1. NCBI lineage: Eukaryota > Metazoa > Arthropoda > Insecta > Lepidoptera > Lasiocampidae > Dendrolimus > Dendrolimus punctatus. Next base: position 25,331,610 of record CM022528.1, on the reverse strand, counting down.
AGAATCCTCCTAACCACCGGGAGCTATTTTGGTGATTTTGTTTTTGTGTGTTTGAGTGGGTCCCCGGATGATTAAAATCCATAATTAGAACCGGTAGGTGGCGCTTGGATCGGGTCCTAAATTTTATTTTTTCAGAGCAGGACAACGTTTGCCGGGGCCGCTATTTGCACACCGTGTGCATTTTGATCCTACTTAAAAGATAGGATAGCTTACATCCGGCAGATGGCGCTGCAGTCGAGTTCTAAATTTTATTTCTTCAGGGCAGGACAACGTCTGCCGGGACAGCTAGTTGGTATATATAATGTTAATATGTGTAATTGATTATTCTCTTTTGTTATTCATTTTAGGTATATGAATTGTGTGATATTTATATATCCTATCATGTGTCTATTTAAATAGCACACCACCGTCATACACTTGCGAATTTCCCGTTCATAAAATCCACAACCCGGGTTGTCTGAAAGAGATCGCTCTAAAGCGATAAGGCCGCCCATTGCTCCTACTTTTACTGTTTAATGTTACTAATGTAAATTGTTTATACTATGTGTATGTGGTGAACAATGAAATGGTCTCTCTCTCTTTCTCTAAAGCGGGTTAACTTTAAAAAAAAATCAATTACCATTGTCAAGAATCGGATCGGCTGATATTGAAAGAATACACATCTTGTATTTTTATAAAACATCATAGTGTGGCTTGTAACTATCAATTTCTGTGAAGGAATATCAAACGGCAATCCAAGGGAAAGGGTTGAAATATACATGAAAATTTAAGTTAAATTCATTGGGTTTTTCCATAATTTATACAAGTATAGCGTCCCGGCGCTGTTTCACCGCGCACTGTCCCGCTCTCTTATATAGCCTATGACACTCCCTGCTAACTTAACTTTTGAACAGTAAAAGAATTTTTGAAATCGGCTAATTAGATCCAGAGATTACCCCACAAACAAACTCACAAACTATATCTCTTTATAATATTAGTATAGACAAACAAATTTACAAAATAGGTTACTTGTTATGAACAGTTTTACTCTCATTTTGGTATTTATTTTGAATTTAAATCTTGTTTATGTAGAGTTTTTAAGGTAAGAAATTGTTTGGAAAATAGCAGTAAATACAGTTCGAACATTATTAAACGGTTAACTTAAGTGGGTAGCGACTGTACGCCGACAGATATAGATGTCATTATTAGTTTAATGTAGTAATAGTATAAACCAAAATATCATGGTTTCATCATAATACATCGCATAGAAGTCCACATAATAAATATCTTCCAAAAATACTTGATATAATAATACTTATCGCCATGTTGATCTTATAGAAATACCACCAAATAAATACCACTGCCATTGAAATTTTCTAAAAGTTGCATTCAAGACCACAATTCACAAACACATCCACACCATCTTTACGGATTTTTAACTTTTTTCTATTAAATAAAAAACACAATATCACCTCACTAAAGATAAAAACAGTTAATAATTTTTAAAGTAGAATTCGTTTTCAGTACAAAAATATTAATATTATTTTACTGGTTTCAAATCGAAATATTCAATACTGTTTTTATAGTCAAAAATAACATTAAAATATTGCGTGTACAATAGCGTAGCCTAAGTACCTTTCAGAACGATATTGTTATATGCAATTATATTACAAAAATCAACATGTAACGAATATTTTAATAAACCTTCAACACAAGCATTTATTTTAGTTATCGAGCTTAATGGATGTTGGGCTTTTAATTCGATTTTTGTCTTAAAAACGAATTCCACGGATTAAAACGGAACGTACTGAAATCGTGCCGAGATCTGCGCGTAACACAATGACGAAGGGCGAGAGAAGACTGCCGGAGACGGCGCGATCGGCGCCGCTCCCACCCCTCCCTGCCTGCCCCTTCACAAACTGGAAATCCTGAAATCTCTCAAATTTACATTCGCTTCAAGAATGTTTGGTACTTCGTGCTTTTAGGCTTGCCCAGGTCACTCAATTTTTTGGATTTATGTAGTTATCAGGACAGTGAAATTCATAAGAACATTGGAGTATCTACCGCCGTAGCAGACGTATTACTGACACGGAACCCGCAGGCCACAGGGCTTCCGAAAGTGTGTCAGCAAAAATTCATAAAATGTAATGCACAATGTTTTAAAAATTAACTAGCTGTCCCGGGAGACGTCGTCCTGCCCGGAAAAGTTTCAATCGATATACCGACAGCAGCGCCACCTATCGGGTTCGTTTGCTAACCAACTCTGAAACCTTTTCTGGCTCATGCACAACAACTTTGCTAAAGATCAAATGTATAGTTGACGATTCTATAAAGGACATACAGACAAATATTCATTTTTATATATAAGAAGAAGATACCATTATTGAGAACATAACTGCTGGGCCAACAGGAACAGTTATTAGACTTGCCATTGTTGTCTATAGAGGCAGATCTAGAAAGACTGAAATCTTCTTCAACTACAGATGATTTGACAAAAAAGCTTGCCGAAAAAAAGGCGAGCATTAAATATAAGAATATATCATTATTTAATTCAATGCGAACAATTTTTGTTTCTTTTATAAAAAAACTTTAACTTCTTTTGGGACCCCCAACACATTTTGATATACCTACTTTCTAATACGATTATATTTATAATTAAAAGAAACTAGTGGTCCCGGAAGACGTCCTCTTAAAAAATAATCTAGAACCAGATTCTAGTCCCTCCTACAGGTTGCAATTGTGAATCTAAGCCATTCGGGGACCCACTCAAACATGCACAAAAATATCAAATCCAGTCCGGCCGTTTTTGAGTTGGTAGACTAACGAACATCAATTGGTTTTATATGAGAAGATAGGTTCGCGTTTGACCACGTCTCACCCGATGTACAGTGGAAATATGATCTAACATGTGGAGTACTGCTCCCATCTCTGGGTTGGGGTACCTCAGTACCAGCTGCTCCCACTTGACTCCTTGCAGCGCCGAGCGGTCCGGATTGTCGACGATCCCGAACTTACAGGCGGCTTAGAACCTTTAAGTCTCAGAAGAGACGTAAGCGCTGTCAGCGCGTTCTACCTACTGTATAATGGGGAGTGTTCTGAGGAGCTGTTTGGTTTGGTACCTACATCGCCATTTTACCACCGCACTGCTCGCCGGCGACTGGGAGTTCATCCACACTTCCTTGACACCTGGAAGTTATGCACTGTACGTGGCGCTCGCTCTTTTATGCCATATGTGAGCAAGCTGTGGAATGAGCTCCCTCCTGCGGTTTTCCCAGAGATTTTTAAAGTCTCAACGATGTAGGCAACGCATCGGCTCCCTTAGTGTTGCAGATGTCCATGGGCGACGGTAGCCACTTGCCATCAAGTGGACCCGTCTGCCAGTTTGCCTATACGCAAACATAAAAAAAAACATGTAGGCATACTTACCGAAAAAATACCTTTTCATGTGGGATTTGAAGACACTCAGGTTGTATATGTGAGGATAGACTCCGGCAGTGAGTTCCACTCGTTTGCTTCAATTATATTGAAATATTCTCTATATTGGTGCCGCATTTCAGGTTGTCCGATGATGGAAAGAAGATAACGGGATCAGATTGTGTCCCATAGAACACCGACGAGTTGATAACCTTGTTTTGATGCTTGAGATTTTGAATCTTGTCTTTGAAGAGCTGGTCGTTGCCAACCAACCTGGTGGCTCTCCGCTCCTATTATTATAAAGTAAACTAGTATTTTTATACCAGTAGGTGGCACTCTAATCAGGGCTTAGATTTTATTATGTCAGGTCAGGACAACAACTGCCAGGCAACAAACCGTTAGCACTACTATAAAAAATATTAAAAGGACCTTCTAAGAAGTTGAAGAAGCATTTCAAGTGTCCGGACCATGTATGGTTCATGGTCTGACTCGAAATACAAGTAAATCATGAAAATTGTCACGTGATTATTACTTATGAGTGTCGTTTTAAACAGTTTAACTCAACGCATTTGGTATTCGTGGCATGAGCGACGCTTTCAGGGCGTTTTAATGCTTCACTCCGCCTTATCTCATAAACCCTTTAGGATATTATGATAATCTCCTGGAGTAAGAAAATTCCTTCGAAATTTTTTCCAAGTGATAATTTGAGCTTTTGTATTCAGTTCGTGGGACCAAAAGAATTTTGTTACTTCTTTAAAACTAACCTAATTTTAAGTAATTAGTGGTAGATTAGGAATACAAAAATGTGGAAATAAATTTATTTACTCCTTTTTCAAGGGTTTGCTGATGAGCAGAGCTAATGGAAAGTGGTAAGAGATCAGAGCTAACTCAGGAATTAACCATTGAGGCTAAAGATATGAAATTTGGCACGTTTGTAGAAGTTTTATATATTTAAAAATGCAGGCTCTGTAAGAAAATATTTTTTTGTATTAAAAAGTGGATCGGAATAAAAAATTGCAATTCAAAGGTTGAACAGAGGATTTCAAGCTTGTAGCTTGCAACAAAAAAATAGTCGATGCATTGACTTCCTTGAGAACATATATATACGACTGAGGCAGCCAGAAATAGGGTATACCAACTCCTAGGACATGGCGGCCTGTTCTAAAAGGCGACGACTCGCCCCACTACTATGTCGTAGGGCATTTGCCCCTGGCACCTCTGGCCTAAATAAAGCTGCCATTACACCCTTGAATATTGGCATCAGTGACTAACTTCCATTCTGCCCTATCAGAACGGTAGTTCATTCGACTGTTTCTATGATTGAGTGGGCTAAGCCTTTGCCGCCATTGCTTACTACAACGCACAGGTTCCAGGTTTGACTCCTGGCATGGTAAATTTCGGAAACGTATTTCCTCCATTATTTACTACGTTCTGGGTGTCTAGGAATGGCCCCAGAATGGTCCGTTGTGTATTACCCATAACTTGCTTAATTTACGAATATACAATGCGTGTGTATATCTGCCGATTATTACATTGGTAGCACTGTCTATGTAACAAGCTTCTACAGACGAGTGTAACCACTTTCCTCAAGTGGAACTTGAAGTTAACCAGTCTGCTGCTTTCCAACAATAAAAAAATAGCGTGGTGGGCTTTAGTTAATATGAAATTTAATATAAATATTAAACTTGTTCATACAACAAATGACTGACAAGCCCAACTCACGACAGTGTTGCCACGGTTCAGTAATGCAGATCAAAGTGATAATAAATCCTTGCGCCACCGTAAAAACGCGATTCCCGCTAATTGGATTCTGTTCGTTGGCTTACATAATTATGATACAACGAAAAGCTACTGGGAGCGACGACTATTAATAGGTCTATGTTTCTACGTCAATGCTGTGACAAATGCTGAACTTCTGATGACGTCATTATTATGACATCACTCTTTCAAGCGTATAAATCGGATAAGTAGGTAACACTACAGACGGCCCACCTAATGGAAAGCGGTTACCATAGCCTAATGACATTTGAAAAACCAAAGATGCTAACGATGAGCTGCCGCTCTCTAAAGGTTGCAAATAGTAATAATGATTAATCTGTTTACTTTGTTCTTCAAATTTGTAATTAGAAAAACAGCCGATTGTAATAGTCATTAACCAGGTGTGATTCTTGGAAATTCAGTCCATGCCGTCCAGTTTTGTTTCGAGACATATAGTATTAGTATAAAGCAATGCCCGAACGAAGGGTTGAGGCAGTATAGCGATAGCCGCAAACGAGACAACACGTGTGTACATTCGATAAAGCTATATAGTGACGTACTTTGCGTGTGTTATTGAATCGTGCAGTTTGTACTGGTTTTGTCCAGTTATATTTGTACCTGTGTTATACGTGTTTGTATAGTTCTAATAAATTCTATAGTAATTCCAACGGCATTATAATTCGAGTCCCGTAGCTCGTAACAATATTTTATCGCAAATTTCCATGACGTTCATGTGGTAATTCCAAGATCGTTACGTATCTTTCTTTCATTCAAATTATTATATTATATTATTATACATCTATGTCCGGCCCATAGACCCGGCACCCCCTTACCAGACTGACGCCCTCGACTCCATCCATCGTCACGCCGTCCGTATCGTCAATGATTCCGTAATAACAGGTGGTTTAGAATCGCTTAGCCTTCGGAGAGAGTCCTCTGCGTATTCTACCGCCAGTACAACGGGGAGTTCTGAGAAACTATTTGATATGGTGCCAACGCCTCACTTTTACAACCGTACCGCTCGCCAGTAACAGGGCGTTCACCCCTATTTCCTTGAGCTCCCACGCTCAACTACGCAAGGGTTTTAGAACATTTATTCTGCGTACAACAATGATCTGGAGGTAACTTCCCGCCGCGGTTTTCCCTCTGACACGGGGTTTTCAGAAGGGTTTTATAACGCGGTGGCAATACCCCTAGTGTTGCAAGCTTCCATAGGCATTTACCTGCTTAAAAAAAAATATAAAAAATCCTCCAATAAAAAGCGTAACTCGTTGCACACTCTGCAATTACAGTTCGTCCCAACAGACATTCTTATCTTAGAAGAAAGAAAAAAGATTTCTTTAAAATGACAATAACATAAATAAGTATACGTAAATCAATACTTCTTTACTAATATTATAAAGCTGAAGAGTTTGTTTGGTGGTTTGAACGTGCTAATCTCAGGAACCACTAGTCCGATTTGAAAAATTATTTCAATGTTGGATAGTACATTTATAGATGAAGGCTATACGCTATATATCATCACGCTAAAACCAATAGGAGTGGAGCACCAATGAAGAATGTTTCAAAATCGGGGGGTTTTAGAAACAAATTCCACGCAGATTTATACAAAATCTCAATTAAAGCTTTCAATCAACGAGTCCTAATTAAGCTGATATTAATGGGTATATTTCTGTGCTACAATTTGGATAAATCAACTAAAATTATTCTTCTTCATCTATCTATGTTGTAGTGAATCTGTAAATGATTCGAATTTGTACGATGCGTTTAAAAATATGAAAAAATTGGGATATTCATATCAGGAGATTCCGTAAATGCAATTTTTAGAATTTTTGACCGTCTTTCTGTCTTTTAGAGGAACAAGTGAAAACGAAAGAACAGATTTTAATGAAACATGACATAAAGCTAGCTTATAACCCCGGGAGCTAACTGAGAATATTTTTTACCCAGATAAAATACTTCATTTATGTGGGATAGATGAAATAGCGAAAATGATGGCGCTGCGATCGCATAAGTATACACGTAAACTTTAATAATTAAATAATTCAAGCGCATTGTCCAACCGTGTCCATTCAATTCTCTGGCTTTCTACCAAATTGATTCACTTTGGTTAGTTCGTGTAATATCAATTGCCTTACCTAATAACCTAATAATCCAAGAGCAGCTCATCAAACTTGAGCGTCTCCAAAATGTTTGTATTAGATTCATATTTGAATTTAACAAATATGATCACATTTCTGAATATCGAAAAAAACTCAAGTGGCTGCCAGTGAATGCTCATCTTCTACGTTTATTATATCGTACTCTATTTATACCCTATACTCCTCCTTACCTTAAGGAATATTTCAACTTCCTTCATACATCACACACCTTCGATTTGCGCTCCTCTAATAACCTCCTGTTAAAGGCACCTGCACATTCTTCAACATTTTACTCCAAATCCTTCGCTGTGCAGGCTTTCTACCTTTGTAACTCTTTACCCGTAGATGTCAGAAAAGCTAAATCACTCGCCATATTTAAAAAATCTGTCAAAAATCATTACCTTAGTTTATAACAAGATATATATTTTTCTATTCTTCTTTCTTAACTTTGCTGTTTACTGTCCACATGTACTGTTCCTTCTGTTTATTTTACTTGTTTTTAATTTAATTATACCTAGACGTAAGTAGGTAATAAGTGTCCTCTCGGTCAGGTTGCCTGGAAGAGATCGCTTTAAGCGATAAGGCCGCCTTTTGTTTTGCCGTTAAATTATTATAATTATTTATTCTGTAGTTGTTTATTTTGGTGAACAATAAAGTGTTTTCTATTCTATTCTATTCTATTCTAACCGTTATGATATCGTGTAATTAACAAAATTAAAAAGAAGCTTATCAAAACATTATATTGCGAATGATTTTAAATTTAAAAATTAAAATAACAAAGCGATGAATAAAAGTTTTAAACGGGATTTTGTATAAAAACAACATCGGTCTTGTGGCCAAATGTTTTTTTTTTGATGTGTAACTTCTTTAGAATCGTTATTTGAAACTCGATGAAATGAAAATAAATAAGAGAGAAAAAGAATAGCTACTCTCCTTCCTCAGAATAGAGGGGATGTGAAAAAAACATATTTATGACTAGTATTAACAATTTCCACAAGCAAGCACACTAATTAGTAGCAGGTGAGCCGCCTTTGGAAAACGTCAGTAATAAAAATGCCAAAGAATCTACTTTTTACGAAGTATTGATCAATGTTCAATTGAAAAGAATAAAAGTACAGCCTTCAATTTAACGAGCTGGAAGCATTCGACGCGACGTACAATCAGAAAGTAAACACGATAGCCTTGGACTAAAACCAATTCAACAAATGACTAGTGACTTTGGAATTTCCTTATTATTTTTAAACAATGAGACGTCAAACCAAACTCATCGATAGTAATGAATTGAAATGCCAGTTGACGGGCCTTGACAATGGTGGATCGGCCAGAAGGTCCGATGTGATCAATCATCTGCTGGAATCGGAAAGCAATTATCCGGAACCGAGGTGGCTTTGTCGCGACAACCCTCGCTGCCTTAATTATTGCGTATTCACCGACGAATATTATGATCACTCACAATTTTCACCATCAGTGATTTCACTACGTTTCTTTGCTTCGACCACTATTGTCTGTTTGTGACCACATGATTCCAATTATGTGAAGGTGGCACTTTCGCTCTTTCTATTCAAAATAACCGGAAATTAAGGTTACTATAGCCGTAATTATTGGGTGTTTACCGACGAATATCAAGATCACTAACGATTTTCACCATCGGTGATTTCACATCGATTCTTTGCTTCGACCACTATTGTCTGTTTGTGACCACATGGTTGCAATTATGTGAGGGTAGCCATTTCTTTTACTTCTCCGTACTTTATACGCTATTCGGAATTCAAGGTGGCTTTGTCGCGACAACCCTCGCTGCCTTAATTATTGCGTATCCACCGACGAATATTATGATCACTCACAATTTTGATTATCAGTGATTTCACTACGTTTCTTTGCTTTGACCACTATTGTCTGTTAGTGATCACGTGATTTCAACTATGTGTAGGTGGTCATTGTGTATACATTTTTATATACTTCGTTTCCTTAAGCCGCTTCTTTCGTGTACGCATCGGTTATCAAGAACGTTTTTATTTTACATAATGGAACTTGGAATGGTCTCCTAGTTAAGATTTTCCTACACTAACAGCACTACGACATAATTTTTTTCAAAAGAGATGTCACAAAATAGATGCATCAGGAAAGCATACTCATTTTTGCGGCCAGGCGGCCTGTTGTAAGGAGCGATAAAACTACCCACAGCCAAGTGGTAGGGCATTTTCCCGGCTGCATAACCGCCACTCCTGGTCTAGAGAATTTAGCCATAATGATCATGAGTTGCGGTCGAACATCAATGACCAGATTCAGCACAGCACATTGGTAGCACCTTTTGTGTTACAAATGTCCAAAGGCGACCCGTGACCGAAAGATAAACAGGAAGAAGATTAAGATGATATGGGCAAGCAATGAGGAGGAATGATAGTCACGTGACAAAAATAATGATAAACTACAAGATTGATAAGTACAAATGTAAAAGTAGACCAAAAAATAGATGGATGGATTGTGTGAAAGATGATATGATGATTTCTGGTGTGGCAGAGGATGTATCTCAGAATAGACTAGAATGGAGGGAACAGACATATTGTGCCGACCCCACATAATTGTGAGAAGGTGAAAGAAGAAAGAGAGTTAAATGTTGGTTGATATTTACTTTAATGAAACAACAGTTCGGGATCAAGATATCCATTTGTCCTTCCACATCAGCATGTAAACAAATATATTAACAACTTTGAAGGTTTCGCGAACAAAACTTTTCTATTTCATAATCTGAAGCAAGAGTGATAAAGTTTTTACAGGCGTACCTTAATATCGCGAATTCCGTTGTACTTTTATTCGGGAGATAAGGCGCCCTTTTATAGGAACCCAAGTTCCTCAATAAAATATTGATCCCTTACTTTTTACTTCGCCAATGAAAATATGAGGGCTTGCTTTTCAACTCTGAAAGTAAAAGCACTTTCCGTTTCCCTTGTTATCGCCGTCGTACACTGCGTGATATCGTTTGGAAATCATTATTCTTTTAGTCTCTTTATTCTTTCTACTAAGTAGATGTATTAGTTTAACTCAAGACGTGGATGTATAGTGGTTAAGGAATAGTGCTAAGGGTCTCATTCTGAGCAAGAAGTACGCATCTCTTGAGCAATTTCTGAGCGCTTAAATGCAAATCTTTACAATTAGCACGTGCTGTCAAAGGAAGTGAAGCGTATTAATTTATTTATTAAGGATCACCAACAGCTTTTTACAATCGATCAGTTAATGGACTTATAACTGAGGTTTCCGATGCGATGTAAAAACGAAATATAGATATACATACAGCTTGCAATTTAATTTCTTCACTGTTATTTAATGCAACTCTTATTATAAATATATAAAAAAAACTGTAAGGTATTGATTTTTCGGTTCGTCTAATTAATGTATAAACTAATCGGCTAAACGAATCTTTGAATAAAATTATTTTTTTGAGTCAAATTAATGTCCGTAACATCACTGCTTTTGTCTGTTTAGAATATTTTAATTAATCTAATTTATTAACTTTAAAAATACAATTAACATCTAAAAATAAACGAATCTAGCGGCCAGCAGATAAAGTAGCAAATTCCCCTACTAGACAAAAAAGTACAAATTTAACCATATAGAAACGGCTTTAGCATAAAGGCTTACATATTATATTTGCATCCCCTATGAGTTCTCAAGAACGTCATATTGAAGGTAGAAAACTAATAATTAAACAGGCAACCATGGCTGTGCCAACAGGTTACAAAACTAATAAAACCCGGGTGCGTTGTGAAATGGAAACTTGCACGTGTAATAACTTGCTGATTTGCAAAACATTAACATAAGACGATTTACACGTAACGTGACGATATGAATGAAAAAATCATGTGGAAAATGATATGCCATTATCACATTCAGGGTTGCGTCTTAGATATTTCATCAACTTAATGAATTTATTATTTGCGAGCTGTGTACGTCTAGTCATCGCAGAGGACAAAGAACTACTGGCTAGCGCATTATTTTTTTTTGGGGCTGATTCAGCTGAATAGCCACAGATGGCTGTTTCAGCGATACCGGGCTTTGGGGGCTTCCCGACTCCGTGGGGGGAGGTGTTCAGCCCAGATGCAGCACGCTCGAGAAGGCACCTCCTGTGAGGTTCGACCTCGGCTCGACCTCTGCGGGGAATTGACTCTATATTGGGAACAGGCCGCAAAGGGCTGAATGAGCTAAGCCAACAGGCTGAAGTGAATATTTGGGGACTCGTCATCGACTCCGCCGGCGGAGCCGATCCTAGTCTATCATTACAACCGCTTCGCAACGTGTTAGCTGGAGGAGAAGAAGCGGCGGAAGAAACTCTCCAGCAACACGCCTAGGCTAATCTTGTATGGCTACTGCTATCTATAATGAGTGATTTGGATTGGTGGGTGTTACGATTGTGTAAGAGGAATCGAGCCTGTGGCTCTCCGGCGTCTGTTGTGTCTGCGTCTGTTATGCCAAGCTGATGTTCTGAGCCTCGGGGGGTTCATGATCGCGATTAGACGTGTGATTTTGTCAGGCTCGTCAATGAGTACATTGCGAGGCCTGCGTTTACTCGTGGTAGCGTTTGGAGTGGGTTTGTAGTTGACCGTTTCCGTCACCAGAGGGTTCGGGTGATGGGAGGCGAGGTCAAAGAATCTGCGCGATAGTGAGATTATATAGTCTTTGATGGAGAGAAGCTCCAGGTCGCGATGCAAGTCGGCGAGCCGCATATAGCGCGGGCCGTCGACTGCAGCACGTAGAAAGTGATTCTGGTTTCTTTGCAGTCTCCAGATGTTAACGTCGCTGGCGTGGCCAAAGAGCACACTCGCATAAGTCAAGATGGGGCGGATGCAAGTTTTGTAAAGAGTCACCTTATTTATAAGGCTCATCTTACTCTTCTTGCATATCATCGGATAGAGTCGGCCGAGGATCCAGTATGCTCTGTTCCCGACCGCTCTGGTGTGCTTATGGAAGTACAAGCCTCTGTCGAGGGTTATCCCAAGATATTTGACTTCGTTAGCCCAAGAGATAACTCTGTCGAATAGCTTGATGGGCATAAGTTGGTTGGAGGGGTGGGTATTGGGTGAGAGGCAGCTGCGGGAGAACATAATGGCTGCACTCTTCTCGGGATTCACCTCAATCCGCCATCTACGGAACCAGTCGCCTAGTTCTTTGATGGCGGTTTTGAGCTGATTTCAGATTCTGTGTCTGCTGGGCTCGCTACTGAATATGGCGGTGTCATCCGCATTTAGGGCTAGCTGGATATGGGGGTGCCGTGGCATGTCGCTGTTGAACAGTGTGAAAAGTAGGGGGAAGAGCGCGGAGCCCTGGAGGACTCCCGCTGAGATGGTATGAGAGGAGGAGTGGATGCCCTCCACTCGGAATCTGAATTTACGGTTTTTGAGGGAGTCCCGTAGAATGAGTACGAGTCGGTCCGGCACACCGAGCTGATACAGCTTGTATATCAGCCCGTTGTGCCAAACTGTATCGAAGGCTTTCGCGACGTTGAAGAATACTGCGCCTGTCGGCCAGGGTCTTCGTCCGCCGCCTTTAAAACAGGAGAGGACGTGCTCCGTGATGCGGAGCACTTGTTGCGGGCAAGAGTGTCTAGCTCTCAAGCCGAACTGCTCATGGGGGATGAGATTATTGCTGAAGGCAAAATCACTCAGTCTAGTGAGGAGGACTCGCTCATACAGTTTACCCAGTGAGCTGAGTAGACTTATGGGGCGATAACTAGAGAGTTTTGAAGCCGGTTTGCCTGGTTTGCGGATACCTATGACCTCCGCTTCTTTCCAGGCCTTGGGGAATTGGCAGTTATTTATGGCAGCATTGAAGATGCTTACCATAATTTGGCTAGCGCAACACCGGAGCGCACTTATTAATAGTTGCTCTATCTCGCTCGCACGTCATCCGTCCCATTCACACACTGTTCTATATAATGTATGTATAAATAAGTTCACATTAGCACTCGACAGTGAGTACTATTCACTGTCATCTGAAGTATCATTTGACCTTATTATCATGTAGTCGAGGCTTGAATTTTCATATCCGAGAGACAATATTTTATACCTACCTCAAAAGTTTTAGATCCCAAACATAATATCTCTTGGGAAAAATGACCTAATTTAGAGACCCTGATCATATTGTAATTTTAATAGCATATCTTATTTATATATTAATACGTTAAGCAAAACTTACTAACTAACTTTGTACGGACGGAGGAGTATGAAATTTCGCAAACTTATAGTTTATATAGAGAAGATGTGACGAATGAAATTTTTTTTTAAATATGCATCAAAAAAAAATCAATAAAAAATATTTAATACATATCAACCCAATTAAAGAACCCTATTTCTGTTTAAACTTACAAATAGTAGTATTCGCCACAAAGTGCAGGCAAAAGAACTTAGTATATACAGCCTGATGTATTATGTCTTGAGTATAACTTGGCCAAATTATGAGTGCTTTGACAAACGCGAACCAACTGAGTTATTACGATAACTCGTAAGGCCACATTTGACTATACAGTTTGTGTTTCTTATAAAAACACATATTTATATACAACTCAAAAAAATTCAATATATAACTTTTGATCATTTTAAAGTAATATAAATTACATACTTGAATACAATGTAAGAAAACTTAATTTATTTGTATTGTATTCTACCCATAGTCCCTCAAGACTATAAGTAGAATACTGAGCCCAGATCACCGTCTTCTATGGGTAAGTATTGGAGGTTGTATTATGAATCCTGGTTGCATTCGGAACTCAAAATATGTGTAATCTGTCACATGTCAATATATCGCAAAAAGAACTGCAATAAAATATCTGAAACTAACATCGTGTGTGCAATAATTTAATATATATACCTTCGGACAATACAACAATTCCAACAGGTTATGGGCCATTTATAACTGTCCGAAAAAATCATATTGTTAAAAAATAAAATTGGTAAGTACGCACAAAATTTCAAAAATGACCGAAGATCATAGCTCTTCTGGGTCTATTTGCGGTATCAAAAAGTTGGAAGGCGCTACTGGTTTCAATATATGGAAGTTTCAAGTAAAAAACTACTTAGAATGTAAAAACTGGTGGGAGGCTGTTGAAGCCGATGAATTGTCTCCAGCACTAAAAGAGGCCGATAGAAAGGCGCGTACTACCATCTGTCTGTTGTTAGAGCCTCATGCGCAGTTTTAGAGAGAGCTTCTGATTCCGGTTGTAGGTTGCCATATCAAAATCTGATAGGATGTCTGAACTATTTGGCTCAAAATAGTAGACCAGATATCGCGCATGCCGTTAGCGTTTTAGCTCAATTTAATTCGTGTTATGATGAAATTCATTATAAATGTGCTAAACGGGTACTGAGATATTTAAAGGGGACATCAGATTTTGCACTTATTTTCCGAAAGACAAGTAAGTTAGATCTAACAGGCTACGTAGACGCGGACTGGGGTGGGTCATATGATAGGAAATCCTTTACGGGTCTAATGTTTAAATTAGGCGAGAATTTAATTACTTGGGAAAGTCGTAAGCAGAGATGTGTAGCTCTGTCCTCGACTGAGGCAGAATATGTAGGTCTTAGTCAAGCTTCGAAGGAAGCTATTTATTTGAGGAGTTTGTTAAAAAGTTTAATAAATGATAGTTGCGACAGACCCGTGGTCATATATAATGACAATCAGTCTGCACATCACATAGCTAGAAACAAGATGAACCATAATAGAACCAAACATATCGATATTAGATACCATTTTATTCGTGAAGCGATATCGAATGAGGCGGTTGAGGTGCACTATGTACCCTCACAAGAAATGGTGGCAGATATGTTAACAAAGTCTCTGTCAGGCCCCAAGATAAACTTAGCTTTACAGAGATTACCCATTAAGAGGGCGGGTAATGTAAATGGTGTAACTTAAGTTTTTTTATTAGATATGTTGTTAGGTTTAGGTTTTTGTAATGGTTTAATCTCTGTTTTAATATATTTTATGTCTATATGTTATGTGTAGATGTAGTGCACCGTGATGGTACTTTTTGGTCTGTTAGGGTACATACACACTTGCGCTTATACTCGAGTGTTCATAACGTGGCGTGACTAGTGTGAATGTTGACCTGTGCTGAAAGGCTCCAACTTAAGGGTGCGTGCACATGTGGCAGATTAAGGGTGCGTATTGGAGGTTGTATTATGAATCCTGGTTGCATTCGGAACTCAAAATATGTGTAATCTGTCACATGTCAATATATCGCAAAAAGAACTGCAATAAAATATCTGAAACTAACATCGTGTGTGCAATAATTTAATATATATACCTTCGGACAATACAACAATTCCAACAGTAAGGTGCCCAGAAGGCTGGCTACGTTTCCTCGCTGGATCGCCATACTGATCCGTTGGCCGAGGTAGGCACCAGCCCTCTGATCACCTGAAGAGTCGATGAGTCGTTTTGATAAATTTTGGTAGAGGCTCATGGCCTCAGGACCCCACGGTCCAAGCGTCTCGACAGCAAACGGCACAAACATATAACTCTCACTGAGGGTTGCATATTTCCGCCGCTTGAGTGATTCCGCTGTTTCCGCTGTCGAACCGGCCGATCTAGAAGTGTTTGGTAAATGGGATGCAGCCAACGTGTCTACGCAAACATAATAGTAATATTATATTTTTAATAAATAAAACTCAGATATTGCTAAAAACACCTTACATTTTTTTTTATTGGTTTGGTTTGGCAGATCGACCTTCCATCTTAAGTTTTGACTTACACGTCGAGTAAAATATTTGGAAAGGCTTTGATAATTCGTAAATCACGTGGCGCACTTCAGACATGACTGAAAAGCCAAAACCACCGTGAAAAATGCAGCTTTCGACAAAACACTCTCAAGTAAGCACAAAATGAGAATGGCCTTAAAATAAAACCAATTTTATAATAATAATAACTGAAGACTTGTAAGTAGTCTGAAGATGTAAATCAGTTTGGAGCACGAATCGTTCCGCCTGTATAATATATGTGTAACTAGGCATAATTCCTTGCATTAACTCAGTGACTCAAGCGCATAGAGTTAACTCAAAATTACACCATGACGCAGCAAGACGGTACGTATCGAGTAAGTTGCGAACCGCGATCCCTGCGCACATTGCGCCCAGTCGCTTAAAGTACTCGTATAAGCCAATATTAAACGCTTTATTACGTCTTTCAATTTGAATGAATCGACCAAAGTGATCCATATTATAAACATTAATTTGCATTATATTCTTTTATTTCTATATACTTTTCGTCTTCACGCACTGAAATGAGAATGTTCAGATGGATGTGTGGTGTTACAAGAATGAATAAGGGGAGAAATGAGTAGATAAGGTGATCTTTGAAAGTTGCACCCGTGACTGAAAAATTAAGAGGAAGAAGACTTAGTTGGTATGAGCATGTAATGAGGAGGGATGAAAGTCACGCGACAAAAAGAATGTTAAACTGCAAGATGGATGGGTCCAAGCGTAAAGGTAGACCAAAAAAAGATGGATGGATTGTGTGACGGATAATATGATTATTTGTGGTGTGACAGAAGATGCCAGAATAGAGAAGTGTGGGAGAAAAATACTTATTGTGCCGACCCCTATGATTTGGGATATGGTGGAAGAAAAGAGAGAGAGATACCTTTCAATCATACCGATTTAATTTAATCTATTCGTCTTATATCAGCATTATAATAGTGTGATGATTGTCAATCACATCAACGACACTTAAAGAAAATAAAAAGTCGTTCTGTCAACTATTGCCAGTAAATCATATCGCAATCATTTGGTAAATTATTAAATTAAAATACACAACAAATATCATTAATTTTTGTGCCATAATAGTGAAAAGCGTGGGTGTTATTCCTCAAAGGAATAACACCCATGTTCCCTTTAGTAGTAACTAACACAAGCGGTGCACTAAGAGTGGAGGCATTGCAGGTAATTCACTTGGGAATAATATTAACTAGTGATATTTTGAGTTAAACTACATTGAAATGAGTTACGCGCCAATATATTTAAAATAAGTATATTAACACATCGGCGCAATCTCAGACTCAGTTCATTGAGTTAGCGCAATTGCATGGCGCAGCACAGTGTCCCGTGTCTAGCGGCAACCTCGGGAAATTATTACGCGCGCTTTATGCTTAGTCACTCGCGGCTTCAAATATTGACGGAAAGCCATAAGTGTTACCTTCTTAGCAAGAAATTTGTATAATTAGGACATTACTTTTACGCTTCTCTGTTAATCTTGATTCTTTTGTGAAGTAATTACAATATTCGACAGAAAATTCTTGACATCAGATCTGCACTCCTTTTTATCCTGGGAATACCACGGGATTTTTTCTAGGAAATATGCTGGTCCGAATCAGTCCCCGTGACTTATTTCTCTTTTTTAAATTGATTGTACAGGCGTGGTATGAAAGTGTTCACCAGTTTTCAAATTTATTCATTTAACGTTCACGAGTACATGTTACCTTTTCAAACTTAGTCACAGAACACATTGTCACACAGAAAATTATGTTTAATTATTTGTCAATAAACTTTAAGTTTACTTAGATCAAAATTGTTTGAATTTCTATCTTGTCTAAGAAGATTGTTTGGACATGTAAAACCTTTATATTGGTTTCAATATTTATGTTAAGCGTAGTGATTATATTCTCTTTGTTTCTTATTGTTAATCGCAGCTTTTATCAATGTCAACTTTGCAATTTTATTTTTTTAATATTCCTTTTTCACTCTTCTATATTTTATAAACTTTACATTTATTAAAATGTTTTCAATGTTGTCTCTAGTACTCGTGCAAGCAAATGTCGACTTTTAGGCGACGAACATTTTCATTCCGCGACTGTACAAACTGAACACTTTATACAAATCTACTATATTATAGATAGATTCCCCTTGAAAACTTTCAAAGATCGACCACACCAACATCATGCCATAAAACCACCTTTCAGTATTAAAAATCTAACAATCCCTGCTATGGGTAGCCTTCAAGATACCTTTTAGTAATGAGGCTAATATTTTTCCTTCTATTTGTCTATGCTTTGGTATATAATGTGTTATCTGGGTAAAAATGGAGCAATCACAAACAAAACTAAGCTATCACACAGCACGCCGTGAATGCTGCAAAACGTTATAATTTCATAATGAACTTCACCTGGGGTAAAACAGGATTGCCAGCGAACAACAAACTATTTCCCTATTCATAGACGTAGATAATGAAGCTGACACCTATGGGAATTGCATCATAACATGGCAATCATAATGAGTATGGAGCGAGGCAATAACAAATTATCAAAACAAGAAGGGTAAGCAATATAGCTTCTTGAATATCTTGTAACAGCCAGCTTAGAAGCTTATACTAGAATTGTACATATTTTAAAGATTATGTAAATAATAATGCCTCTTTCCTTCTCTTTTTCACATTCTTCCAATTATGCGGGGTTGGCACCATGTCTTTTCCTTGTAGCAGAGGGCCCCTGTGTACGGGGGTAACAGTGGACCTTTACCTCTGCTGTGCATATACACGTCACCCCGAGAGGAAAAATAGTTTTTTTTAATATCCTGCCATTGTCCTCTCTCTGTCTGTTTTAGCCACCATAAAACTTGTGGGAACGAGACGCACAATGAGAAGAAACAAAGTCTATGGCGCTACGCTTTCGTGGCTGTCAGTGTCAAGTGTCATCCAGTCTTGCTACGCTACTGCGGGAAGTAGACTAACGAAAAATACAACATTCATAAATGAGCCAGCAAACAACAAACAAGTGAATGTCTCATTTTATTCCTATTATCCTTTAACGCATAACCAACTGCGTTTAAAAAGTATAATATATATTAATTAATAGTGTACAATGTTTAATTTTGTAAATCTAGCCAATCAAATATCAATTAGTTTAATACAAATAAGTTTTGATCCCGCAAACAGCCATTGTTCAATGAAAGAGCTTTATGTTTAATTATACGCGCATAACGTGCGGTTGCAAACCCGCAAATGTTTTCACATTGTGTACCCATAACCATTATATAATGGCACGGAATTTACGAATACAATATTTACTAATATATAAATTAAATTTAACTAACCTGCAGGTTATTGCAATTTTGCTACTTGCTAAATAATAATAATATTTCAGTGATGGAGTAACGATGGTAACCGCTTTCCATTAGCTGAGCCTTCTTTCTGCTTGCCTACTGAACTCATGCATTTTTTTATTATTATTGTATCCTTTTTTTATTTCAGTCAAATATGAGCTTAGAAACCATTCATGGCGGTAAATACAGCTTAATTAATCTAGGTGACGTTTAAACAAACCCACATGAGTTCTTTTGAAGAGGCCCCTGCGGGTTTAGGGGAAGGGGAGCAGGGCACAAATATAAGCGTAACTCATTAAGAATTAATTCGCGCGATAAATTTAAAGGTCTTTGTAGAGAGGTCGTCGTTGAGCAATTGTAGTAAGTAAAGAGATAGTTACAACGACAAACGAAATGTTAAGTGTTTTCTTTCTTAATACACAATCCAATAAATTACCTATTTTTGAAAGACAGAAAGAAAGCCATCATTATTTTAATCTGAGACAAAAACAATATAGAGAATTATAATCAAACAGTAAAACAATAGAAACAGAATAAGTGCTAAAAGTGGACACAGCTTCAACATAATATGCTAACTAATTAAGACTAGCGTTGTTCTACTTGCGAAGCTGCTTGTACTATAATATTACTAGCGCAATTTACTTATGCACACTTACATTGACATATTCTTATATTTCATATTACACACTCACAAGAGCACAGCTATTAAGTGAAATAATTGTAAATACATCACAGATCTTATACTAATACATAAAGCTGAAGAGTTTGTTTGTGTTTTTGATTTGATTAGAAAAATGCTGAGGGTTAGATAGGCCATTTATCGAGTTGAAGAAGTTGTCTGGAAGAAGTCGCTTCTTAGCGATAAGACCGCCCTTTGTACATAAGTAGATATAATTTTAGTACCTATTTAAGTTCATTTTTGTATTGGTGTGTAATAAAGTGTTATTTATCTATCTAACAATTAAAAGGTATTTTAAAATGTCAATGATACTATTAAAATGCTATATAAATAAAATTATTTTCTTTATTATAGTTATAAAGATATGAATATTCGCAACAGAGTTGTAGACGCGACTCTTTCCCTAAAATACAACGATTTGTGGTGTGGTGGTATGACTTACTGAGAAGCATGCAGCGCTACGGTCCGTTAGGTCTGTACACAAAGCGAGGCAGCGAGGCCGGCCTTTTAGATAACGCCTCATCTACATACTGAGTTAAAGAGTTAAATGCTTTTTATTTTACCAACCCAAGTCAGCGCCGCCCTTTGTGTTCGCGTCATTTCATTTTTAATTCACTCAACAAAGATTTTTCGTTAAACCGTGTTATTTCATCAGGCTCGTGTTCATCCGGGATACGATACGTGCTCGGATGTGGGAGAGGCGCTGTTAACCTGTTTTGGATTACCTCACAGTATACAGCTCCGACTCATTTTTCCATTTATTTTTCTATTGTTTGTATTGATTTCTGAGTTGATTTACAGTCGCGGATTGAAACTGTTCGTCACCTCAATGTCTACTTTTGCTTGCACTGGTACAAGAAACAATACTGCCAGCATATTAATAAATATTAAGTTAGCAAATTAGACAAACTTGAAAAAAGAAAATTCAATTTCAACAATGAAAGACGCTGAGATTAACAATAAGAAACAATTATAAAAACAACATTAAGTTGTGTTTTGGCATTACTGGCCAGGTTTTAGTCTCCCTTCAAAGAGCAGCAGGGCAGTAGTAGATCACATCTTTGGTGTTGGTAATGTCCGTAGGCAATGGTGACCACTTTTCATCAGCCGGGCCTTCTGCCTGTCTGCTGAACTCATATATTAAAAAAAAGCAATTCTACATACAATGAATGAATGAATGAATAACTTTATTGCACATAAAATTACAGTACAATGGGCGGTGTTGTCGCCAAAGGCGATATCCTCCATACTACCCTATACATTTGGAATCCGATTACATTATTTATTTAATGACTTTTATAATAATTATTAAATGAAAGATTACATTGTGATTACAAATAGAGATTACTTCATCATAGTCGTTTAAAGGTTAGGAAAATTAAAGCAACGTTGATAAATGTTTGAATAAAATAGAAGGAAGCCGATATGAGCCCGTTTACCGCCATCGACATAACGTAGCAGCACGTCACCCCGTGATGTATGGCCGTATCAGTCATGAATAAATCGCGCGCCTCAGTCATACATTGTCGCGGCATTTACCGCTTTCACGGTGCTTATTATGGAAACGTTAGAGATCTTTCAAAACAAAAAAATAACAAGATATTTTGAAACATAACCTTATATGTGTTTGCGAGATACAAGAAATTAGTAAGGTATATATACGCCCGTTGCCAGGGAGGTGGCGGGGGGGCATTGTGGCGCAATGCCCTACCTTAAAAGAACCAAAAACTAAGTTAATTTATTATTATTAAATTTGTTGTTCATAGTTTGAGATAAAAAAAAATGTAGTGATAGGTATCTAAAGTTTTGCGAATGTATAATACGGCCGGCGTAACTTGGCCAATGTGAACATAGGCTCTGCGAACTTTAGAGCATGTACACTCGTGTGATGAGTGGGCATACGACGCGTCAGTAAATACAATTGGTCGCCCTTCATCCCTGTATTTTTTCCTTGCTTTGTACTAGTTGGTCACTGTATTTTCTTCATGAGTTTACATGCGCTAAAGTTCGCAGAGCCTATGTTCACATTCGCCAAGTTACGACGGCCGTATTATACCACAGTTTGCGTTTGCATTTCATATTATAATAATTCTTTGTTCTGTGTATAGATGGCATTTGAAGCGCGTTAAGGGCAATCAAGCACCCAATTTTATTAAACAACTTCCAGCGCAAAATCTTGCGCTTTTTATAATATGCAAATATCGAATTAATTTTATAATAAATATATATGAATATCTATACTTACTAACATTATAAACATGAAATATTAGATTGTTTGTTTGCATTAAAGAGGCTCTGAAACTACTGCACCGATTAAAAAAAATCTTTCACTGTTGGCAAGGTACACTATTGCGCTATACATAGGCTATATTATATTTTCAAAAAAAATAGAGATCTTTACTAAAACTCCAATAATGTAACCCAAGGTGTAAAAACATACCTAAAATTGCATGCGCTGTGAAAACTATTGATGATAAAATAAAAAATTGTGTGCTGGGACACATATTAAAAGTGAAACTTCAACGGACAAGTGAAAAAACGAATCACAACGGACAAGTGAAAAAACGAATGGCAGCGTACAAGTGGAAAAACTTCAACTGACAAGTGACAAAATGGATCGCAACAAAATTTGAACTTGAAGTTTTACGGGCAGGTTTTCAAATTGGACAAGTACATTAACAATTTTCCAGTTCGTTCGTTATTGTTCGTTGTCCGCTGCAATGACTACACGTATGCAACTCCCATAGTATCATAAAAACAAACATAAGTCGAGTAGTTTTAATAATACGGTACCTACGTGCAAATGCTCAAAAGCGATTAGCGCTGGAACGTGTATTTGTTTGTTTGTCACGCGTATCATCGGTAGCCACGCGTTGTGCCCTACTGCCGCGTTAAATACACGAGATATGCAAACTTTTAGTATTTTGATCTGCAAATTGATTTATTTCTAAAATCGCAAATTGAATGCTATTAAATACAGATAATGAATATGTACATGAATGATAAAGTTTGCCAGTTTTCAAATTGATTCATTTAATGCCTCCTCTTCACAATCGGCGATCACAGACGATTACACGCGAGTACGATCGTGTAGAGGGCTACTCGTCTGTAGTCGCCCACCATCGTCCCTAATCGCCATCGTGATCGCGGCGATCGGTGACTTGTAGGTTTTTCGGGTAGGCATCAAAGAGAATTCGCGTGTTGCGTGCACGTGTGCACACGGACGATCGCGTGGATGCTTGTACGATGATCGTGACGATTATCTTGCCGATGACAGACAATCAACGAGTAACGATCATTGCCGATTGTGAAGAGGAGACAACGTTCCGCGAGCCCATGTTACCTTTTCAAACTAAGTCACAGAACAGACTGTTACACAGAAAGATATGTTCAATTGTTTGTCAATAAAGTTTAAAATTACTTAGATCAAAGTTGTTTGATTTCATATCTTGTTTGAAAGGATTGTTTAGAGGTATAAAACCTTTTTTATTTTGGTTTTAATACATAACATTTAATACGTACATGACTTTGAACGCTCTAGAAGATCTTCACCAGAACTCATTATAGTATGGCGGCGTGGCATGTAGTTTGATGTAATCAAATTGATGTGTTTTTCTGAGCTGAAATAATTTTACTTTTCTATTCCGAGAGAATAATGTTTCAATTGGGTAAATTACTATTGAATCCAACATTAATTACGTTATAATTCACTTTGATAAAGGCAATGAATAGCAATTTGTCGAAAACTTGGCGCGTTAGCAATAAAGAAGCGATTCTTTTTTTGCTAAGATGGCCGCCCCCTGTCATAGACACGACTCTCTTTTAGAGTGACGTTGACTCCATATCACTTTTGACAGTGACATTTCAATGGCACGTCGACAGATTGTTTATTTTTTCTTCACACGGAAATAAATCGTTTATTTGCTATAATAATTTTATTTTTATACATTTTCAAAAATAGAGATATATACAGGAAACTCTGTCCCGAAATATGTGAAACTCTTTAGTATATGAAATCGAAAACGTGAAAAAAACCATATTGAAATCACTACTTGGGTGCGATATAGCTACACGGCACATTTATTTATTACTTGAGATATAAAATTATTTTTGGGTGGTTATAAAAAAATTACTTATTTCAAACAAGTTCATATTTGTTCATAATAAATAAATGTTCCGTGTATCTATACCCCACCCCACTACTTTAATACTACGTATTGTTTTTACTAAACACAGATATTCTTAGAATGCAATGCAATAAAAACAAGGAATAATTAGTTCGACACTATTAACATCCATAAAATAAGTACGATAACAATAGGATGTTTTTAAATTAACACGAAACAAAAAAACAGAATTTCTAAATTATATTATATTTAGAGACTTTATTTTTTTATCTATACTTTTATGGACTTAATGGAGAAAGAATACAATTTCCTGCGGCCGGGCAGCCTGTCGTAAGAGGCGACAAAACAACCCACAGCCAGGTGGTAGGGCATTTGTTCGACTAGATGGCTGCCACCCCTGGTCTAGAGTATGTCGTAATAGCAACCTTGACTTGTGTTTTGGCATTAGTGACCAGGTTCCAGTCTCCCTTGTGAGTGCAGCAGCGCATTTGTAGCACCATTGGTATTGCAAATGTTCATAGGCGATGGTAACCGCTTTCCATCAAGTGGGCCATCTACCTGTCTGCTGAACTCCTGCAATAAAAAATCTTTAAATACTTTCTATGTATATTAGTAAATTACTAAAATTAAATACTAAAACTAACTTAGATTGATACAAATTGTATATAATATAACCTGATACCGGCCCGCTTCGAATACCGTAAAATCTGTTTTTAGCTGATGTCTTCTTGGCGAAAGGAAGGTCCATGCCAAATTTCAAGTCTTTAGGTTATAGTTCCTGAAATATCGGGAAGAATCACTATATACGTGGATATCAATTATTTATATATAGATAGGAGGTACTACCTACACAGATATAATATCGTTTTTTGTTATTAATGTTAAAGTTATTTTAAATTAATCATAAACACAGTTTTACCATGTTTTACTAAAAGTTCAGAAAAAATAAGGTTTGGAAAAAAATCCCCGAAACATCTATAAAGATGTTGAATTGAATTGAAATAATTGAAGAAATTTGAAAATAATTCTTGTAATCGCAGATTAAAGGTTATGAAATCTTAATTAATATTAATTATGTTTTACATTTATGATGTCTGCAATGCAAATTTAAGTGATTTCAAATTTCTTAATATTTTGTTAAATGCTTAAAATAATTATAAGTTTTGCTTATCATCTTTAAGGTGGTGTTTCACTTGTTCCAAAATATTACGGCATTATCTCTTATGATAACAATTGTTGTTATCCTTTATACACATACATTCTATTCGTGCAGGAACGGAGAAAGAATACAATTTCCTGCGGCCGGGCGGCCTGTCGTAAGAGGTGACAAAACAACCCACAGCCAGGTGGTAGGGCATTTGCCCGACTAGATGGCTACCAGGGGTCCATCCAGTCGGCCACCATAACAACCTTGAGGTGTGTTCCGACATCAGTGACTAGGTTCCAGTCTCCCTTAAGAGAGCAGCAGCGCATTTGTATCACCATTGATGTTGCAAATGTCCCAAAGGCGATGGTAACCGCTTTCCATCAACTCCTGCAATAAAATTAAGAAAAATATTTTTTATTGTTAAATTCTGACAAGTTCTATTGTACTATTTAGTCACATTTTGTAAACGGAATGAATATCTTTGTCAATATTAGATTAGATTTTATTTTAATGATATGACTCTGAGTATAATGACTCTTCCGATCATGACCATCTTGATCTAATGTATAGTAGTATAGTAGTAGTAATGTATAGTATATAGTATATATTTCTACAAAAAAAACCTACAAATCCGATTTCTGGGAGATAAGTCCTCTTAGAAATAACTTCAGAAACAAGCAGGAGCTGCGTGTCACGGAAATGAATATGCTTCGGTGGATGTGTGGAGTCACGTGAAAGGATCGCGTCAGGAACTCTCGCATCTGCGGCAGCCTTCATGTCCGTGACATAGCAGACAAACTGCAGGAGAGTCGCTTACGCTGGTACGGCCACGTTTTACGGAAACCGGCTTGTTACGTGGGGAACAAATGTCTAGCCGTGCCGCCTCCCCCAGGTCCCGGTCGGGATGACATGCGTACCAACGGTCTTAACATAAGGGATGCCGAAGATCGCGCGAAGTGGAGAAGAAAAAGTAGAAAAGCGGACCCTGGGCGTCGAAGTGATCGCTCCGAACGCAACTGGGATTTAACGCTCGGATGATGATGATGATGAAGTCCTCCTAGAAATAACTGTGGTATTTCAAGAATTTTTAAATTATTAATCATGTATTTTGTAATGAATACGTTAGTGTAAATGAGTGTGCCAATATCTACATATAGAAATACAGCTATTATGAACCCATCACCTACGTGGTTTTACTAGTGTAAACTTCTAATTTTCAGCGAGAAACATTTTCTCGGATCAAACTATCCACCATTTATATCACAACGATTCTAAAGAAGTTTAACTTCAAAAAAAACTTGCGACCGTTCTGTTATACATAAATAAATAACTTTAGAATTTATTACAGCACGTGTCATCTATCTACCCCATTGTGAAAGGCCCTTAGGCACCCTTGTTAAAATATTAAATATTCTTATTAATTAATAACTTGCATTATCTTAGGTTACACAGTCGTCGGGCTTCGTCTAGACTACATCCAAAGTCCACTAACTCCACGTCACGAACCCTTGTTTAATAGGTCATTTGCACTTTATAGGGCAAATTATTATGGTCGTAACTTTGAACAAATTGTCGTCTGTCATAGTTAGCTATATTTTTGACTATTTAATCTGAAATAAATCTGTAGGGAAGTCCAGTTTTACAATGCGTTCAAAATTACTGAACAAATTTTACTAAAACTGGTCACCTAGTTCATATTCCGGGTTAACCTTTAAGATAATTTTCATCCGACAAACTACCTCATTGTCGTCATTCTAAGTAGATTTTAACTGGAAACTAGAAAATCCTTTTTTCATCCGTGCAGAAACCGAGAAATAATACGATTTCCTGCGTTCGGACGACCTGTCGTAAGAGGAGACAAAACAACCCACAGACAGGTGGTAGGGCATTTGTCCGACTGAATAGCTACCACCCCTGGTCTAGAGTATGCCGCTATAACAATCTTGAGTAGTTCCAGCATTCTTAGCCAGGTTCCAGCCTTCTTTTAGAGAGTGGCAGGATATTGGTAGGACCTTTGGTGTTACAAATGTCCATAGGCATGGCACCCGCTTTCTATCAGCTGGACCATCTCGGCCGCAAGAAATTGTATTCTTTCTCCGTTCCTACGTGGACAAATTATATTGTTACACAATTATTATTGTTAAAAGTTTCTAGTGACCTCGGGTCTCTTGAAACAGATGTCCCTCGAAGGGAACTTAAAATAACACATTTCAACATTGTTAAAAAAGAATCTATCTGGTCTTTATTCAAAAACGTACTGGGAAATCTCTCTCTTGAAAGAATCGAATGGTTTTAATTAAAAGTGAGTTTACTTTATCTCATGGAAGTTGGGTAAGTTAAAAACAAGCCGACGACATTGGACGACTTCTTGGGAGTTGGTAAGGGTTCTTTGGCAAAGTTAAATTGGTCCGGCCATTCGCCGCGCCATAGTATAAACAACGATACAGTCAACCCATAACTACCATGTTGACAGCGATGTTAAACAGACGTATTCCTCAAAATAATTTACAATGCGTCGTTAGCTAATCGCAGTCCACTGCTACACATAGTGAGACCTCAGACCTCCCCAAGTGGGCGCCACTCACCCCATTTCTAAGACTTCCTCATCCAGCGCCTGTTGTTGACCTAGCGCAGGTCGTCAGCCATCGGGATGAAGGGCATCCGACACTACGTTTACAGAGAAGCAGTCTCCTCTCCAGGACTCGTCTGCTTCATCAACCATCGGTTCTGTTGCATACGTGACCGGCCCCCTGTCACTTGAACTTGTTAATTTTACGCATAGCTATACGTTCAATTCGAAGAAAAAAAACTACTTATAATATTATAAATGTGAAAGTTTGTATGGATGTATGTATGTATAAATGGTAAAGTTTGTTGTTTACTCAATCACGCCTGAGCGGCTAAACCGATCTGGATGAAATTTGGCACAGAGATAGATTATAGTCTGGAATAGCACATAAGCTATTTCTTATCCCGGAAAAATATACGGTTCCCGTGGGATGGTATTAACGAAAGTGAAGCTATGGGCAAAAGCTACTATGACATATCTAAAACAAATGCAAAATGATGTTTCATATTTAAAACCATTTTCAAAAACTGTGACAAAAATGAGTCCCTATTCAATTCTCACGTATTTTCTTCAAACTATTTTGCACTAAAGAATATTTTTTGAAGATAATATATAAGTAAAAAATTTAGTATGGCAATGTCGATGCGTTGCCCCAAGTGCAGGTCCGCTTTTTGGTCACATTATATTTTTTATTATATATATTGTTGTAGTGCGAAGGTTGAACTTGGTATGCAAGGAATTTGGAGAAATTAAAATGCGTGTGGTTTGCTTAATGGTTTCTTTGCAACTGATTTAACATGAAATGACATATGCGTACATTGTCAGTAAATAGAACAAACATACCGCGCCCCAAAGGGCCTGTAAGGGCCTTTCTAAATTCATAATAATATTTTTACATAACTCATTGAAATAAATTTAAAATAAAGTAGGTACATTGACAGATCATCATAAACTAACGTTAACAAACTGATGAAATTGCACAATTTTATATTAATTGGATAATTTTGAGGGCGGCGACATAAGTTTCTATTATAAAATACAATTGTAATTAAACTATTTGAATTGTTGTTCTTTCTTCAATCTAAAATAATTTCTTTGTCCCTTTTTTATGTATAAATTTTAAAGTTAAATATTATTCTTTCTACTATTCTATTAAGGTAACTTAGTAGATATTTTTTATTATTTATGTATCTTTCTTTGTATTCTTGCTACTCTTTTATTCTTCTCATTTAAAATAGCTTATTTTATAACATGTTGACCTTTTTTGTGAAATTATTCTTTCTTCTTAGTGTATCTTCCCAAAGAGAATCCAAATCAGGCTGATTTTTTATTGACATAGTATCCTGAGGACTCTTGATAATATCATACTTCTTATTTAAAATAATTTATTTTATAACATGTTGATCTTTTCTGTGAAACTATTCTTTCTTCTGTGTATCTTCCCAAAGAGAATCCGAATCAGGCTGATTTTTTATTGACATGGTATCCTGAGGACTCTTGATAATATCATACTTCTTATTTGGGCTCATACTTCAGCACCTAGTGATAACTGAATTCATCTCGCTTGATTGATCTTACATCATACATATTATAACGAGATGCTTGAAAGGTGCCAGGTGTTGATGAAAATAGTCTTAAACTTTCTTCTTAAAAAAAATATATTTTCTTCTTTTTATAGTTTCTTGTGTACTTTCTTATTTATGTATTGTTATTTATTTTTACTTTACATTTCACTTAATAAATAATTATCTGTTTATTTGTGTAAATCCTTTCCTGTATTTTGATGGACTAAAGAATGATGACGCTTGTGACAGATCTGACAAGAAGAATTCAATCTGCATCTTCTTGCTGCATGACCCAGGGCTAAACAATTAAAACATAGGTTATTAGACTTGACATATTCACACCTCTCTTGTGGTTGCATCTTGATGAATTCCTTGCAGTGACATAGCTTGTGATATTCTTTACAAATTGAACAAACTGTTTCCTTCGATAAATTTGATTCTGTTGACAAATAGACTGTACATTCTTTACTCCTAGTGAACTTATCCCTTGTTGGCGGGGTAACTATTTCCAGGGTACGATATTTAGCTTGTAAAAACTTAGAAAGTTCCTCCCAAGTAGGAAACTTCTCCAAATTATCTTTGTAGGCATACTCCTCCCAATCGCGATGGGACTCAGAGTCCAATTTTTGAGTAATCAAAAATATAATTACGGGATCCCATGAATCTGTAGATATATTTAAGTTATTGAGACTATGAATACATTGGTTAGTCGTATCTAGTAACATTTTGATATATGGGGCTGATTGTGTAAGTATCCTTTTTTGTGTAAATAATTTCTTCAAGACAGAATTTATAATGATACGTTTGTTTCCGAAACGTTCTTGTAGTAATGCCCAAGCCGTGTCGTAATTAGCCTCCGTGATTTGTATGTGCTTTAATAAAGTTTCTGCTTCCCCAGTTACACTACTCTTTAAATAATGAAGTTTCTGTACCTTGTTCATTGTGGGTTTGTTGTGTACAAGGCAGGTAAACAGATCTTGAAATGTAGGCCAATCTTCATAAAATCCTGAAAATGTAGGTAAAACAATCCTAGGCAACCTTACATTATCGTCGAGATTAGCGGAGCTATTTAGACTACTTGCTGTTTCACTCGTAACATGCGCCGTCATCGATGAAAGCAAATCCTTCAAATCACCTTGTAAACACAAATATAAGTCCTCATAAACAAAATACTCTTCATTTTCTAAATACTGTATTGCGTTTCTCTGATCTTTAGGAACACACTTCAAAAGTTGCTGATGCGCCGACGTAAATGTTTTCCAATACTCTTCGATCAATTGTAATCTTGTATCTATGTATCCTTTTGTGAGACGCTGTTTTGAACACTTCTTCAAGTTTATTTGAGCCTTACGTAATAATAATGCAGTATCTTCTAATTCTGTTAGTATTTGTTCCATTATCAAAAATTCCACATAACATGTTTGCAATGTAATACTTCGAAATAATTGTAATTCACCGTCTTTTTATCACTTAAAATACATCGTCGCGAATCAACCAATCGACCGGTGAGTCTATTGTTCTCGGCGGCGCCCGATCCGAACTCATGTCGATCTATCGTATACTGGTAATCTTCATAATGCGGCTCGATTTTGGACCATATGTTGTAGTGCGAAGGTTGAACTTGGTATGCAAGGAATTTGGAGAAATTAAAATGCGTGTGGTTTGCTTAATGGTTTCTTTGCAACTGATTTAACATGAAATGACATATGCGTACATTGTCAGTAAATAGAACAAACAATATAATGAATAATAGAATAAGTCTAAATGGCGCTCTGTTGTTCGTGCCTACCCCGCAAGGAACTTGGCGTGAAGTTATGTATGTATGTATATTTCTTAATATATGTATACCCTTTCGCAACGTGTTAAAATCGGTATCGTTAGAAAATACCACGTGTATACTGACAGTATTTCGTTTATACTGTGATCGCACTCTTGAATAACTCCTAACCCGCAAGGCCTTTGTCGAGGAATTTGTGTAATAAACATTTAATTTCGGATCCTGAGCCACGGGTCACGTTTAACTTGCGAAACATCTTACGCGCAAAAGTGCCAAAAACAAATTTTTATTCAGATTCAACGCCTAATCGATGTGACGTAAAAATCCGCCAAGCCTTTTGATTGTACACCCAAAATAGACTGGACAAAACTACGGTGTCATCGACGTAGAATAATTAGACTTCGAGGCTGTTTCAAAATTGCACACAAAAGGAGCCCATACTCGATTCTACAGTGCTGTACTGCAGTGGGTAGTGCTTGCAGGATTCAAGAGGCATTTTGTTCGGTGTTGCAGAACGTAATGTAGGCTGTAACAACATTCACAGTTAGGATTGTCCCCTTTTTTAGAGAAAAAAATAGTACACATTTACTTTTTAATTAATTATTCCATATTTAATTTGTTTTATTATTCAATTTTCTATGTGTGTTTATTACGACTTTTTGCTTAGGCCAGAAAAAATTTTTTTTTTTAAATAACCATGTGTGTCTTAATAGAAAGCGTGACAATTGAATTAGTGATGAAAATATAGTTCATTTCTTAGTATATTATTTTTCTACAATACAGAGTATAATTGGCTAAAATATAGTACGATCCTCTAAATTATAATACGTCTGGGAGCCTTCACAGTCCTGCATTACGCTGTGAACTGCTAGGCGGACTGCAATACAGTACCGTGAATGGGCCGCTTAACACGTGCCAGCGAAACTTCTTTCGCGTTTCCATTGTAATGGCAGCACCAAAAAACACGCGGTGCTGGTTTTTAGCTATATTTCTCTATTCCATGGAAACGACGTCATTTATCGGGATACAAAGTATCCTAAGTGTTGGCCTGGGATATGAGCTAGCTCCGAATCGAGTTTCGTTCAAACTCCTTCAGTAGTTTTTAAGCGATGCTCAGAACAGACAAAATTCTAGTAAATGCAGTTTCGGAATCTCCTGGACCGAATTAGCTAAATATTTTTTTTGCTCATTTTTAAATTCATCAAAATCTAAATTTTGAGGATGTATAGACCAAACTTACCCCAGATTCGGTCTTTTGATCCATACACCCTCAATATTTTGAAGCTATATGGACTAAACTGACCCCAAATCGAATTCAACGCATCGAACTACATAAGAATATACGTGTGTATTTGTGTGTGGTCCAAATTACTGACCACTTTTTTCTGGTCTAGGAAACCTAAACATAGACACTGGCTGTATGTATGCCCCATTATTTTATTATAAAAAACCATGTGTTTAATAATTTTATCACTTGCAATTGAGCTGTTGATGTAAAATATTATATTGAATTTTATCCGGGCAGGAACGGAGAAAGTATATAATTTCCTGCGGCCGGGGCGGCTTATTGTAAGACCCACAGCCAGGTGGTAGGGCATTTGCTCGACTGGATAGCTACCATCCCTGGTCTAGAGTATGCAGCCAGAACAACCTTGAGTTGTGTTCCAGCATTAGTGACCATGTTCCAGTCTCCCTTAAGAGAGCAGCAGCGCATTTGTAGCACTTTTGGTGTCGCAAATGTCCATAGGCGATGGTAACCCTTTCTATCAAGTGGGCCATCTATTTGTCTGCTAAACTCATGTAATAAAAAAAATACAAAATATAGTTCAAGTGAAGTGCATTTCTCATCATATTGATAGACGCACATAGACCAGCTAGAAATTATTAGTGTTGTACTCTTTAAACAAGGGGGCCGGTGTTATTTGTACTGCAACTTTATATCACAACAAATACAGAACCCTAATCGCCTTCTTCACCGACGCAAGCTATGCAAATGATTCCACGATTACAATAATCTTTGCTGTAGAAATAAATAAAGGCGGACCCAGCCAGGCAATAGATCAGTGTGTGGCAAACAAAGCTGAGTGACGGAGGTATATCTTCGCGTCTGTTCCGCTGCCTCGCCCAGTTCCGCTGAACCATCAACACGAAGACTATCTCTTCTGTGATCTTAGCTCGGTCATAGAACAAGCAAGGCAGAGATGGCATATAAGACAAAGATGCTTTCTGCGTCTGTCTGTATATTGTATACGGATTTTTAAGGGATTTCCAACATCAGTTAGATAATTTTGCTCTGAATGTTTATATATAACTAGTCTGGCCTTAAATACTGTTACTTAAAAACAATTCTTTTTTTGCAACTGTTTAATTATTTTGAATTTGAAACACGTAGATTATTTTAAAAACTTCTTTCGATTTTGCGCCACTTCACATATTTTTTCGCGTTCATTATCAAATTACAATATGGAATGGGGTGTTAAAGAAAATAGGATTGCACTGATCGCCTTGCACAAAGTGGGTATGGAGCCGTCGGTCATATTCCAGACACCTCAAAAGCTTGGTATCAGCCGTATATTCGTATATCGTACTATCAACAAATACAACAAATATCTCAAATTTGTTTATCATATCACGGCACCATTCAGCATCGGTAAGGTTGTTCGGCACCCAGCGTGAAACTATCCTCCTAAACACGAGGATGCACGTGTAAAATCTCGTGATGGCTTCCCGATCCAATCACATTTCCTTCCATAACAGCCAGCAAAGGGCGACCATTTCTTTCTTCGGCCTCCAAAGTTAGTCGACCATGCTTGAATTCCTTGTACCAAAGATACAGGGCTGCCTTAGAAGGGCCTTCTTCCATGAATGCCATTTGAAGTCTATCGTACAATTCGACAGTTGAAATCGTAAAAATCGTAGCGCGAAAATGTTCCCGGCGCAGATCCACTTTTCAATGATACACGATATTTAAAATTAGCTCTGAAACAATGTGGAGGGAAATTGTGAAATTTGCATATTATACCTATACTATACCTATTTATAGATATAAATATTTAATAACTAGCCAGTTGAGAGTGGCTAGTTATAAAACACAAAAACTTTTTTTCGCAATATTTTTTGAGTGGCCTGGTATACAAATACAAGAAGTCAAAAAGCGCATTCATTATTGACAAACAATTGTTAACAATGTCAGAAAACTTTGAAGTCGCTTCGATTTCGTGAGCGCGTAACAAGTTATGACGTCATAGCTTAAAGAAGGTAAATAGAGTATGTATTATTGTTTGAAAATGAATTAAGATGATTTCATTCGTGATATTTTAAAAATATAATGATAACAAGGTTTATTAACGCCAGCAATGTATTATAAACGTTGTTTTGGAATTTATTCTGAAATGTACAGCTCTCTGATAATCAACGTGTTCCACTAGAGTTATCCTATCTGCGTTTATTAAAGTTTATTCTTTGACCAAGAAGCGTGGCCGATGCACTGATATCTGGAGCGCTTATTGTACTTATTTACGACCGCGTTTAACGATATAACAAAAGGTTTTCCTAGATAATTCTAAACCATTTCGAAATAAAATTTAATTACTTGGAAATTTTAAATTCACCCCTAAAAGTTTTTGGCTTGTTAAGGCGGTGGTCTCTTAAATGCGCTAAGTTACGTACAGTGTAACACTGCATGCGACTGACCAATGACTATTATAAAAACGCGTTCTCAAACGCCTGACGCGGCGCAAAAACATGCAGTGCGCGACGTCCGCAATCATTCTCAGTCATTCCAGACACCACTATCGTTACGATGATCATTGACTCCATATGCTACATGGCAGTAATCTGGTGCGCGAGGGCAAGGAATTTCGTTAATTATAATGTACGTCTTTGAAGACCATAGAAATGGCCCGGACTTTTAGAGGGCTTGCGTGAGGCCATAGGAAGGACAACACGTAGCGGCCCCTTGACAAATTTAATGTAAATCTGACATGACACTGACCGGCGATTATCCATGTCTACATTATATACCAATGCATCCAAGGACAAGCTCCGGCCAGTTTAGGACTATTGTGGGAAATGAGAACAAAAAGTACAGGGCTATTGGGGTAAAGAGCTAGTGGTACTAGGTGTCTGGGAATATAGGGACTATGGCGTCTGCCCGTCGCAATGTTCCGGAAACATGGAAAAATGTGCAGAGGGTGATTTGCCACTCCCTGCATGGACCCCATAGAATGCCATAGAAGACAGGGGCAACATGGGTGTGAGTGGTTAAGGAGTGTAGAGAGGTGGGCTGCAGGTTCACCGAAGCTACTTCTGACGTGATGCCATTTATCACTTCCACCCCTGGAGCTTGAGTCTTAGCTGTAGCAACCTTCACTCTGCGCCAGCTGGTTAAGACAAGCACGGAGATGGGGACCTTGCCTCGGACTCCGGAATCGGGTACGAGGTGTCGCTACTCATCACAGGCTTCGCCACAAAGCCCCCCTGCGGGTATCTTATTATCGCAAACATCTTTTTTTTATTGCATGATTTCAGCAGACAGGCAGAGTTACCTTCGCCTATAGACATTTGTAAAATCAAAAGTTCTGCTGCTCTCAAAAGGGAGACTGGAACCAGGTCACTAATGTCACAACACAATTTAAAGTTGTTATGGTGGCATAAACCAACCCACGGATGGCACCCATCCAGTCGGAAAAATGCCCAACCACCTGGCTATGGGTTGTTTTATCGCCTCTTACGACAGGCCGCCCAAACACAGGAAATTATATTCTTTCTCCGTTCCAGCATGAATAAAATCAGCGTATGCTAATTAATGAAGTAAAATTACTTTCGTAATTAAAACTAATAATTTGAGTCTTCTACAGATTAATTTCATATAATTACTATATTAGAAAAAATATTCACGACAAGGGAAAAACTCATAAAGTAGGAAAAAATATACGAATCTCGGTTTGTAAGAAGGAAAACAGACAAGAAAAATCTGTACCCTCCTGTCAAAACTTCCGGTGAAGTAATAAGAATAATATTTCCCAATTTTTCCTTCCAGTCGTCTTAATGAAATAGGTCAGACGAATTTGATTTACGTATGCTCACACATGTTTGCATCCAATACATACGTCACAGCATGTATGTAATAAAGAAATTAAATTTTACCACTTTTTTTTTCTTTCTTTCTCTAAAGAAGATCTGCTTAGTATAGCAACGTGTTGAGAAAAGACCAAAACCGCTTGATGAATACTTATACTACCTACTCCCTCTACCGGCAGACAGTATTTAACATCGAACCGTTCGCATTGTCGAACGGATTAGCTACGTTAGGCCTTCGGAGAGACTTTGCTTCTCTTTGCGTATTCTACCGACTGTACAATGAGGAAATGTTCAGTGTGGTGTCTTCGTCTTCCTTTACCACCGCACCCCATAGGCTGGGCGTTCATCCCCACTTCCTGGAGCCGCTTCGCTCTTGTGCGCAACCAGAACGTTTGTTTCTCTTGCGCACCGTGAGAATTTGGAGTGAGCTGGTATTCCCACAGCGCAATATGGGTTTTTTTTTAAATGTTGTTATAGGTATAATTTCTTCGAGACCGGCAACGCGTCGGTGACACATCTGGTGTTGCAAACGTCCATAGGCGACGGTAACCGCTTTCCATCTGGTAGGTCGTCTGCCTGTTTTCTGTAGGTACTCTAGCTATTAAAAAATAAAATAACATGCCTGGTACCAATTGAATTTGAATATTTAAAGTGGAATGAATCTGTCTAAAGCTCAAAAATGGCTTGACTAATTTTGATGAAATTTTGTGTATGTGTTTGAATAGGCCCGGAATGGTTTAGAATTTAGATTCACAATTAGAACCGGTTTTTAGATTTTGATATTTTTCAGAGCAGGACAATGTCTGATGGGCCTTTAGGTATTATTCACTAAGTAGAAAATGCTTCGCTTATACAACCTCATAGTTCAGGTATGATTAAGAAGTAATCTCTATAAATACAGTACTGTGCTTGATCCAAGTTATCACAAATTCAAGGGAAAAAAATGCACAAATAAAAATTAGACACAGGGCCGGATTTGCCCTAAGTGCCGCCCTGGGGCACCGTGAAAAATACCGCCCTTTTATCTATGGCCTGTAACTAAACTTCAAAACGTAAATATCCAATGAGAACTCGATTTTTAAGATTTGGCATGAAACCAATAACTTCCCAATTTTTGAAAATCATTGATTTTCATTGCAGAATGTTGTTTTTTTTTTGCTGACACTCCAAATTTTGCCGCCCTCGAAAATTTCGCCGTCCTAGGTACTAGCCCCAAGTGCCCCTATTGTAAATCCATCAGTGAGAACAAATCTTGCAAGACAACCTCAAATCAATTAATTATTCCTCTCTGCAACCTGATGAGTTTCCAGAATGTTCTAGAATATAATCACACATGAAACTGTACTTAAGTACATCCCAAAGGCTACTTAGTAATTGTTAACTTCGAAACTACTCTTTGAGAATGGTGTTGCCAACTAATAACCTCATGCAGATATGTCTGATTTATCACTGTTTCGTGTGTAATAAAAACTTTTTGAAGTCTTTAGGCACTTTCGGAACGGGGAAAAAGCACTGAACTTGCATGACCGTCATGCTCAGATACATATAAACAGATATGTGCGTCCGCGCATCTTTGTCTATGTTGTTATTTGTGTGCTGTGTTGCTATGATGACGTTTCGTTGCACCTAGCGCCATCTGTTTCGCTGTTTTAATCTATCACATGGAAACAACATCATTTATCGGGATACAAAGTGTCCTAAGTGAGAGAAGAGGCGTTAGCTCTTCCCGAGCTCCTCCTGTTGCGGCCATCCTTCCTATAGTTCAGAAGGTAGCGTCTATTAGTATTAAAAGGTTTTTTACAAGCTTTTATTTTGCTTGCAATGGATGTACCTATGTATGTAAGTTCTAATGGAAGTTAAATTTGACCAACTTCCCGGTTCCCGATTGAGCTGAAATTTTGCAAGCATATGTATATCGCGTGAAAATGCATTAATATGTTAGAGTATCAAAATAATTAGGGAGAGGAAAAAACGACGCTACAAATTTTGTATTTGTTATCTTTCTACGTCATCATTTGGTTGTTAAAAGCACTGAGATCTATTTGTTATCAGTCTGGTAACCCTGCCCAAAGGTGGGTGTACCTTCGAAGATAACTAGGATCGTCGCAGGCAAACTGGGCCAAGGGGGCCATCAATACAATTATGAGTTTGCGACGAGCAACTCATTACATCAACGTGAAATTCTGAAGTTTCTATATAGATCGTTCGTTTAATGATTTTAAATGCGTTATTTGATTTTATGTTTATTCCGACGTTTCAACCACTTTTTAGTCACAGGAGACAGAGACGTCAAGTATCAATGAGTAATGTGAAAGTTATTGTTTAGCCTGTCGCCTATTTTGTTGATTATTATTATATTTTACTCGTTTTTTTATTTCATGATTTCAGCAGACAGGCAGACCACCTAATGGAAAGCGGTTACCATCGCCTATGGACATTTGCAGCACCAAAAGTTCTTGCTATAAATGCGCTGTTGCTCTCTTAAAGAAGACTAGAACCTGATCAAGTGACCAAGTCATCCAGACAGGCAAATACCCTAACACCTGGCTGTGGGTTTTTAGGGTTGACAAAAAAGGTTAAATAAATAGTTGTTGCAATAAATGTATTATATAAACCTACTGCGCCTGGTTTATACATAAGAATAATGTAGTGAAATAGATATATTGTATTCTTTTCTTTGGTCTTGTATTTACTTAATTTCATTTTTTTTATCTTATTTCCAATATTTTATCAAATATATTACAATTTTCTTGTAATTCTTTGTTCCAAATGTGTAATATGAATCATTTTTTGTTAAACTTGGCTGGTATGTGTATTAATTATTTATTTTATATTCTAATAATGATATTGTATTGTTACGAGTTGCAGGACTCGAATTAAAATGCCGTTATAATTACTATAGAGTTTATTAGAACTATACAAACACGTATAATATAGGTACAAATATAACCGAACACATCAAGTCCAAATCGTAATGCAGAAGGTAATAATTCAATAACATGCGCAAAGTCCGTCACTAAATAGATTACCGAATGTACACAAGTCTTGCATCGCTCGACTGCCCGTCCCTAAATTGGGGCTTTGCTTTATACTACACAGACGCAATATGTCTACCCGGCCGCATGGATCGAATTTCCTAGATTCAGTTTGTACTTTAAATCCGACACACCTGGCTAATGACTGCCATAAAAGATTACAATATACAATGGGCTGTTTTAACTACAAATTTCAAACACAAAGTAAACAAATAAAATCCAAATGTCGAAAGGAAAAAAAAAGTATTTTTATAGGTATGAAGGTGTGAATTTTTTTTCTTTTTGCCGGCGTCTAGGTCATAACAGTATGTTACCCAAACAAATTCATACAAAGTTCACACGAGTAGTGCCTCGTCTAAAATATAAGTTTTTTTTATTGCAGGAGTTCAGCAAGCAGGCAGATGGCCCACTTGATGGTAAGCGGTTACCATTGCCTATGAACATTTGCAACGCCCAAGGTGCTACAAATGAGCTGCTGCACTCTTAAGGGAGACTGGAACCTGGTCACTAATGCCGAAACACAACTCAAGGTTGCTATGGCGACATACTTTAGACCAGGGGTGGTAGCTATCCAGTCGGGCAAATACCCTACCACCTGGCTGTGGGTTTGTGTGTGTTTTGTCGCCTCTTACGGCAGGCCGCCCGGCCGCAGGAAATTGTATTCTTTCTCCGTCCCTGCATGGATAGATAGTATGTATACAGAGTAAACTAAAGTAAGTGTTAGACTGTAATAAATGTTTCAATTAAGTCCTTCACTAATACAAATTAAAAACAGTTTACCGTTTCCGCTAACGCTGGATAATTAAAAACACTGCAACGTATTTCACGTAACGAAGCAAAGTACAGATTCTCGGAAAAACTACGGAAAAGTTTCCCTTTACTGTTAATAGCGTTTATCTGGTTTGAGGGAAATACGATTTACTCCATTAATACATAATTGATATTAATGGTGTTGTAGTCATTACATTTATCCTCTCTGCAATCGTAGGTTAATTTCAGTAGAGATGGCAATTATCTAGTGATGTGACGTGATATACCAATGCTTTATTGCTGGAGCAGCAGGCAGGCTGGTGGTCCAACAGTGACGGAAAGTGGTTACAAATGGTTGGTCACGTTGGTTGAAATCAGTGAAAATACTGTTACATGCCGACAATAAGTAGATGCACACCTGCCTGCCTTAAAACCTGTTTATTACCTCTCCCACATTCGGAGTTCTTTGGTTTACTTCGTGTTTAAAATTTGCAATTAGACAATAGCCTATTGTTGTTGACATTGCTTACCCGTCGCAGGTGTGCAGATTACGGTTTCTCGGAAACCTCAGTCCACGCGGTCCTTTCTTGTATTTATACAGTTTAGTATAAAACGATGCCTGAATGGGGCGGGAGGTAGTCAAGCGAGGATTACTATAAGAGCAAGACCTACATTGGTTGAGCGATATAGTGACGGACTTTGCGCATGTTATTGAATTTTGCATTATGTACTACTAGTGTCTAGCTATATTTGTACATATATTATATGTGTTTGTATAGTTCTAATAAATTCTATAGTTAATTCCAACGGAATTTTAATTCGAGCCCTCCTTCGAGTCCGTAACAATATATTTAATATGTAGTTATTTTTAGTTACCTTTATGATTTTCTTAACATCAATAAGCATTAGTTCGACAATAACAACGACCATGAAAAAATACAATAACAATATAATGTTTTTCTTAATTACATATTCTAAACAGGAAGTAAACAAAAGAATTCCTAAATCCAGCTGTGCATTTACCTTTGTCGGCATATCGTACTATTCAGAAGTTGGATTTCTAGCGTCATGTAATTATAGTATGTTTCTCTTTTTGTAATTTCAATGCGACGTAGAAAATTGTCTTCATTTACATTCAGCCATCTTATAAATACACGTCGGATCACAAAGAGACGGCTCCGCGATTCGGAGGGTATGCAAAAATGCCTCAGTCGACTAAATCACTCGGCGTGAAAGGGCAGATAAACGGAAACAATCCCTCTCCACAATTTATTTGACCCCATAATTATATAAGTACCCCCGAAGGCTGCTCGCTCGAGCGTGCCCCACTCCTTACACAGACGACTGCCTCAAAAATTACAGCAAATTGAAAATTACTTAAAAAAAGAAAAATATTTTTATATTCATTTCGGGACAATGTCGCAATCTGCAATCAATATCGGATTCTTGGAGAAATTTGCTCGGATTGTGTTCAAATTTAACGTTAGAGACATTTCAATGAATTGATATTTCAATGGCGCTGATAGAATGAGGTCTGCCCTTTTGAAGTGATAACTTCGTATGGGATGGTAAACCACTTCGTTGCGTATTGCGTTACGGCACCAATCTGTCTGGCTTCCCTTTCTCTCACGCATACGGCAGCAGTAGGTAGGCTCCTCTACTCTCACTCTAACCCACAGTGCCAGACGTATTTCGGTAATTAGATTAAATTATTAAATTAATATAATAATACATACCGAAGTCGTGGTAGCGTAATGGTTAGCGCACACGCCCCTAAATCGAAGGGCGCGGGTTCGATCCTGACCGGAACGCATGTACCTCTTAGTCAGTTTTCTGATCTAATGTGCATATTGTTACAATTACCACGTGCTAAAACCGGTGAAGGAAAACATCGTGATGCAACCTGCACATCGAGATAACCGATGTGTCAAACCTGCCAAGCCGCCTTGGACAAGCGTGGCGGGTATACTGTCCGTTCCACCTTAATGGGAGGCCCGAGCCCAGCAGTGGGACATTTATGGGCTGATATTATATTTATATATATTATACATACCGATGAAATTGAGAACCTCCTCCTTTTTGAAGTCGGTTAAAAACAGACCATATTTACAATATTTTCTAGGCAATACAATCGGCGGCTTTATCGCTCAAAGCGATCTCTTCCAGGCAACCTAAAAGACATTTGAATCAGGCGATGTACTCGAAGGTGGTACAGGAAATAGGCAATAGATACATAAATACTCAAACTTATTTAAGAAATAAATATACAAGTACATACATGTATAGTAGTCAGTTTGTAAGACTACAGCTGTTACCCCCAAATAAAATGAAATAAAATGTATACATTGTCATATATATACAACTAGCTTCTGCCCGCGACTTCGTCCGCGTGGAATAGTTTAAAAAAAATGTTCTTAACGTGATGATATATAAGCCTATAGCCTTCCTCGACAAATGCATATAGGCATAGGCATATCTAACACTGAAAGAATTTTTGAGTTTGTATGTGACAAAGTTTAGTTACACTGTTTCGTATTAATTGAATCTATAATTGCATGTATGTATCTGTTGTCATCTTTGTCAAACTTGTGTGAAGTCACTAAGAAAATATACCTTCTACAAACAACACGTATTTCATTGAACAAACACTTTAAAGTGCGCAAAAAATAATAGACTTAATCACGTTCAACATACACAATTTATAACTCAAGAACGAATGTATCGATTTTTATAATCTTCGACTTATTAGATTTGTCTCCACCGCAAATAGTAGAATGACTATGAATATATCGAAAAATCCAAAATCGAAATTGCTAGGGATTCATCAATATAAAATTAGGCTATACTTTCGCTTGCATAAGTTTAAACACCTAAATCTTCGGTAGATAGGTACTGTAGTAAGTAAACAATAGTAGGCTTAGGGCATCAAGGAGCGCTCGGCCACCTGCGCCTTGAGCCCTTACATAAATCGCTGATCCCTGTCCAATATTCATAAGAAGTCGACCGTGTCCCACGGGTGGCCATGGGCATGTATTCAACCGCTTCTGACCCCGCATTAATACATAATTTTGTCAGTCCTATCGTCCGCCGAGACATAGATGTCTCAATTAAATTTTCATATGCGGTCTACCGCGATTGTATATGAAAATTTTATTTATCACGAGTATTGCGCTGCTTCTATACAAATGGGACAAAGATCGGAAAGAAATATAAATATTTTTTATTACAAAAATGCTCACTAAACCCAAATTTATTATTTAACTTTGTATTTTAAATGTTCGCGCCGCTTATTCAAAATCCTCTCCCATCCAATTATTTTCACAACTACCCGCTTTCCTAACCGCGTTATCCAATCACCCTTTCCCAGCCGCCATCTTCCCTTCCATACGACTATCCTTGTCGTACTTACCGCTGCTACTAATACTGCTCGTCTTTACGAGTCAGTCTGCTGTTGACCCTCGTCACACGTAGTCTACGCGTCTCATACGACAACCCGCATATCCTTCCGCCACAACTTGCATATGCAGTTATACCGCGCCGCGTGTGTACAATTTATCGAAGGCCGCAAGAAGGAGACAATCCAGAAGATTAGCTGCAAGGCTCACAACTTGGTGATTAGCACGCATAGTTAGTGCAGCCCAGAGGCACGCAGGTTAGTCTCCTTTCTTATCCATGCCAGCATTCCTACCACCGCCATTTTGGATACGCATTCAGCACCTATTACTGGGCTGCCGCGTTGACATTAAAAGAATTGAAAAAGCTTGTTTAACATTTGCAACAGTTAAGCAGTTAACTTGCGAAACGTGCGAATTAACATTATTATATTATGGACTATTATCTTTTTAGAAAAAAGGAAAGGAATCCCTCTCCCGGAAAGTCCCTGGAAGTGGACCACGGCCACTGAAAAGCGGCCG
The DNA here is from genome assembly GCA_012273795.1 of Dendrolimus punctatus. Lineage (NCBI taxonomy): Eukaryota > Metazoa > Arthropoda > Insecta > Lepidoptera > Lasiocampidae > Dendrolimus > Dendrolimus punctatus. The sequence goes on along the minus strand of CM022528.1, from coordinate 25,287,590 downwards.
AAACGTCGGAATAACAAAATCATAAATTACCGCGCTTAAAACCGTTAAAACGTAGTTTTATTAAATATTATAATTATAATATATTATTACTACTTAATCAAACAAACCTAAGGTGATTTCGGAAAATGTGTGTTTACTTTAATAACAAGTAGACCAGTTAGCGAAAAGTCTCTTTTAGCCGATTCACGTCTAATTTAACAAACTAATAAAACATCGCAAACATGTCCTATGACAACATCGTGCGGATGTCGCGTCAACTGCTGGGTTGCCAGCTTTCGGATCAATTTTCCTATTAAATCTTAAAGGTTACCAAACTACTAATAACTAATATGCATGGACACATCTTTAATGTCATGTCATCATCCACAACTGTGAGATTATTATTTTTTTATGGCGAAGATACCAAGCAGTCGATCCACCTAGTGGAAAATGGTTATAGTCGCTTACAAACGCTTGCAACACCAGGGACAAAGCCAGCTTGTAGCATAATGGAAATGGGATAGAGGAATACAATAGGATAGGAAAAATGGGATAAACCTCTATTCGTGCAGGAACGGAGAAAGAGTACAGTTTCCTGCGTTGGGTGGTCTGCCGTAAGAGGTGACAAAACAACCCAGAGCTTTTTTAAATGGTAACCTCAGAAACCGGGCTTAATTCTTAAGTAACTAAAATCAGCCCATAACCGAACAAAGAGAGCAGCTTAATGCCCGGTTTCTGAGGTTACCAGCTATGAGTTCAATAACAATTGATTCCATAAGTTATGTAATAAACTTACGTGAACTGTTAACCTACAACTAGTACCAAAACTCGCTACTAAATAGATTTATTTAAGCAGGAATATCCAATATTGATTTGCATCAAAAGAAAACGTCAAAAGATATGGAATAGATAAACGCCTAATATTGGTCAGTTAAGTTGAATCTAGTTTAACAATCGTACGATGGTGTGTTCAAACGCAATTTTATAAGTTATTGAACCGATAGCGCTAACGACCGAAAAAGTACAGTTAAAAATACCTCAGAAGCAGGGTATAAGTGATTCACATGAGATCTATAATAAAAGAAAGTCGTGTTAGTTACACCATTTGTAACTCAAGAAAGGCTGTACCGATTCGGCTGAAAATTGGTGGAGAGATAGTTTAGAAATAGGAGACGGACATAGGATCTTTTTATCCCGTTGGAACCGGTAGGTGGCGCTGAGATCAGGTTCTAAAATGCTCCTAATCACCTGGAGCGATTTTGGTGTTCTTGTTTTTGTGTGTTTGAGTGGGTCCCCGGGTTGGTTTAAAATTTAAATCCACAATTGGAAGCGGTAGGTGGCGCTGAGGTTGATAGATAGATTTTTATTTTTTCAGAGCAGGATAACGTCTGCCGGGGCCGCTAGTTTTATATACAATCTAAAGTAAAAATAAAAACTATTATAAAATGGTTATTGTGTATTTACGGTGTTTAGTGTTAATTACGGGCATCACTAAACCGGACTGTACTTAGTCGGTCGAAACTGACCCCGAATGTAATAACACGTGAGCGGTAGATAAAATTTTAGTTGAACGCTAACAATGGGTCGCAAAACTAGATTACACTCACGCACTGTATTTAGGACTACTAGTATAGTGAAGTCCGTTGGTTTCATAGTTTTATATATATGTTAGAGGTGAAAGTTAAGACAAAGAAGTATTCTCGTGCACCTTTGATTAGCTTTCTTAGATATTGGTTATACGACTAGTAAAGATTCATTTAAGTTTATTCGTATTGCCATGACGATGTGTATGTTAGTGAATGACAACATTTCTATCCGTGCAGGAACGGAGAAAGAATACAATTTCCTGCGGCCGGGCGGCCTGTCGTAAGAGGAGACAAAACAACCCACAGCCAGGTGGTAGGGTATTTGCCCTGGATGGGTACAACCCCTGGTCTAGAGTATGCCGCTATAACTACCTTGAGTGGTATTCCGGCATTCGTAGCCAGGTTCCAGCCTTCCTTCAGAGAGTGGCAGGATATTGGTAGGACCTTTGGTGTTACAAATGTCCATAGGCATAGCACTTTCTATCAAGTGGGCCGTCTGCCTGTCTACTGACCTATGCAATAAAAAAAATAAAAAATGCTGCAAAAAAAACCAAATTGTATGTATGTGCAGTTCACACGCAGTAGAAGTGAAACTTCAGAGAACATACTCACACATATTCTTCTTTAACTTTCATCAATGTAAATATAATTCCTTTAGACTACATCCATCAACGTATTATAATTCAAAATAAACTTCTTAAATTTTTAACTATTTTAGTCAAAAAAATATTATTATCAGTTTTATTTCAGTCTCAATATAAAAATCGTATCTCCTCTCGAAAGCTTAATCCTTTAGATGTATATGTTTATCTGTTTTAGTGTTACTTTTTCGTTTCATCGAGTTTCAAATCACAACGATTATAAAGAAGTTACACTTCAAAGAAACTTTTTCGCTATATTCATTAATCTCATACATACATACATACATAACTTCACGCCAGGTCCCTTGCAGGGTAGGCACGAACAACAGAGCACCACACAGGCCCATTCTTACACACCTCACTTGCTTCTTTGACATTCATAGCTCTTGTCATGCACGCTCGTCTGTTCTTAAGGCTCCTAACATCACCTTCTGCTAATACATGATCAATTTGATCATGGAAGGTGTGTCGTGGCCTTCCGCGACTTCTGCATCCATCCACTTTTGCATTGTATATCTGTTTAGTCATTCTTTCATCATACATTCTTTCCACATGCCCGAACCACCGGCGCATTCCTTTCCTTACCTTCACCCCGACACTCTCTTTGAGACCAACTCTCTTTCTTACTTCGGTATTACGAACGCGGTCCGCAAGCGTCACTCCGCATCTCGACCGCGTTTACTCTACTTTCATGCTCTCTATTCCATACCCAACTCTCGCTTCCATACGTGAGCGTAGATACCAGAACCGCGTTGTGTATGGTAAGCTGGGCCTTCTGGCTGAGGTTCTTAGCGCCTAGAAGTTTACCTAACGCTCCATTCACACTATTCCCCAAATTTACTCTTCTTTCTTTTTTTCTTTTTTTCATTTATCCCAAAGAAACGAAATCAGCGGAATGAGTATCGTAAGAGCTAACCCATACAGCTAGCTCTGTATTGAGTTTCCTAATAATCCGTTCAGTAGTTTCAAGTGATGCTCTAACACAGAGAGAGACAAAAACCCAAAAAAAATGCATTTTCGAAATCTTCTCTTTTCTTCTTTAAGTTTTCTTCTTTTTTTAAATTCATTGTAGAAACTTGACTTTTGACGTTATGAACGATTATATGTGTGCCAATGGTCTCAAAATGGGGGATGCCGCAGACCGCGCGAAGTTGAGTAGAAAAAGTAGGAAAGCGGACCCTAGGCGTTGGAGTGAGCGCTTCGAACGCCACCGGGATTTAACGCTCGGGATGGTGATGAGAAACTTGACTTTTGCTACAGTATTTTATAGTATAGACTAGCTGTCCCGGCAAACGTCGTCCTGCCCGGTAAAAAATAGGGGTTGATCGTAGAGGGTTGAAAATCTAGGGTTGTATGTATTTTTGTATGTTGTATCATAAAAAAATAGAAATTAAAAAATTTGTCTAAAAAATAAAATAAAAAATTTAGGGGTGGACTACCCCTAACATTTAGGGGGATGAAAAATAGATGTTGGCTGATTCTCATAGATACCGGATAAGCACAAAAAATTTCATCAAAATCGGTCAAGCCGTTTCGGAGGAGTATGGCAACGAAAACTGTGACACGAGAATTTTATATATTAGATATAGCTGTCATTTCAAAACATCCGCAGTTCTACATTGTCATTGTTTAGCAGCAACAAGACTGTGAAGACTATTCATAGTGGTATTCTCATGTAAGTATCCGCACAACCCTCCCTTCGGTCGATAAACCCGTCTGCAAAGCTAAGTACGACATATACAACTTATGAAGCCTAAGTAGCTACTTTCTACTCTCAAAACGCTCCAAATTATATATCCTTGGCATTTCTTTACACAAAGGTATAAAAGTCCTTTGTATACTGAGCACGAAGGTTACCTAGAGAGGTACACCAATAAAGTTAAACTGTTTGTTTGTGATTTCTAAATGAAATGAATAAGATTTAAGTGATAACTGCTATTTATACTATGTTTAAATTTAATTGTTTATTATTTACAAGCATTTATTTAACTCACAACGTTTGTATGCATTTGTGTATATATGTTTGGGTGAAATCTTGCAAGTGAATTTTAAAGCAGTTGTCCTCAATCAATCGAGATGTAATTTCGCACACACATTGTATTAGTTATTGTTTGTGCATTACCATTATATGTGTAACAAATTATAGTTTGCTGAGATGAATACGATTTTTTATAAAAAAATATTTTGTTTACGCTGTGGCGGCACTATGTGCACAGCACTAGTTACGCGTCACATCACTAACCAAAAAGAAAAAACAATTCTGTCATATTATGGCAGATAGAGATAAAGCACTTCCTTCCCGGCAAAAACCACAATAAGTCTCCGATAGGAATAATTGTATTATAATGTGTTCTGTTGTGACGCTCTACCTATGGGAATCAAGCATCAACTATCCATGTGTTCTGGATCTTCATTTATCCACCGTTAACCCGGAGGTGTCTAGAGCCTCCACAACAGCTCTAAAAAGAATCAAATAAACATTAAATTAAAACAGACTCATCAATGTATTACACACGATTTATACGGTATATAAGCTAGTGATTATAGCTTCGCTACTGAACAGAACTGTTGTAACAATGACACGTTGGCACCAGATCAAATATTTCTTCCGAACACTCTCGTTGTGCAGGCGGTAGGCTAAGCGATTCTAAACCGCTTGTTAGTATGGCATCGTCGACTATACAAACGGCACCACGCTAGATGGAGTCGAGGAGGTCTGCTTACCATCCATACGCCTCCATATGCGTTCTGATTTGTGCTACGTTGCTGAGGGGTAAAGTACTGCTTCTTACAGACAAGCTTAGCCTTGCTGTCCAGATGACCTCGAAATTGTACTTCATTCGTTACGTCGACCAAGGATCCCTATACTGTAGAGACTGTGAGGGGTGTTCCTTGGAATTGTGTTGCAATGGCAAGTGGAGTTTTTTTGGCGGATTAATATACGCTTTATGCTGGGCAACAACTACCATTGCCTCGCTCGTTGCCAAACTTATGATCGTGGCCAGGCTGTTACCCTTAACACTTTCGAAATTCAGTTACAAAAATTTTGAGAAAATAGTAGTAATCTTATTTATATTTTTAGGGAATATTGTAGATTGTCCCTTAAGACAATTGAAATTACAGAAATGGATAAATCGAATCAAATCAATTTATTATTAATAATAATTTTATATGGAGTTTTATTTCCAAAAAAGAAGCAACTGCCACCAATAATAATAATCGGCAGACAAACACACACATTGTTTATCCTTAAGTTAAGCAAGTTACGCTTGTGTTATGGGTAATATACATCGGACCACTCTGGGGCCGATCCCAGACACCCAGACCATAATAAATAATAGAAAGTTAGTATCCGAAATTTACCATACCAGGAATCGAACCCGGATCCTCTACATTTCAGCGACTTCATTCGGCTAAGACTTAGCCCGCTCAACCACAGAGAATAACCAATATAGAGAATAGAATAGAAATAAGTAAAATAAATTTGTAAAATGTAACGTGGAGTTTATTCATTGCCTCATAAAAATTACAAAGTCGATCGTTAATCGGCACACATTTACACAACGTCGGTTTCAAAAATGTACATCTCTACCGTACTACCGCTCTTAATCCGTATATTGAGAGAAAAATCGCAAAATATCGAAACATGTCGATAAATGGCAAAATAAATTATTCAACTGATAAACCTTATCGATATACGCCAAATATTTTATTCCAATGAAATGTTTAAAATTTTTTTTAACGAAGGCAAAGAAAAAAAGTCCCACGAGTACTCTGTTTACATTCTGCTTGTTTCATCGAAATTGGAACACAAAATGAGCTTTCTAATATCAGCATAACACGGCCTTATAGACAACGTGCATTAACGCTAAACGAATAGAAAATGTTTCAGAATGACATAATACTTAGCGTAACGATATGTCATTCCCATATATTTTCTATTCTATTGGTTTAGCGCTAATGTAAGTGACGGTATTAGAAAGCTACCTAAAAATATTTTAACGGGTGACAAATAAATAGCAATTTTCAAAACGTCTACTCAAATAAATATACTTACTGTTAAGGCCAAAGCCTTACAGCAAAAAATATATATAAACTGCAGTGACAGTGACGTGTCACATTAATGCCGTATTGGCGTCCCCTCCCCTCTCCTTCCCGCGCCCGCGCTTATATTGCACTGCGCTGCCCGCTCCCGAAAAATTTAATTCTTTCATAAAAAATCTAATCCAGAGTGTTGTATCAAGTTATTCAAGTTGTATGTGGTGAAAAGTTCAAGAAGATTCGAAGAAAGAACACGGGCCGGCCCAAGAAGCTTAAAAACATAAAAATTCAAGTGAGTGATAAGAAAGTTTTCCTAACCAATTACCTACAGTCCATTGTTTTCAACCACTTACGAAGCCTGTATATAATCGTACACTGTTCGAAAGATTGGTTTTTACAAACGAGTAGATGAATATAAGCTCGAGATGAAGGCGAAGGCTTACCATAGTCATGAGTTAGTAAAACCCAACAACCGCATAATTATGTGTCATACAACGTTTTTCAACGCATTGCAAGGAAACAGTACAATAGCTAACGAAATAAATATGAATATCTCATAGTTATTTCGTTTTCTATATACAGCGCTTCAAAACGTGTTATTACTGTTAAGGAGAAGAAGCGGCAAGAAACACCTCAGCAACACGGCTAGCTAAAAATTGTTTTTTTTTTTATAGATAGGTAGATAGATAACACTTTATTGTATTGTAAGGGCAGTCTTATCGCTAAAAAGCGATCTCTTCCAGAATATTCTTATTAGGAGTGGCGATGGTGGTGTACATAATTATTGTAGTACGATTACTTACATTTTAATAATAAATATATAACTACATTATATATACAAATATACACATAAGTTATATACATATACAAGATATTTAATTTTTTATATTTCTTATTCTATTTATCTCAATCTCAAGTTCTTTTTTTTAACACGCTTTTATTAGCTTCACCTGTATGCATGTATGTTTGTAACCGACCCCTTTGAGCTCGATTTTGTCCTACTTTGAACGATCAGATTTAATTCAAACTTTGCACATCTGTCAAAGATTGATGATAATGCAATAATATGGTACCATGGAGCTGATCTGATGATGGAGTCGGAAAGTGGCCATAGGAACTCATGTACTAAACAAGATAGACCCGTCGTGTTTGGGCTCGTTTTACTTGTCTTGGCTAGCACTCTGCTGCTACATGATATGCAGCATCTCAAAAGCTTGTATTTAAAAATATTTAAAAAAATCAACTAAAAATGAAAAATAAATAATAGTTAAACAAAAACTAAAAAACACGCTTTCATAAAAAATCCAACTAAAAAACAGAAAATAAAATTTAATACATTTGGTTTCTGATGAAAAAATCTTTAAAAAAAGCGTGGGGTATATTCAAAGCACTTTTTCTTCTTCTTTAATATCTTAAAAAGCGCTTTGAATACATCCCGCGCTTTTTTTAAAGAATTTTTTCATCAGAAACCAAATTTATTAAATTTTATTTTCTGATTTTTTATGAAAGCGTGTTTTATACATTTCATACGGTATTGTTATACTATAAATATTTTTTATACTTTTGGAAGAATTAATGGAGTTGTAGCAAACAGTGCATAACCATAGCACAAAGACACAATAAAGGAGAGAAAAATATTATTATATTTAAAATAATGACATCGATAAGTTGATGGAAGTGATGGTACAGCAATAGAATCGCTGAGGCGACGGGGGCGTACTCTGATCACCTCTGAAACATCGTTATCGAAATTAATAAAATTTCGCGCCGCGTTTCGTGATCGATGGAATCGCCCGTCGACCCGCTGCCTTTTATAATGAATAAAATTTACTCCAATGCTTGGATATCGTAAATATTTTTATTGCTAAAACCTCGTTTAAAACATTGGAGCTTTATGAAATAGCTTGGCAGTGTGCCGTTACTGAAACGCCACGAGCGCTTTTAAAGCTAACAAATATGTGTGAGATATGAAATTGTGGTATTTGTAGAATTCTAACCATGTTATATTTAGTACTGCGATACGCCCGCTAAAGAGCTCACATGACTTGAAATTCCCACGGGATTCCCGGGGTACAAAGTTTCACAGCATTTAAAAAGGATGTGAGCTATCGATTTAGCGGAAACATATGAATGAATGAATCTTTATTTCTAGAAATACAGGAAATAGTACAAAAGATGGTTTTACAGTGCAGGCTGTCAAACTCTGGAATGCGCTGCCTCTTACTGTCAGAGAGGCCAAATCATCGCATACATTTAAGAACGCACTCAGAAAACACTACTTTTCTTTAAATAACTATGCCTAATTCTAATATTATAGACTATTTAATATATATGTATGATACGTATGTATGTATTTAATTTATAAAGTAGTTTAAGTATGTTTATTTTATTTATAAGTTATGTAGTTTAAGTATGTTTATTTATGATTTTTAATGATTTGCACCACCTACATCGCCAGATTAGATTAAGTTATTCCTTAATTTAGGTTGCCTGGAAGAGATTGCTTTCAGCGATAAGGCCGCCTTTTGTCTCTACCTTGTCATTATTGTTATTGTATATTTTGAAATTGTATATTTGGTGAGCAATAAAGTGTTATCTATCTATCTATCTATCTATGGTTTACATATCGATTGGTCTCACTGTAGTTGACCGAAATATGATCATACAAATATTTGGGTACTTACATGTTTATGTCGGAATAAGCTAGTTTTTGTGCACCCGAACAACTGCAAACCACTCCCGGGATAAAAAATATCACACACTTTATTACATAAAATTTGTTATCGCGAGAATTATATTGGGATTCAATATTTTTTTAACCCGGCTATTTCAAATCATTACCAGAAAAAATTGCGTTTAAGAATTTGGTGTCGATCAGAGAAAACCGCATCGAAATTGGCCCACTCGTTTTTACGTGAATCCCGAAAAAACCAACGAGAAATCTAAAAAAAATTGCATAGTCTTCTCCAACGTTAATATAGCCTATTCCAGTTGTTTTTTTAAAGCTTCAGTATAAATACACGGGATATGTAGAATTTTTTTTTTTTTTTTTTTTATTGCAGGAGATCAGCAGACAGGCAGACGGCCCACTTGATGGACAGCGGTTACCATCACCTATGGACATTTGCAACACCAAAGGTGCTACGAATGCGCTGCTGCTCTCTTTAGGGAGCCTGGAACCTGGTCACTAATGCCGGAACACAACACAAGGTTGTTATGGCGACATACTCTAGACCAGGGGTGGTAGCCATCCAGTCGGGCAAATGCCCTACCACCTGGCTGTGGGTTGTTTTGTCGCCTCTTACGACAGGCCGCCCGGCCGCAGGAAATTGTATTCTTTCTCCGTTCCTGCACGGATAAAAATTTTATAATATTATAGTGTTACCTGCATACCTATAGACATTTTATTACCGTTTTCGGCATTTGGACTTCTTTTATTTACTATTTTAATTGCTAAAATAGCCCATTGTGTATTGTAATCTTTACGGTAGTCATTAGCTAGGTGTGATTCTTAGAAATTCAGTCTACATACATATTATATTTGTACAGTTTAAAGCAATGCCCCAAGGGAGGCGAGAGGCAATCGAGCGATAAGCACAAGCGAGGCAAGACGTGTGTACTACATTCGGCAATCTATTTAGTGACGGACTTTGCGCGTGTTATTGTATTAGTACCTGTGTTATATGTTTTTATATAGTTCTAATAAATTCTATAGTAATTCCAACGTCATTTTAATTCGCGTCCCGTAACTTGTAAAAATAATTATCGCGACTAGTACACATAATAAAACCACGTTTTAACGGTTTTAGCAAGGCATTTTATTTGATTTTTATTATTCCGACGTTTAAATAAATTCATTGCCGAAGTCTGTTTTTCCCAATACCTGTTTAGAGGTCTTCAGGTAGAAGTGAAACAATGTTGTGTGTTTGAATTGCAGTTCAGGAATGCATGATGTAGGCTCGCTCCGCGCTTACTAAAGTACTACAAAAATGCAGATGCTTAGCAGCTAACGGAGCGAGCTATGTCCCCGCGGTAGGCGGGGCGTGGGCGCACGGGCTTTACAGGTGTGAGGTCAGCGGGGTGATTCTGTACGCAACAATTTGTAAGCGGCCGCCGTGGTGATCGGACGTCTGCGGCTACACCTGCCTTACAACTTGGGTACCTTCTAAGCCCATGTATATAGGTACTTTCCAGATAAGCAACCTTCATCCTAGGCTATATATCCGCTTAACTCCAGACGAGCTTATGGTTAGAAATGACACATAAACTTAATCTAAAATCTAATTGCCGAAATTTGTAAATGCGTCCATGCATAGTGCTTGTTACTAAGCCCATCCAATTATTAACAATGTGTCTGTTATTAACATCATAAAGACCTATTGGTTTATTACCCTGTGTCTTGATGTACAACGTAATTTAAAGTGCAATAAACAGAAACTTGTTATAACTTGCATAACGAAAGAGACTGTATACTTTAAACGACATGCTGATATTTTCGTCAAATTCGTCAAAACTAAAGTTGAGAGAAAAATGATTTACATAGAAATCTAAAAAGTGAAATGTATGGTGTATGGTTGCCGATTTGTGGAATGAAACTACTATTTGTGGCACATTTTATATTGAAAGAAAAGGTTTACATTAAAGAATCTCTCAAGTTATGCGCTTACATACATTTTTAGGATTAATATTTTATTTTATTGTTTTTTTATTGCAGAAGAAGGCGATTGTCTCTTCTATACCATATAAAAGTGCACCGCAAAAGCCCCGGTCTGTGTAGGACTGTTGTAGGGAGTGAGAACAAAAAGTATCGGGCTATTGGGATGAACTGCTCGTGGAGTTACAGATCGGGGACTATAGTGTCTGCCCGTCGCAATGTTCAAGGAACATGGAGAAATGGTCAGACTGTGACTCGTCACTGACTACATGGACCCCTAAGAATATCAAGGTTTGCGAGGCGCAGCATGAAAATTATATTTTTAATCACAAATTTTATACACAAAGTAAACAAAATAAGTCCAAATGCCGAAAGGTAATAAAATGTGTTTTTATAGGTATGCAGGTGTGAATTTGTCTTTATCGCCGTCTAGGTCGTAACAATATCTTCATCGCATCGTTAGTACTATCTTCCTCGTTAATTTAACTTATACCTTTTTCAAACTTATATATGACTAGCTTCTGCCCGCAACTTCGTCCGCGTTGTGCGGTTTTTTAACTACTTGCCATGGGAACTCTTTAATTTTTCGGTATCATTCGGTATTCTATATGTTGACCAGCGACATAAGCTACCACCATAAAAAATCATTTAAATCGGTCCAGTCATTTCGGAAGTTGGCAAGTACAGACAGACAAACAGATAAATAGAGAAACCTAAATTTTGAAAAAAATCTAAATTAGTTCTATTTCACTTTTTACATCCCTCTGACTCGGTTTTTAGAATTTTTTCATTGTACAGAAATTCGTCCTCTACAGTTTTATTATACGTATAGATTATTAATACTGGGGTATTGTCGCCTATGATAAGCTGTTAGTATAGGACAGCCCTGTCGCCGGTCGGCAGTAATTAAACCTTTCGCCGTAATAACTTGTGAATCGCCCGCATACTATAAATTCATGGCGGTAAGTGCCCACTGCGCCCACCTTCTAGATAAAAGCGTAACGATTTTTTGCGTAAAACACGGCCCGCACCACCATCATCGTTTTATGTGCCGCTTTGATAAGCGTTTTATATTAATCTCTTTGGGAATTACCTGCTTTCAACATTTTTTATTACCTTAGATAAATAGATAGATAGACAACAGTTTATTGTACACAAAAGCATAGATAAAGGGAAATAGAGTAATACAAGAGATACATAGAGTACAACGGTCGGCCTCTTCGCTAAACCGCGATCTCTTTCAAGCAACCCTTGGCAGGGTTTAATAGATTTTAATACTAACGGTGGTGCAGTTTATAAGGAAATAGAGTTTACCCCGCGGCTGGGCCGCGGGTTAACCTCTAGTGCGTGTCTCTTGTTTATAGAGCAAGTGCTACAGGTTATATTATATTACATTTTTATGTATTTGTCCACCGAAGATTCACTTCATTTTATATCGCTAATTATACCATCCCCCGCCTATCTGTCAACAAAATAAATTACGAAACTTGACCAAAATGGCCAAAATGGTCTAAATGACCAAAAAGGCCAAAATTACCAAATGGGCCAAAATGACAAAAAAGGAAAAATTACCAAATAGGCCAAAATAACCAAAAAGGCCAAAATGACCAAATAGGCCAAAATTACCAAAAAGGCCAAAATGAAAATTATCCCTTGTCCATCCTCAGTATTTAATTTACATACATGCCGAATTTCAGCCAAATCGGTCCTGTAGTTTTTCCGTAAAAGCATAACAAACAAACAGACAAATATCATTTTATCCCGGAAACTGTCCCATTTTTCGGGATAAAAAGTATCCTAAGTTCATCCTCGGTATCGAAAAAATATATATATATACTGAGTTTCAGCCAAATCGGTCCAGTAGTTTTTACGTGAAAACGGAACAGACAGACAGACAGACAGAGTTACTTTCGCATTTATAATATTATATTAATAGGGATTATAAATGATAAGTATACACACAATACATATGAGCACAAAAACAGTATAAATATATATGGACATCTTCCAGACACAGCCGTGACAGCCGGGGCTGCTGCTGCACACCAGGAGGCCCTGAAATGTCGCAAATATGTAACCATTGGTAGTGCGTACGTATTTGTGGCTTTTGGGATCGAGACCCTGGGGCCGTGGGGGCCTGGAGCTCATCACCTCTATCGAGACCTCTTCACACGTCTTATTGAGGTCTCGCGTGACCAAAAGGATGGCTTGTATCTAAGGCAACGGATGAGCATTGCCATCCAACGCGAAAATGCGGCCAGCATTTTGGGCACTCTCCCCGCCGACAGCGATTCGGTGTCAATTTTTTATTTATCGATTTATGCTATTTTGTAAGTAATGCTTTATTTATATTTATAGTATATAAATAATTATATTTACTTTTAACTATCAAGTTGTCCGTAATCTTACGTTAAATATATATGTATACACATATATTTATTTATTGTTTTTATTAAGAATTACCAACAGTTTTGTACATTTGATGAGTTACCAGACTTATGACTAAGGTTTACAATGCGATGTAAAAACTAATTATAGGTGCACACAGCTTGCAGTTTAATTTGGTCACTGTTAAACTCTAATCATAAAAATGTGTAAGGTAATGAAATTAGTCTGTCCGTCAGTCTAGTCTAATTAGTGTCTTTTTGGGCTAAACGAAACTTTTCATAAAATGATTTTCTTGGAGTCAAAGTATGACAATACAAACATATATACACATATATGTTTGTATATATTAGAAATTATTATACATAATAGAGAAGTAATGCTTTTTAATACACGTTTTTTTAAATATTGTTAGGATTTGGTTTGTCTTATAGCAATTGGTAGCTCATTTCAAAAACGCACAGGCTGGACCGTACAAGAATTATTTTAAAAACAAGACGTTTACAGGTGTGTTTATTCTTTATTTAGTTGAAGGGCGTAAATTGTTGGAGCTAGATACGTACTGAAATTCGAAGCGTTCCTTGAGGTAAGGAGGACTGACTAGTGGGTACAAACTATATAGTTTAGTACCTTACTTAATTTATTCCTGCACGTGTCCAGACAGTTCATAATTATTTCAACCTTCGTATTATATTTGATAGTGATTAGCGACCTATAACCGAATTAAGTAGGCGATTATTTCTGACGTCGAAATCCCTTGGAAGGTTGAGGAATTTCTTGCTCATTACCACCAAAATTAAGCTAGCAGAGTCCCTATTACTTCCTACCCTTGATTATGCTGACGTCATCTATTTAGTTTTAACCCACTAACAACTTAATAAACTTGAGCTACTCCAAAATTTCTGTATAAGTTTCATATTTGGCTTACGCAAATATGACCACGTCTCTGGATTCCGTCAAAAGCTCAAGTGGTTGTCAATTCGATTTTCTTTTCTCTATACCTAATATTTTATTTATTCCAAGTACTCTTCAATATCTAAAAGAACGCTTTGAATTCCCTTCTTGCTCTCATAAGTAACGCCCTTCCACTACACCTAGATTGAACATCCCTGTGCATAATTCAAGTTTCTACAACAATTCTTACTGCCAAGGCTCTGGAACGCGTTGCCAATTTCTTTAAGACAAGTCTGACTACGAAGAAGTTGGTTAAAAATTTAATGAGTTTCTCTAATTCCTTGTTATGTACTCATCAGATTCTGACATAGTTACAATGGGACTGACCAATCGATTAAAAGAAAAAAAATTAAAACCGGTTCACAATTTTCGGAGAAATCGAGTAACAAACATACAGCGAATTAAGAACCTCCTCCTTTTTGAAGTCTCAATTTTGCTTTTATAATATTAAAATGAAAGATACGACAAATAGTTGTTTGGCCGAATATCGTATATCCGGCGATGCTCCCGGCCGAGGCACCGTTTTCACGGAAATGAATGTGCTGCGATGGATGTGACGCGGAAAGACCGTGTCAGGAACTCTCGCGTCCGCGGCGGTCTTCATGTCCGTGACATAGTAGAAAACTGTAAGAGTGTCGCTTACGCTGGTACGGCCACGTCTTACGGAGACCGGCTAATTATGTGGGGAACAAATGTCCAGCCATGCCGCCCCCGAGGAATGCTGACTTGACTTTGAGAACGATGACATACGTACCAACGGTCTCAAAATGGGGGATGCTGAAGACCGCGCGGAGTGGAGCAGAAAAAGTGGACCCAACCGGGATTTAAAGCTCGGATGATGACGATGATGATGATGCTCCCGCCCGAAACACCAAATAATGGCTGCCGAATGCTCGGCGTGTTCAATTCGCGTCAATCCTCTTACGTTCTCACGAACGACAGGCACACCTAATTAAAAGTATCTTTTAACGGGTTTAAGCGCGATTTTAAATGATCATCAATTATTCGATTCTGACATATTTAAAACTCGTCGAAAGGGAGTATTAAAATAAAAAATTAATTAAAATCATATTACTGTTAAAACGTAGTTTAACCATGGAAAAAAGTGTTTCTCCTTACATGATATTAATATCCTATACAATTCGCTGGATCCGACTCAAATCGTAAAACGGCGTGTTTTCGAACTGAATCGAAATTCTTGAACACATCCCTCCATCTTGTCACAGATTAAACGTTGCCTTCCAATTATTTAGCAATATTAGCGAAGAGATCTGATATTGGAATAACTGTAATGCCTTTGAAACTTTCTATCGCAGGCGGAGGCGGCACAAGTTTTTTAATAAATACTTAAAACAAGTCTACGTCCACGGCTTCGTTTACTGTAATAAAAAATATTATGACTCTCAAGACCACGGTCTATAAAAATGGCCCGGACTATTGACTAACGTGGGGCCATAGGAAAGCCAACACGTAGAGGCCTCTTGACCCCTTGTCCCTTGTCCCTGTCTACACCATATAAAAATGCACTTAAGGATAAGCCCCGTATAAGTGTAGGACTATTGTATGGAATGAAAAAAAAGGTACCGGTCTATTGGCCCCGGTAAGGTTGTGAGGTCTTCGGACCAACAACATACAGTCAAGTCAAATAAAAAACCGGTCTATTGGGATAATCTGCCAGTGGAGTTACAGATCGAGGACTGTGAGGTCTGCCCCTCACAATGTTTAAAGAACATGGAAAAATGGGCAGACGGTGACTCGCCACTGACTACATGGGCTCCTAAGAATGCTAAGGAGCAACGTGAATATTACGAATTTTTTATTGCAGGAGTTCAGCAGACAGGTAGACGGCCCATATGATAGAAAGCAACACCAAAGGTGCTGCTACAAATGTGCTGCTGTTCTCTTAAGGGAGACTGACACAACACAACTCATGGTTGTTATGGCGACATACTTTAGATCAGGGGTGGTAGTCATTCAGTCGGGCAAATACCCTACCACCAGGCTGTGAGTTGTTTTGTCGCCTCTTACAAGCCGCCCGGCCGCAGGATTTTGAAAAATTGTATTATTTCTCCGTCCCTATACGGATATTTATATACTCGTATTATTTAACTAGTCACTTCATAATCCTAAGTAATTATGTCCTAAAAGTGTATTTCGCTAAGTATGCCTCGTCCCTGAAAGTTTGACAAGAGATTTTGAACTTAAGATTGAACAGCTGATTTCCCAATATCCGTTTGTAAGAGCGACTCGAGTTGGATTGCTCGCAACTGTCAACTGTGACGAACGATTTACTCTTTTACCGTCTCTTTTTATAGGCTTAATTAAGGCTTTAGCCTTACTTGCCGGAAACTCGACTATGTATTTTAAACCGAAATTTGATGTCTTTATTTCTGTCTTTCAATTCGTATCGAAATAAGACACACATCAAAAGTAAAACAAATAATAAGCAATCTAAATTGTTAAAAAAGTTTGCATAAGTGACTATTTAACTGTGTTATTCGCTTCCGTTGTTTTTCTATTTTAAAGTTCCAAATTTCGTTATTTTTAATACTACACAACTGTTGGCGCCACTTATTTCCCAATTACAAATTGTGCCTTGGGTTTATAGCGCCTTGCAACCCCCGTATGTTTCCGCCGCTCGCTCGGCGTGTGAGTTCAGTACGTTGGCAAACGCTACGCCAACGCGACGCACGCACATAATATCGCACCCGCCTTTATATATAAATAGAGTCAATTCGCTATCGAAGATTTCCGCGTCCAGTTATATACTAGGAAATTCGCCTGAATCATTCAAAACTTAGTGATCAGTGTATCTGCGTCCCTTGCGCCCCGGGGCTCGTTATAAGGACTTTGTTACCTTTATCGCCACCTGACAAGCAGCGGCAGAACCCTGAACCAGCGCTGTCGTGGGCTGGTGGCTGACTACGAGGTAAGTGCAAGGTTCTATATTCTCCGGGCACCTGTTCTTGGTTGGGGAATAAGGGGTGGCCATACATTGAGCACATAATCCCACCCGCGGAGATTGCCTGATTGTGTCTCCAACAACAATATTGTTACATGCCGACAAAGGTGAAGGTACACCTGTCTGGCATAAAGCACAGTTTATTACCTTTGTCGCATTTGGACTTCTTTTGTTTATTTTGTGTTTAAAATTTGTAACTAAGAAAAACATCCTATTGTATTGTACCCGATTATAGCCGTAGCGCAGGCATAATTACGCAGGTGTGTGTGTGCATTATGTTTTCTGGGAAATTGCGTCGAAGCTTGCCAGGTATGGCATCGGTGCATTATAAAGCAATGGCCCAATGCGGAGAGAGGCAGTCTAGCGAAAACCACGATTAAAGCAAGACGAGCACATATGATAAGCGATATAGTGATGGACTTTGCGCGTATTATTGAATCGTGCATCACGTTTGTACTGGTTGCGTCCAGTTATGTTTGTACCTGTGTTACACATGTTTGTATAGTTCTAATAAATTCTATAATAATTCCAACGGCATTCTAATTCGAGTTCTGCGAAACTCGTAGCAATATTTTATCCTTTAAAAATAAATTTGTCCTTTTTAACACGCCATCATTTAAGAAACACCATTAAATAGGCAGTTACCTAAGCAGGTAAGTCACATAATTATGAAACCATTATTTTATTCCATAAATGATGTATTTCAGTGATACAACATTAAAATTACAATCTAATCTAAGCATTAAGACTAATTCGTATATAGTATATGTTTATACACGTTTATTAGTTATTTTTGTTATTTGTCTTGTGGCGTACCTTACGAATAACTTATTATATTAATTTATCCTAATTTTAATACTAAAATTATACTAATGTATAACTACACTATCTGTTACATGCTGGTGTTGTGAGGAAGTGTATGTGCAGTGCGTGCCTCATGTCTATACCCATATATATTTTCCTTTCTGTGTTGGTTAGTTTCTGTCTTGGTTAGTTTGTGAAGTGTGCGTGTAATGCAAATTTTCCTTTAAGCTTTTATAATATTTTAATATGAAATGTCCTGATACTTCAATAGATATTCATTGAAGTAATGAATATGGCGGCGGGTCCTTTTGATTAAGATAAGCCACGGAGCGCCAATCTCGCTCACTGACTCCCGACCTGATTAAAGGTGCTGAGATAAGAGCCAACAGATTTTTATAGCATTAGTTCATTTGCAAAAGTATCTTCTAAGAAATAAACAGGAATTTCCGTGAACATGATATCTGTTGCAAGAAATCTAAATAAAATGTTCTCGTGTTCTCTATCGTATAATTTAATTACTAGTGGTGTCCTAGTGGTCGAAATTCGACTATAATACATAAGTTTGAACATTATTAGGGTTCTGTTGTCAAAGACGATACTTCTATAAACACAGAATTCACCAAGGCTAAGCTGTTAATTTGACTTTAACAATAAACAAAAGAGTGTATAATATATTACGCGTGTGTGTATCAAATACACAATGTGTGTAATGTTTTTGTTATTGATTTAACCTATTTTTTATGCATAATTACAAAAAATATTAGCATTCTGTACTTCTTCTCTATATGTAGTAAAGTTTAAGTGTGCGCAATTTCATACTCCTCCGTGCGAGCAATATTTTTTTTAATATACGCGCAATATTTTGCGCGTTTGACCGCAATCTTGCCCTATGTGGAACGTAGATGTGGTCTGTTTCGGTCTTCGGTCGAAGATGAGGATGTAGCACGCTTACCTAGAAGGTATCTATTCACACGCGACCTGAAGACACACAGGTTATAAGTATCGGGAAAGACAGACTCCGGAAATGAGTTCCACTCCTTTGCGGTCTGTATGATGAAGCTAGATGCAAAGCGCTTCGTTCTTATAGGTAGAATATCCACCATATATCGATGCCGCAAGCCGGTGCGTCTGGTTTTCCTAAAAAGGGGTAGAAAGTTTTTTCTTCACTTATATAACATAGATAATGCGCGCGCACAAGGTTTACCGTTGACTAATTACTATTATTTAAGGTCTATTTTTGTAATTGTATATTTCGTTGTTTAATAAAGTGTTATCTCTCTCTCTCTCTCTGTCACGTTCGATAGGCTGAGTTACAAACCAAAAGGGATGTCGCTGGGGGTTTGGCTCTATACGTATCTTGCGTACAATACGTATTGTGTTGTCGAAATAAAGCTCATATAATCATAACAGTCCACTCGTTACTACAAGAACCCCCATACCACCCAGGGACGACCCCAGATACATAGATTAGTCGCAAAGTTAATTGAAATAGCAGCCTATCATAATAATGGTGTTTGACGCCACCGATATCTTGGCGAAGCCGTGGATCGATTCAAAACTTAGCCGACATTAATCGTCTTAGTTCGAATCTGGGGCCAAAGTTCTCGGTCGTAAAGCGCACTCCCATTTAGCATATTTCTTGCTTGGGACGCTAACGAGAAACCGATGGAATTAACATAAATGTATTTTGGCATCGTCATATTTTCAGTATTCTTGGTGATAAGTTCGAATATGACTCTTGAAACGTGTTCTACCGTCTACAGTCTACATTACGGGGAGTGTTCTGATAGACTATTTGATTTGAAGCCTACGTCGCCTTCTAACCATAGCACGATTCGCTGGTGTTCGGAAGTTCAACCAAACTTCTTCGACACTGAGAAGTCATCATCCATTGCGCGTGGCGCGCGCTCTGTATAGTTTTTTTTTAACAACTCTACGGATTCGGTTTGCGTACTCTTTTTTAAAAACTTAATTTTGAAAAGAGTTTTATTTGTTACTAGCTCCCGCCCGCGACTTCGTCCGCGTGGAATAGTTTAAGAAAAAGTAAGCTAAAAAAACCCAGCGATTTTGAAACACTCTGGCTACGTTTCCTCGCTGGATCGCCATTCTGACACGTTGCCCGAGGTAAGCACCAGCCTTCTGATCGCCTGAAGAGTCAATGAGTCAATTAGTAAATTGTTTAAGTAAGTAAAGCTTTTTTAACTATCCCACGGGAACTCTTTAATTTTTCGGTATCCTATATGTTGACCAGGGATATAACTACCACCATACAAAATTTCATGTAAATAATTGAAATTAACTGTACCCACGACGTCCATAATTATTTTGAGTATGTTATAGAAGAACATGGTAATAAGAAAATAGAATAGAATATACTTTACTGCATTACATTAGATACAGATCATGAAGTTCAAGATCAAAAAAAATAATACGCAGTCTTATCACTAAAAGCAATGTCTACTAGAAAACCTTAGGATGGATTAGAAAAGTTTGTAAACCTTGGAGAGTTATTTTACAGATTATTAATATTCATTACTCACAGATCTCCGGCTATTAGTATCTCAGATATGGGCTTAAGGTTCTTTGTATTAGGTTCTAAATATGTTTGCATGTAACAACAATAAAAACGAAACCCCTAAATACAGTCGATTAGAGTGTCTTTTTCATAACAAGTTCGTTATTATGTTATTTACTTCTATCAATTATTCATTTAAATACGGTCATAGTTTGCAATACAACTAATCGAATAGGTACTTAACCTGTCAAAAGAAATCTTTTCTTTTTTTACATCTCATATTGTGTTCTCCACTTTTTCCTAAATTTATCTTCTCCAGACTTTTCTACGTTCCTTGATTGCAGATTCTTACTTTTTACATATATATTTATCATATTTCATACAGCCATGTTGTTCCATGCCTTCAAGAAATTAGTAACATCTCAAATGATTTTGTAAGTAACTCGGAACAATAAAACAATCTTGTATATAGTGCCACCTAGCGGTAGCACAAGACAGTAACAGGACTGATGTTTAAAACTCTTGTTATCTTGCGTTTTGTATTATCGCAAGAACCTCGAAAAGAACAACACGAGAACGTTCATGGTTCTAGTAAGTTTCTTCCTAAAGTGTAGAGTTACCCTCAGTACACTATCCAGAAAGAGTGTTTGACGTGCAAATAAATTTGCAAGCATGCTTAAAGGAACTACTATAGCGCTATGAGTTGTTCGTGTTACGTAATTTGTTGCGTAATAATTGCAACAATATGCACACTAAGTACAGAAAACTGGAGAAGAGATGCCTCTTCAAGAACTGGACTCCATTTCAATGGAATGGAGACGAGGGTGTTTGTTTATTCAGCTACCTTTTGCTTACGACTTTGTTACCCATCTTAATTAATTCTACTCTTAAATACAAGATGGCGCTAATACAATTAGTATTACAGAATGTACAAAGCCTGTAAAATTAAGTATGGCAATTGCAACGTCTGTATATAAAAGCCATAGTTCAAAATATATCTCGATTTTAATTAAAAAAATTAATGGTTATTCCTTTATTTGGTTTGTTTATAGTTACTGGACTGTGTGATCTTAAGGCCATGAGCCTCGATCAAAATTTATCGAAACGACTCATTAACTCTTCAGGTGATCAGAAGGGTGGTGCTTACTTCGGGCAACGGAACAATATGACGATTCAGCGAGGAAACGTAGCCAGCCTTTTGGACACTTACCCATAGAAGACAGTGATCTGAGCTCAGTATTCTACTGAATAGTCTTTAGGGACTATGGATAGAATACAATACAAATAAGTTAACTTTTATTGTATTTGATTGTATGTAATTTTACTTAACATTAATAAATACAACTTATAATAACTACACCATAATATTAGAAGAGAAAATTTAATTCTTTCTTTTATTTAACCGAAATAATTTTGGAGATAGAGGTGTGTAAAAATAATACAACATATTAGAGAGATGTAGAAAATTTATTTAAAATAGAAAATCGTAAATGTGTTTGCTTTTTAACTTTTGCTAACAACAAGTTCCATTTTTCAGTCATATACAACAGTTTTTAATGATAGGTCTATATAATGAAATCACAAATTTAAAACCATAAAATTTTACATTCACAAGTCACATAAGCGCTGACTAGAAGGATTTTTTAAGATATGTGATTGTGTGGTATATCGATGTTGTTTACCCCGTTGGATAGAGTGCATCAGTGGTACCCTGACAATCTGACTGCCGCAACAGGAGTTGCGGCAGTCAGATTACCAAGGATGGTAAGATACCAAGGATGGTAAGATGGAGATACCAAGGATGGTAAGTTACATATGTAACTATGTCGGTTAGGCCGTCAAGTATAGCCAAACAGATGAAGAGTACACAGCGTTCACCTGTACCCCACCGTACAAGTGTTCCTCACTTGGGCATATCAGCCTCATAAACTCTTCGCCATTACCGGATTGGATCTCGTTCTTGACTGTGGTTCAGGTCATGATTAGGAGCCAATCCGGAGGGGACGCCATTTCCTCCTTTGCTAGCTCATCATGCTAGGAAGAGGCGGGACCGTAAGTACACCATATTCTGCTCGTGCCAAAGGACACGCGGTGCAATAATTATGTCTATCCTATAACATACTCCTCAATCGGCCCTCCTCAACAGGCCCGGCGGCCTGTCGTAAGAGGCGACAAAACAACCCACAGCCAGGTGGTAGGGCATTTGCCCGACTGGATGGCTACCACCCCTGGTCTAGAGTATGTCGCCATAACAACCTTGTGTTGTGTTCCGGCATTAGTGACCAGGTTCCAGGCTCCCTAAAGAGAGCAGCAGCGCATTCGTAGCACCTTTGGTGTTGCAAATGTCCATAGGCGATGGTAACCGCTGTCCATCAAGTGGGCCGTCTGCCTGTCTGCTGATCTCCTGCAATAAACAAAAAAAAAACACTTGCCTTAACATCGGTTGAATTTGGACATTACTTCTATAGAGCTTATGAGAAATTTTAACCGGCAGTAGAAAATATCAGCAGATACACATATTATGTCCTAGAAATTGTATCAACCTCAGCAAAAATATCGATATGTTAGAACAACGCTGATCTTCCACTTGAACCTAGAGTGATATCACTTCAAACTATGCATTATACTATTACTAAATAATTATATTATTATGATAATAAAAAAAATTGAATAAATTTACAAATATTCATAACATATAATTCAAAAAACAACTTGAATAATTGAATGAATAGTTGTTAATATTGTGCACAAAAATATCTTACAAATTCTTATTTACAAATTATCCTCCCATTGTAAAAACTTTTTGTTATTGTCGTACCATTACAGAAAAATAAACAATAGGCGAAAAATTTTCTTACAATAAAAAAACATGAAACCTTAAGACACTGTAAACAACAATCAACGTGAGGTTTAGTAGAGATGACGTCATGCCCTTTGTTAGGCGTTTCATGTAAGTTGATTAATGGCTTTATTTTGATTATTTTTATTTTACAATATTAATTTATTTGTACACCATATTATTAAGAAATTCATAATTACTGAATAAAATTACAAACTAGGACAATAAAGGAAATATAACTAATAATAACTACGTTTCAACGGTTTTAAGCGCAGTAAATTAATTTATTTTTGTAATTAGATAGAGTAAATAATAATCATAATAAACAGAATTAAAACTAAATAATTAAATGAACAAGTTGGCGGTAGACTAAATAAAACTTTGACAATACTCATTGACACTTGAATTGTAAAGTGGCCGAAACGTCGGAATAATAAAAATCAAATAAATTACCGCGTTTAAAACCAATAAAACGTAGTTTACATATTAGTCGCGAAAACTTAAGGAAATCAAACATAACTTGTATTGTGTTCTACCTATAATACCTATAAATAGGTCTATTAAATGTATTTATCTTAAATAAATTAACAATTTAATATTTTCACATTAAGGCCAACTATATAAAAAAACCGACTTCAAAAACTAAAATGTATAAAATAACTCATTTCTAAAGCTATTATTATTAATATATATTATCTAAAACATCTTAAAGTCGGTGCTTAGTAATTTTCAAAATATAGTAATTTTTATGTTTTAGTTTGCACCGACTTCAAGATGTTTTACATAATACATATTAATAATAATAGCTTTACAAATAAGTTATTTTATACATTTTAGTTTTTGAAGTCAGTTTTTTTAAACGAAGTTTTTATTTCTTATTTGTTACTTTTTAGCATCGAATGGTGCCGCGCTTCTTAATAAAATATATGTCCCAAGAAACGGGAACAAAAAAATCATCGTAACATGAAAACTACTGAGCCCAACTGTGTAAAATTTTTAGGGGACCACATGGCAGCTATTCTGCGTTGAACAAAAAAGAATCACGTAAATCGGATCATAAATCACGGAGTTATCGGTGAACATACATAAAAAAATAAAAAATATCCCAACGAATTGAGAACCTCCTCCTTTTTTCTAAGTCGATTAAAAACCAAATTCAGTTACCTTTTTTGTTACTGGCAACTAAGTACACTAATATAAAATCTAGTACAAATTTATCACAGCATAAATATCTATAAAAAATATGAAAATGCAACACTACATGCTTAAAGCCATAATATGAGGTATGAATTGCGGATAAATAGTACACTATGGCAAGCATACTTACAATACAAAAGTATCGAATACTCAAGATATGTTAAGCATTTTGTACTTTTCAACGTCTTGCCTCAGACTCTTTAGATACTTACCTAATTAAAGCATAACATTTAAGTAGTCAAAACTACAGTATACTTAGATCATTTATACCTTTATGACAGTATATATAATATAGAACAGAATATTCTTTATTGCATAACATTTAGATACAATTCAAGAAGTTCAAGTACAGGAGATAATAGGCAGTCTTATCACTAAAAGCAATATCGTCAAGACAACCTTAGTAATATATTTGTAATATATTTTTCAATATTAAAAAAAAATAGAATTTAATATAAATAATCCACTGCCGTGTAATTCTGTTAAGAAAGAAGAAAGAAAGAAAAATATTTATTCAGAACCACATAATATACACCATTACGTACTTATAAATAAAATAATACAATTAAAATGAAGTTCTGAATCGGTCCTAACTCAGCATTTTGCTGGCCGGCTGTTAAGCCGGTTAGACAGTTCTTGTGTTCTTCAATTTGAAATTATTATAAAAAAGTGATCCATGTAAACTTGAATCATTGAACGACCGTGCTCTCCCTGCCTCCTGCATTAGACTCCTGCGTAAAATATAAAAATATAGGTAGACTATGTCTCCATGTGGATCGCCTAAAGGCGTCTAGTTGCCTTGGAACTCTCAAAGCACTGCCATCAGTACAAATCTTCATCCCTCTCATAGTTATGCTTCATTTATTACCCCCAAATCCAGGGCAGCCAGTAGGAAAGTGTCAATGAAACTGGGCAGCGAGATTATAATAACCTAACATATATAACCTGGCCATAACGTTTAGAATGCAATGTTCTGTGTAATCTGTAGTCAATGTCAGAGAATTGTAAATAAAATGACTTTATCAATGTTATTTTAGTTTTAACGTTGATCAAGTCTATATAACTAAATACGGATATAACAATATTAAGTTTTACATGAGCAGTTATTTTTAAAGTTTACCAAGAATTTGTAGCGGAGTTTAACGAAAATATCATTTTCGACATAATTATCAAAGTATTGGTTTGTATCGATTTTTTAACGGAATTAAAGAACGGAATAGCTCTTGCTCTTACGACATTATAGTAATTATCAATAAAATAAATGCTATGTTGATAATATATTATGTTGACAAAATGAAAAATAATGCAAATTGATACTTGCGGGATGTTTGACGTGATACTAAAAATTACTAGGAAGTATCAAAATTACTCTTGACATAATGTAGGAGTTGCTAAAGATTAGATTTTGCGGAGGTGGCGCCACTGTTAATTTCTTCTAATTTCTACTCTATTTGGCCAGCCTATATTGTTGAACAAAGCGTACTCGCGCTGCCCACTTTCCTTTTGATAATGCTGGATATAATTAATGCAAGTGGTTAGATCAAAGCCACAAATATTTTTCAAAAAATAAATCAATCGAAATAAAATATTATATACAATTTTTGGAAGCCCTTGACATCAACTTAAGAGTCTAGTTTCTTATTTGGCAATTAGGCGCCATAATACAGGAAGTCCTGAAAACAGAAAAAATACTATATAAGTATTATTATCTTTACAATTTATAACATTTTTGTGTGTCTGCATGTTGGGCCGCTTTATCTCCTTTGATAGATGATTAAAATTACTTTGTAGGCGGTGATATTTAATTTTATAATTAACTAGCTGTTGCCCGCGACTTCGTCCGCGTGGCATAGTTAAAAAAAGTTTAGTCTTCGCGTGATGATATATAGCCTATAGCCTTCCTCGATAAATTAGAAGTACATACACGTAATTCACAGTTCTTATAAGTATAGCCGAATACAACAAAACTAAACCGTAGGGCAGAAAATCTTTATCACATAAATCGCGCAAAGTTCGTCGTTATATTGATACTCGCCCCGGGAGTGCACTAGGTAACGCCTCATTCGCAGTCAGAACACGACGAGTGACAGTCGGCGCATTTGCCGACTGACTAAACCTCATCCATTTGTTAGACATGGCCTCCTAGCAAAAAGCCGCCCACTGGTTTTTAAAATCGTTAAATGTTCAGCTTAATGGCTTCCAAGAATTTGCATGAAATACCAACAAAGGAAAGAAGGTTTTATTACGTCTTACGGCGGCATGAACAAAGAGTTCAGCGCGAATAGATCACTCAAATACAAAGGGTTTATAAGTCATCTGAAAAGGGATAGTATCGGCTTGCAACAGTATAATAAAAAAACAAATAAAATACGGCGCTTAAAATCGTTAAAACATACTATTATGTGTACTAGTCCCGAAAATTTAAAATACTTGTTCTGTTTTTGCCAAAATGCCTTTCGCCCTAATGGGGCTTCATCTGCTATAATGTTAGTCGTTTCACGTAGATATAGCCATGGGCTTAGTGCGTTACTTGAGATGCGACATTGTTAATGTCGTTAGATATTAACAGATATACGTATATACACTAATGTGGCTATTAGTTAACAGCGTTATTTTTAACCTTTTGAATATGCTTAACGCTTTCACACGTGCAGCCGCAGAATAAAAGGAACTTATAATCCCCGGCACTACTCTTACTTACACATAGTGAAATTTCGGTTTTTTTCGAAGTATGACGTATTGACCCTTTTCAGTAAGAATAAGACAAAACATAATATTATTGAGATGTCTATAAAATCTGTATAAATATAAATCGTATCAAATTGGCCACGGTTAATGCGCAATGTGAACCATACTGTTCCACCGACCGCTCAAGATCCGTGCCGGTAATGATACCTTATCGACATTTCATTAAAAGCTTTAAGATTTTCATAAACATCACGTAAGTATACTCACAATAAGAAAGCAAGTCCCAAGGATAGCAGCCTTGATACGCACGTCCAGCACCCTCGGGAACGTTATCACGAAGTTGTCAGCTTCTGTGAACGCCTCCTTCATAAACCCGCCCCACCGCTTCTGGATGCACCCGATACGTGTTTTGTTATTCGTGAAAATCTGAAAGTGATTTGTTTTTTTTATGAGTACAAGACTAGTGCAGACGGCAGTCAATAATAACATGTAACTGGGACTCATAGTAAAAGTGAAACTTCAACCCTAAAATGGGGAACGCTAGTTTACTAATGTTACTTTAGATATGGTGTTGATGCTAAACAATACAAATTTCAAATTTTCAAAATTCACACAATACAATATTGTTCTGTTTATTACACTAATATAATAGAAGTGGAAAAAGAATCGCAACGGACAAGTGGAAAAACGAATCGCAACAAAAGTTTTACTTGAAGTTGAAGGTTTTAAAATTGGACAAGTACATTAACAATCTGTCCGTAAAACTTCAAGTTAAAATTTTGTTGCGATTAGTTTTGCCACTTGTCCGTTGCCATTAGTTTGTTCACTTGTCCGTTGCGATTCTTTTTTGCACTTCTATTATATTAGTGTAATAAACAGAATAATATTGTATTGTTAGAATTTTGAAAATTTGAAATTTGTATTGTTTAGCATCAACACCATATCTAAAGTAACATTAATAAAGTAGCGGTCCCCATTTTAGGGACATTTAAAATTAATTCCCATTTCAGGATGGCAGATCATGGATGAATGCTTGCAACACCGAAGGTGTTGCCAACGCGTTTCCATTTTCAAGAATTTAATGGCAGCTCTTAAGCAACCCCTTTAAAGAAATTTGAAAAGAAATTACGTCAAAGTTGCCACATCCTTGCCAGCTCATAGGTCCTTTAACCCTCAGAAGACGCTGATTGTAGGCGTCGTAGATGTTCATCACCGGTGTTATCAAAGTGGGCACGACCCTCACCACGCTCACCAGGGTACCGTAAACTTTGACATCCATCTTGGTAGGGCCGAAGGTGTGCGGGCGACGGAGACCCATCACCTATAACATACAAATGTGCGCATCAGCTGAAGTCAGCTCTGACCCACAACTGGAGTTTTAACATTGTATAATAATAAGGGGAGTTACGAGACCGAATGAAGTGTTGGTTCTACTCTTCATAAAATGTAAAGCTAAATTGGAAAGTGCCTTGCTTAAATCATGTTACTGGTATCATTATTACAGGTCAATTATTTGTATAACTTAAATATGTCGTAAATTAAACTACGCCCCTGGATAGGTTCAGGTTACCTGGACATCTACTGAAGGTTTCCAGGCCGGCCGGCTGTGGTCCGATCTCCTTTGGCTATTATAAAATAGCGGCACTATTATATCACTCGCGTGCGTTCAGAGGCGGATCGATTCACAATACTTGGCAGTAGATGCCAGCGAGCGGCGTATGCGCGTGTGAGGAAGGACTGGGGGAAAGATGACGTTTATCGACAGATGGCGTTACAAACTATTATACAAGCAACAATATAAGCCAGATCGATATCGATAAACACTCGTGACGCACTAAACCCAGGATGGTTAGGGCTTTGTAAGGTTGTGCGGGGTATAGGGGTTCTCACCCATCTGCACATGCCGTAGAGATGAGAGCGCGAATGTTCCACGCGCGCTCATCTCTCTTCCCGTTGCGCGCGTCACAGACCGCCCCAGTTGTGGCCGGGAGCCAAGTCCCCTGGCATTGGAAGAGGCCTCGTGAGGGTGGCCTACGCCTGCCAGGGCATCGCGGAATTGGGAAGCCCGCTGCACTGTAGCCCTGGCATAAGGTCCAGGACGGAACACCCAGGGGTTTTAGTGGGTATCCCTAACTGGAGACTGGCAATAGTGTGACACCAGTTCTGACTGGGCCCGCTTCTGCCACCCCCGATCTGGCGAATACCACACTCACATGGGTCGCGAACATCCCCCCAGGCTTCTGTGTCTGTCACGGCTTAGTCCTCAAACGGAATTCCTCTGGCCTAAAAAAAGGGCTTCCCCGCTCCACAACAGAGTTCAACCCTCGCTTGCCATGTTGACCTCTCATGACAATAGGTAACATAAAGATGAATCTCACTTACTTGTCGATTATGCACGTCGAATATGTCGATGTAAAAGGCTCTTTCCTTCCCCTTGAAGATAACAAGAAGACCCGCGGATTCGTTCGCATAAAACAGGACTTCTCCCGTGGGAGAGCACACCACGTACTTGTTGCGTGTAAACGCAGTTATTTTCTGACGAACATGAAGTGTGTTCAGTTCTGTCAGCTTGTTCATACTTGGGCTTGTATGTAATCTTCTTTGAGGAGACACTGCAATGGAGAGGATAATTCTTTACTATTGGGGTGTTCGGGAGTCTTGCTTGAAATAGAAAGCCAACACGTAAAGGTTCCTGGACAATGTAATCATGGAAAAAGAGTACTAACAACTGACAATAGCTATATTAGCTATATTTTATTATTTCTGTATATTACCTGATATAAAAATAAAAAAAGGCATAAATAATAAAGCTGTTTCGGAGGAGTTCGACCACAGACACATTTTATATATTAGAAGAGAAGACAAACCCAGTTATATTTATGATATAGCTACTATGGGAGTCTAAAACCTTATTAATACCAAGCAGACATACTTACATTTGTTACTGGCTCTACTTGAAGATGGCATCTCAGACATGTTGATCACTATTTCGAGGCAAGCGTGAATAACTCGATTATTGTAGTCGATTAGAAATTATTGCACTTCACTAATGACAAATCTGACATTATCTTACCCGGATCACTTGAATTAATTATTAATAATAACCTATACCATAATAAATCTATAAGTTGTTCGAGTTTGTTCAGTGCGTTTTAAAAGGTGAAAAAATCAAGGGGGCTAATTCGGACCAGCAGATTCCAAAAATGCAAATTTTAGATATTTCTGTCTGTCTGTTTGTTAGAACATCACATGAAAACTACTGAACAGATTTAAATGAAATTTGACAAAGAGCTAGCTTATATCCCGGAGCGTGACTTAGGATACTTTTTATCCCGATAAATGATGTCGTTTCAGCGGGATAGACGAATTAGATAAATAGGTGGCGCTGCAATCGCGTTTTTTCGATTCACTAACAAATACCTACGTTGTCAAAAACAACATGTCACTCGTTGTACTTCAAATCAGGTTGGCTTCGCCTCGTCTCTATGTTTTGCTAGGCAGTGGTCTATACAATATGGACTTAATTGCTTTGTTATTATTATATTATATGTATAAAACCGAACTAAGTTTTTGTGTAAGTAAAATAAAGCTACTCCCTAGTTAATTAAAAGTCCGATGTATCGACTTTATGCAAATTAAGCTGCCGAACATTTCCTCTAAAGCTTGGTGGCTTTTTAACTATGCATTCAATTATTTTAGTGCTGACTATAATTTGACGTAAAGTCCAGGTCTAGTTTAGTCGAGCTAAGTCACGTCCACCTTCAATACCGCATTCCTTAACCTTCATAGTGTGATAACAACCTTTAGGATGTCTTTTAGTGGTTTTATTCATAAAGATTATTTATACTTTAACACTAGCGGGCGCGACATTTGTGGTCCTACCTTGAGAAAATGAAAGTCTAAAACCCTATTTTTCAGCGCCACCTACCGGATCCCGTTGTGAACCTAGCCCATCCCGGGACCTACTTAGGACACGTTCCTTTAGTATCTCACAACGCCCAAAATGCTCCGTCTGCCGTTACACAAGGCGAACGCGGTCTTTATGGTCGTGGCGAAAACGTCTCTAATGACATCATCATTTTCGATCAAACAGCGCTCACAGCGACCCATGTCAAGAGATGAGTAGAAGTGGGCGTTGACCACAGAGCATTAATTCTCTCTATCTCTTGACATTAAAAAGGCACCAACATCAAATCACATTTGTGTATTTCGTCGTTTATAACATGAACGCTCCATAATCCGTTACACTAGTTTATGATTGTGAGGTTTATGATTGGCAAGCAAACGGAACGGGAAACATCGCGGTCGTGAACGTGATCGTTGTGAGACCCATCTGGAACGCAGCCTTAAACGAATTAAACAAACGCATGAAAATAATGACAGCAGCTGTCATTCTGCTATTTATACAAAACACTAGTTCCATAATATTTTTTTTCTTTTAAACCATTCCTGTATAGCGCACAAACAAAATCGGTCAATCTGTTTTTGAGTTTTAGTCAGATTTACCAGCAACAATTGATTTTATACACAGGTTTAGAAATAAAAAAACTTATAAAATTAGATTCACATTATCACAACAATATACCAATGCGTATATTAATTAATTAACCAGTCTATTTGCAAAATATACTGAAATTCACAGCACTGGTCAACACTCCCAACACTGCAAGCGGTCGGCGACTAACAAAAATATTCAATCAATATTTTCAGTGTTGCCAGGTCCCGTTATCCTTTTACTACACCTGCGCACTAATGTTTTTAACTAAGCCACTAATAAATACAATTCTACTGCTTCGTATAGGATCATGTTATTGCTTAATAAAACTACGTTTTAACGGTTTTAAGCGCGGTAATTTATTTGTTTATTATTATATCAGCGACCGTGATTACGGAAGACAAAGGTGTCAAGTGTCAATGAGTATTGCTAGTTTTATTTAGCCTACCGCCAATGTGTTCATTTTCATTTTATTTCTGATTATTATTTACTCTATAGCAGCCTAATCTAATTTACCACCGCTTCGCAATACGTTATGGCTTGAACAGAAGAAGCGGCGCAAGAAGAGTGCAAACATGCCTAGCTCTAATAATTGTATATAATATTAAAATGGGTGATAGAATAAATAAAAGAAGTATTGTTTTGTTTTCCGGTGCACGCAGAAAGAGATCAGTGTCTTGAGGTCTGGCAGTTGATTTTTGCTGGGTTTGGGTCTTAATAGTTTTGATGATCGGATACCAATTGCAAAAAAGCTATTGCTATCTAAAATTTGGGACCCGTGCGCTAAACCCTAAGTTGCCATCCATGGCTAGTTGCCGTGAATTCGGCAGTACTAGTAGTCGCCCATTAAATATGGGCGAAATTCGATTAATTTCAATTATAAGTTTGAACATTATTAAGGTTCTGTTGTCAATAAATACTTCTATAATCACAGATTTCGCGAAGTCTACACTGTTGATTTGACTTTAACAATAAACAAAAAAGCATATGTGCATGTGTGTGTCAAATACATGGTAGAATGTGTATTTTTTATAGATTTAATGTAATATTTTTTATGCACAAATTAAAAAAATATTTGCATTATTCACTCCTTCGAAACTTCTGCGAAATTTCACACTCTTACGTCGGCGCAATTTTCATAAAAAAGGCTACAAAGCGGCTTTTGCTTAACGTGTTAATATGATTATTCCATTCATGTGACCTAACATTGGTCAATTAAAATGCACTTAATTAGCTTCAATGCTTCAGCTGTCGAATCTATTAAAATTACTTAATTAATTAAAACCAACTCAAGCTCAAGCCAAATTGTCAACACGTGATTATATCTATACAAAATATAATAAAAAAATTGAAGGAGCTAGTTTGTAATGTCAAAATAAGAATGTGAAAAAGCATCAGGGGGGATAGTTTGGACCAGGAGATTCCGAATTCGATTGTTTTGTCTGTAGTCTGTATGTCTGCATATTCCGGTTAAACTCGGAAACGGCTGGACCGATTTTTACGGGACTTCAACTGGCAGATAGCTGATGTTATAAGCACTAACTTAGGTTACTTTTTAGTAGGGTTTCCGTGAAAATTCCACGCGGATGATGCGTTAATTAAAACTACATATAACAGAGATGTAGAAAATTTATTTATTAAAATATAAAATAAATGCATATTCAACAAGAATAATTTCATATTTGTAATGCAAAAAAATAAATATACGACACTTAGCTATTAACTCGTTACATTAATGGCCGGTTGCCATATCTTACCGAGCGTTAATTATTTTTTCTTACGAGGGTCAAATGTCAAATTTTAACGGATAGTAAAGGTGAATGAACGGTCAGCAAGACGTAAGAACCGGCACAAGCTAATTTTCGGACCCTGTAAAATACTATTCTAAGACAGAAAGAGGTAGTTTGTTTCGCTGGGCCTACTCACATATACCTACTTATACAGGCTTTTATTTTCCAAACAATATAGTGTAAGGTTTGCTTGGTCCCTATCGGTTACATAGTATTTTGAGACGTGCTGTATATATTCACTTGTGTATGTATAACCTAGAAAATCAATATCAAATGTTAAATATATTGTATTCATCATGACTATATAAGGCACTAGCTCAGTCATTATATTAGCTCAGCTTTAAATTTACAACGATACAATATATATATAAAAAAGTAGGTATACTTATTTTTTTAAAAAATACAAAAATAATTTTGATTCTGTTTCACTCCTCCGTAAAAAATAATATCAAAATATCAATTGATGGCATCACATGGAACGCTGTAAGCGTCGATTTTCATCAGTACACACGAAGCACTGCATCGATCTTCATTCAGTTTCCTCCTCTTACTTCTTGATCATAATCTAGAATATTTCTTCGAGAAATTTGTACTTTTTTTATTACGAAAAAAAACTACTTAAGTGTTGAGAGATGAGTATTCAAAAACTGTAGGAGTTATTTCTCATAATACAGGAAATCCTGAAAACAAAAAATAGTATCTATTACTATTATGGCGAATGATGCTGGAACCATCTAGTTAGTTTAAGAACTTTTAGAAAAAGCTAAAAAATTCTGAAATGAAAAGGCAAGGACGGATATATTTTAGAAAGGGATAGACGATGAACGGAAGGTCGAAAGTTCGGTAGGAAAAGACAGAGATAGAGATGTTAGAAAGGGATAGATAGTAAATAAAAGAATAACGAAATTATGGGTTCCAGAAAATTCTACCGGGTATATAAACAACGTAAGGCGTGCCTAGCGGGCAGTTTTAGAATTGAGTTCAGTTCAAGACAGCACATTAGTAGCATCTTCGGTGTGACATATGTCCTTAGGCCTGTCTGCTGAACTCATACAATAAATAACTACTATCCCTGGCTCCATACTATCATTGTTCATAACTCAGAATGTTTGGTTATGGTAACAGGCCCCGGTAAACCAAATCTACCAATACCATTCACATACGTATTATGAGCCAGCCTAACATCTCACTTGTTAACTTTCTTGTATTTCAAATTGACATCCTGTATTACACAGACATAAGCTAATAAGAACTTAAATCATTCAGATTTTTATCCATAAGCCTGTGACACCATATTATTTGCCTTTTATTTTATTATGGGAACTGCATACAACCAGTCATCGCTGCGAACAACGGAAGACTGGCTAGCACAAACAGTGTTGCCACCTTGCCCAAAGAAAAAGTTGCTAAACATAAGATAGAATGTTGCTAGATTGGAAGAAATTGATGCCAAAAGTGGCTAAACGAAAAAAAACGTAGGATAATTTAACTGTTTTCCTTTTATTACAAGCTTTTGTTTAACTTGCTGTTTTAGTTAGTGTGGGTCAAATCTTGCAAGCTAAATTTGACCCACTTCTCAGTGTCCGATTGAGCTTAAATTTGGAATACACGTTTAGTTCTAAAAACAATGCAACTAAAAGGCATTTCCATGATGCAAACACAAAATTCACGCTAAATAACAATTGAAGACGTGAGTGAATGAAGGTGATATGTCGCATATTCGGTTTTTTGCTTTATTTGCGTATATGAAGGTCATAAGTCGATACCAAATGACTACAGACCTTAGACCATAGATATAAGGCATATTTAAAAAATAAAGAGTTGAAAAAGGTGTTAAGTTCAGTTCAGTTTAAAATTAAAATAAAACTTTTATCTCGATTTACTCAGAATTGGAATTATGCGGCTTATCACCTTCATCCACTCATGTCTTCAATTCTAAGTAAACGCAAATCGCAAAGTAACGAACCAACCTACATTTTAACTCGAGGCCCCCGGGAGTTCCCCCTTGAATTGAAAGGAATGCCCAAATCTGACAAGATTACACATCGACAATTTTGGGGATGTTTTCTCGTAACTGAAAAACTTACCAAAAACTTTCATTAAAGTTAAGTCTGAATGCGCCTACGAACATTTTATTACATTACAAATTGATTCAAACAGTGTTAACTTCAATAGGTACTTTTATAAAAGTAGCTAGAAATGGTGGCTAAAAAATTTAGCTACCAAATTTTTTTCTTTGTAGCTAACTATTTCGATAATGTGGCTAGATCTAGCTATAAAGTGGCTAAAGTGGCAACACTGAGCACAATGCGGGGGCGTCCCTATTAATAGTTACTCCATCTCGCTCGCACATTATCCCTCTAACTCAAAAATTGTGCTATGTATTCTACTAGCTGTACGTCTTATTAATATTTGTAAATAAGGTAACCTTTTGCAAAATATATGAGTTTACTTCAGCACTCGACAGTAAATACTACTCTCTGCCATTTGAAGTATTATTTAACCCCCACCTCTCGCTGCTATAATATAAACCTACATATAATACAGTTTTAAATTTGATTTCATGTAGAACATGATGTTCATGTAAGACATCATACAAAAATACTCACAATCAAAAAGGAAGTCCCGATAATGGCAGCCTTATAACGCACATCCAGGTCTTCTGGGAACGTGAGCTGAAAGTTATCGGCATCCGTGAACATCTCCCGCCAGAACCCACTCCACTGCTTCTGAATACACCCAACGCGTGTTTTGTTAGTGGCGAAAATCTGAAAAGAAAACTGTTGTCAGATTTCCATTTTGGTGAAAATGAAAAATTACTAATGTGGCTCATCAAGTTGAAATGAGTCCTGGCCTTCGGAACGAGAATGCTCCACTCTTTTCTGGGTAAGTCTATAGCCATCTGGCATATGAATTTCAAGTAGTGGGGTGATGGAACCCCTATGTTTCGGTGATCTTAAGTTTTTTTTTATACACATAACCTCATTATTTTTGTCACTTACAAAGTTGAACAATCCTTTTGAAGTCAAAAAGAAAGTCAGTAACAACAGAAAAAGAACCAAATAACAATGTGTATATATATAAAATTAAGAAAAATCAACAGCACATTCACATACACTACAAGACTAGTAAATACTTTGATCTGATACTTAGGTCTGAAGCTAACCTTATCTATCCTAATTCACTATTCTAGTCACTAGTCGCAGCCTTTCACAACCCACCACAATAAAGTTACTGAAATAATAGGCGAGGTTATGTTTATTAAAAATAAACATTTCAAGAATTCCAGACCCTAGGATTTACAGAAAGAGATACCTGGGGTAGGTATCTCTTTCTGCAAATCCTGGCGGCAATAGCGTCGCCCCTAACATCAAGGATAGAGGTATTCCTCTTACTATTGTAAGTGGTACAGCCAACTTCTCTACTAGTTAAGACTGGTAGTCTCGCTGACCAAATTAGGGTATGTTCCTCCATTATTTAGCAAATTGTACCGTGTGCGGCTCGTGATCAACGACCTCATACAAAAAATCTATAATAAAAGCGCAAGAAATACATAAAACGCTTGAGAAGTTACCTCAAAATCGGAACTGCCCTGAAAGACCAGCTTTATAGGTCCCTTAACCCTCAGGACACGATCATTGTTGGGATCATTGATGCTCAGTACAGGCTTCATCCAAGTGCGCTCTTGCCTCACCACGCTGACCAGGCATCCGTTGATATTAACGTCCATCTTATCGCAATGAACGTTGAACGGACGGCGGAGGCCTATGACCTATTAATTGAATAACGTCCAGATTAACTCCTCCTCCATAGATGGTGTTTCAAATGTCGAAGTGAGTCATGCTATAGTATTTTAAGTATTGAGGGGGGAGGGGAAGAATACTTCTCAATTCTGCAACCCTCATCTCTAGGAAACATGTAGTTCTTGAGATACTAAATTTTTTCGTTCGTCTATTTCGTTATATTCTGATGATGGTAACCAGTCTGTTCTGGTACCCTTTTTTTGTTAATGCTGGTGGAATGCCTTGGAACACCATCGTCGGGTCTAAAATGCAAACTTAAGGCCTGCATCGAGGGTGTGTAGGGCTCTCAGAGACCGCTTCTTCACGCTCGCTTCTAAAGCGAAGTTGTCGCGAGAATCGGCCGCCGCACTCTCCAGAAACTAAACCTGCGCCCCATTTTTAGCGCTTTTACCGGGCGTAACGGAATCTCGTACAGAGTAACTGCACCTTGACGCCCCTACGCTCTGGAACTGGGCCACTCCGAGAAGCAGAGTGACCCACTTCGTACAGCAGTGGGGGAAGTCGCTAAACCCCAGTGACAGCGGCCCCCTGTGAGGGTAATTATGAGAGGAGATGCGCATAGCGGTGACTACGAACACTGGTCCGCTCCTGCTGACGGCGTTCGCGTACACGTCCTCCTCCCTCGCTCTATGAGCGGCCTCCTTCTGACGAATTCTCAGAAGGAAACCATAAGCTAGGAATGTTGTCCCTGGAGCATCGCTTCGACCATGCTACGAAGCAAGCCCACAGGGTTGGTTTAAAGTCTAACCTAACCTAAATCACTGGTCGCGACTTTCGTCTTTCTCAAAGACCACAAGCTAAGCGAGCCTGCCATGGCCGCGGTCAGCGAGTGTCATAACCGATTTGTTACCATCGTCGCAATATACATTAAATTAATTCAAAACTAATTTACTAAACTCCCAGTTTTAGTGTTTATATATCAACCATAAATGTATGCTAAAACACAAATCGCACTTTATTATTCAACAAAAGCGACATGACCTTGTTTATCTAACCTGTTTTTGTTTTTTCTATTATACATTCAAAACTTGTTTCCTAACCCAAATAATAAGTCTGGCGGCTATGTAAGTTGTACGTATACCCCTAAACTCAAATTACAGTTAATCTCATGCCACTTTGCGCCAAAGCGCAGCCTCGAAGGGACTATATATTTTTTCAGTTTTCTGAAAAAAACTTTTCTGCTTTTGCAGAAAAGTTTTTTTTTCTTATAATGCTTTATTGTATATAGGCGTAACCCTAAGAATCTTCTTCTAACATACCTTTGGTATCGCTCGTGTACCTGGTGTAAGTGAAAGGCTCGTTATCGTTTTAAAAAAACAGTATATTGTTACAAGTTGCGGGACTCGAATTAAAATGCCGTTGGAATTATTATAGAATTAATTAGAACCACACAAACAAGTATAAAACAGGTACAAAAATAACTGAACACAACCAGTACAAACGTAATGCACGAGTCAATAGCACGCGCAAAGTCAGCCACTTATTAGATTACCGAATGTAGACACGTCTTGCTTCGCTTGTGTTTATGGCTTGCCACATCTGTCAATTGGGGCATTGTTTTATACTGTACAAATGCGAGTATATTGCATGGTCGCGTGGACCGAATTTCCTAGAAACACATCTGGCTAATGACTACCATAAAATATTTACACTATACAATTTTCAACACAAAGTAAACAAAAGAAGTCCAAATGCCGCAAAGGTGATAAAATGTAATTCTATAGGGCTGCAGATGCGAATTTCACTTTGACGGCACCTAGGTCGTAACAATATTTATACACCATGAATTATATAAAAGGACGGTAGGAAGGCACACGTTTTTAATCCGAAGGCGGTATTAGCAACGCAGTACGTCGAGAGAGGGCGCCGCAAGAACCGAAGAGCCCGCGGCTCGCTTCACCAACGTCGCCTTCACTGAGCGCTCTTGCTGGCTAAGTGGTCTGCCCCTATGGGTCTAGTGAGACAGGAGAAACATAAGGTAGGCTTGTATACACTAAAATTCTTCCTTATTATAATCATAAAAATGTTTTTATAGTATTTCATTGGGGTATGAATGACCATAAAAATTGCCTACCTTCATACGTCTACATAAGTCTTGCTCCATCGGGTTCTTAGTTCATAAAAACTTCTTTGGCCTGTTACACTTCTCTTCTTTGCTTCAATGTTAATGTCGACGTATGTTCGGGTCGACGGTTTTCTTCAGAAAATTTGGTTACCTAAAGTGACACACGCACGAAGGTCGCAAGCGATAAGTGCGCGATTTCTCGAGTTAAATATGCCGATGTCTTGAAATGTTCTGAATAGATATTAGTGATCTTCAACGATGCTTTCAGCTATTTAAAACTAACTCGGACGAAGATAAATTTGACTTGCCAGTTTGTCCTGCGTGTCATATATATTGATGTTGAAAGATCTTTTATATCCCCCAAAGCCGGCGGAATTGCCAGCGTCCTCCTTTGCATAGAACAGAACTTCTCCTGATGGAGAGGTTACCACGTATTTGTTGCCCACAAACACCGTGTGCTTCTGATGCACGTGAAGAGTGCTCAGTCCTACCAGTTGCTCCATACCTGAACTTGAACTTTTCTGAAGGGTGACTGAAATGAATAGGACAACTCTTTAACATTCACATGTCAATTTGCCTTAATGACCATAACAATCGTTTGGACACTCGGCTTTGAAGTTAGGCTTCTGTACATGTTAAAGCCATGCCGGACTTATTATTTCGATTAAAGCTCGCTGCACCGACTTGTTCTGTGTGATACAGTGCCCTCACAGAGTATTAGTGTGAAATATTAGCACTGATGCTAATCGTAGGGTGAGTGATACTTCTGGTGGATCATTTCCCCTCACTATCCTGTCCTCCCAATTCCATTTTTAGCTGACAAAGCATCAGCTTCGTCCCTGATGTTGTAGCTTTCCATAGGCAAGGCATCACTTTTCCTCATGTGATCCGTTTTTCTGCTTACTTACATAAATATTATTTATATCATGAAACAACATACATGAAAAAAACTTTAAAAAGTTAAAAAAAATGTTATAAAATATAAAAAAGTGAGCTTTATACTTTAACGAATTTAAGGTACTATTTTATACACTTTACTACCTGTTACCTGCCCAAGTAATCACAACCCAAACTCCATAGTCAGAATAATATCTACATGCAGAGAAAAACTTTCAGGTTTTACAAAGTGGCGAAGGTCTAGTCTGGTCTGGGCCTTTAAAGCTTTTTGCTCTTTAGCGTCATTGCAATGTTGCATTTTAACGTGTTGTGCATGAAATTTGAAAACTATATTTTTCAATCTACTTTGTATTTAAAAGTCGGTATACTTGTGAGCATCTACTAGAGATTCCTTTACCGAGAGCTTTTAGTAACTTTTTAGTTATTTAAATATACAAAGTATTGTTATTTTCCATTAAACTAAAAGTAAAAACGCAGTTGCTGCTGTCGATACGTCTATATTGTAACCTTTTCACATAAATGTGAAAAACAAATATATTTAGTGCGTTTGAGGTCTTTGCTCGTTCAAGCCATGTGTAGATGGCATGATTGTGAAATTTGCGAATACATTAGATGTTACTCAATGACAAATACGCAAGGCCAAGTAAGGCGCCACCATAAAAATAATATCAAATAATCAAACTTACACTGAGAGTGAGGTACTATAAAAATATTAAATCGCGTCGCGGCGCTAGTGATCAGACAACTCGATTATTATAATCGACTAGACATGACACGATTGTCCACCAGCCGTGCGTCCTATGCTATCAAGATCACTAAAAACTTTAAAACACAGATGCTATGGATACTACGTTTAACTACACAACAACACTTCAATGCTGCGTAATTTAGTTATTAATTTGTTTATTGCTAAATACTATTGTTATACCTACTACTTATAAAATTACATTGATATTATCAGGACTTCCTAACACGCAAAATTCTAAATAAGATAACAGGTAAACGAGCTTATTTGTAAAGCATACTTAAAACTCACATCACAATAATATTATCGCACATAAACCACACCGAGGCTGAAAGCAGTCTGCAGCTGACTAAGATCTTTTATGACGGTCTACAAACAGGGCTGACATCTGCGTACAAATATTGAGGGCTAAATGAGCTGGAAAAAAGCGCTAGATGTCGCTTGACGATTAAAAATGAATCCATGCAGGATCAGAAAATAAGTACCAATTCCTGCGGCTGGACCTGCAGTGACGAAGTGAAGACGGACACAAAACAGCCCACAGGCAAATAGCAGAGCGTTTTACCGTCTGGAGAGCTAATAACCTTGGTCTAGAGTATGACGCGATATTGACAAAATCAGTGTATTTGCATTGCAGCCATGAAAATAAATAATAAAATTAGAATGACGCCATAACAACAGTATCAATGAGTTCCAGTTATTTTGTCTTTGTAGTAAAAGTAATCATATTTTTTATGAACTTTGTTACTTTTTATATTTTTTATGAACTTTTGTTATATAGCCTTCCTCAATAAATGGACTTGCAAACACTGAAAGAATGTTTAAAAAAAGACCAGTAGTTCCTGAGATTAGCCCGTTCAATCAAACAAACATTCAAACAAAGAAACTCTTCAGCTTTATATAATAGTACTAGCGGCCCCGGCAGACGTTGTCCTGCTCTGAAAAAATATGACCCAATCCCAGCGCCACCTACCGGTTCCAATTGTGGATTTAAACCATCCGGGGACCCACTCAAACACACAAAAACAAAATCGCTCCCCGTTGTTAAGAGGATTCTAGAACCCGATCTCAGCGCCACCTACCGGTACCAACGGTATAAAAACTATCCTATCTTTCAAGTTGGATCAAACTGCACACGGTGTGCAAATTTGATTAAAATCGGTTGAGTAGTTTAGGAGTCCATCGCGGACAAACATCGTGACACGAGATTTATATATATTAAGAAGATAGGATTTCATACCATATATAAGTGCTAGATTTGGTACTGGGAGTTATTTAGAAAAAAAGTGGACATTGTTAATCTACAAACCGCTAGATCTAGCCTCGAAATCGGTAAGGTGATAGCCCTAGCATGTCAAAATTCTTCCATAAATTAGAATAATAAGTATTTTGTGTTGCCAGAAGCTCATTAGATTCCGCAAGAAACGAGAAAGTCAAGCGTGTTCTTAGGCTACAATCTTGCGAATTCGCGACTTTCTCGCTAGAACCTTGAGATATTATTTTTGGTTTGCATAAGTCAGTCTCGCTAATGCGCGAATTTTGTATTGACATTCTTTTGTATGGCTCTGTCAAAATATTCATTTATTCGCTCAAAAACAACTCTATTAGCAAAGTCTGTCTGTTCCGGTTTCACAGAAAAAGTATTAGACCGATTGGGCTGAAACTGAGTATATATATAGATATATATTCGATGCCGAGGATGAACATAGGATACTTTTTATCCCGAAAAATGGGGTAGCTTCCGGGATAAAAATATATTTGGAAACTTTTACGGAAAAACTATCAGAACATTTGGCTGAGATTCGGTTACTTTTAATGCACAAGGGATATTTTTCATTAAAGATAATGGAAAAGATTTATGTAAAGGTTATCCTATAAAGTGGGATAGGTTGACGTGCCCAAAGGAAGAGTAACGTAAAGTAAGGACGTAACATTGGTCAATTAAAACGCACTTAATAAGGTTAAATGCTTCAGCGGTCGAATCCATTAAATTAATAAAAACTAATTGAAGCTAAGCCAAACCGTAATTCGCAAACGCGTGACATACATACAGATAAATAAATTAAAGTGTGTTCTGTTTCTAATATCAAAATAATAGTTTTTTTTACTAAACGCATATGAAAGTATATACGGTATTTATATCAAAACATCAATGTTTAAATTTTTGTCTGTCTGGATGTTCCGGCTAAACTCTGAAACGATTACACCGATTTTGACAAAACATTTACCGGCCTGATGTTATAAGAAGTAACTTGCCTAAATCTAAGTTACTACTTAAAGGAGT
The DNA here is from genome assembly GCA_012273795.1 of Dendrolimus punctatus. NCBI lineage: Eukaryota > Metazoa > Arthropoda > Insecta > Lepidoptera > Lasiocampidae > Dendrolimus > Dendrolimus punctatus. Next base: position 25,244,266 of record CM022528.1, on the reverse strand, counting down.
AACTGAAGCTAGTTTTTTAGTGTTTCACGACGAAAATTCCACGCGAGCGATATAGCGGGCACAGCTAGTAATAAATAATACTACATATAACAGGTATAGAAAATTTATTTCTTAAAATATAAAATAAATGCATGTTCAATAAGAATAATTTCATATTTGTAATACAAATAATTATCCTTAAACTAATTTTTAGTTTGACCGAAAACCGGGTCATATTTTATTTAAAATAAGTATACGACACTTAAGCGATTAAATACACTAATAGCCAGGTCCTATATTTCTTTCCCCCAGGGGGTGCCGCCCTGGACTCTACTCCGTCCAGGAAGCGGTACGAGGGGACGCGTCCCCGGGGCCCCGAGCCGCCACTGTCACATCCCCCTTTCACTCCGTGACAGTGGTGTCCCACCTCTCCGCCTCCAAATCCCAATGCCTTCCCTTCCTTCCCAAACCTCCTCCCCAAACACCCATCCCTTCCGTTGCGACCGCCAGCGTCGAGATTTTCTCCGCTGGCCGTCGAGGACGGCGGTGGTGATGTCCACCCCACCACCGCTGGCCTGACCGGCGACCTACCCTCCCCCGCTCCGTCCGCCGACGCTGCTGTGTGCGCGAGGCGGCGGGGAAAAGGGGAGGAAGGAGAGGGGGGAGGGGTGTTGGCGCAGGAGCAATCCTTCGCAGCCTCCCCCTCCCCCCTATCGCGAGGCCCCCCCCGCCGCTGACGCTGCTGAGTGCGCGAGGCGGCGGGGGGGGCGGGGTGGAAGGAGAGGGGGGAGGGGTGTTGGCGCAGGAGCAATCCTTCGCAGCCTCCCCCTCCCCCCCCTATCGCGATAACCCCCCCCCCCGCCGCCGCTAACGCTGCTGAGTGCGCGAGGCGGCGGGGCGAGGAGAAAGGAGAGGGAGGGGTGATGGCGCAGGAGTAATCCTCGCAGCCTCCCCCTCCCGGCAGCAGCGGGCGTCGAGGTCTGGGGGATCCACATAGACCTCCGCCCGCACTAATGCCGCGAGAGGGCGCGAAAGGCAGCCGCGCGTCCCTCTCAGGGCCGGGGAAACGTCATACCCCGGCCCGCACACAGGAGAGGCCGCCTCTGTTTACGAGGCGGCCGGCCGCTGCCGGGGTTGCGGGTTAAGCTCACGCATGTACCGCGACCCCGGCGCTAGGCGGAAGGAAGGCTCCCATGGGGTTTTAGTGGGTATACCGGCAGCCGGTCGTATTGAACCGGCGTCGGGGAGCCCCACACACCGGCCGCGCATGATCCCCCGCGCGGCTGACGGTGCGGCAACGCATTTCCCCATGTAAAAAAAAAAGGTCCTATATTTCTTACCAACTGTTCATTATATTGTCTTACTTATCGATCAAATGCCAAATTTTAACCGATATTAAGGAAAATTAACCGTCAAATATTCTGAAACTTTAAAATAAAGTACTGTTCTAAGAAAGAAAGAGGTAGTTTCTTTAGCTAGGTCTACTCTCGTGTACTTATGTTTGCTCAAAGAAGTGTAGTGTAAAAAGGTTTTGCTTGGTCCCTTCCGGATTACATAGTATTTTGAGACATGCAGTATATATTTTGTGTATAACTTAGAAAATAAATATCAAATATTAAGTATTTTGTATTCTTCAAGACTATATAAGGCACTTGCTCATTTATAATATATAAGCTTACAACAATACGCTCCTCCACAAAAATAACATCCAAATATATATCAACACGTGGAATGGGCTATGGGCGTCAGTTCTCTTTAGAACTTAAGAAAGTCATTCTGTTACTTCTTCTCTTAGTTCTTCATCGTAGTCTTAAATGTTTTTTCTAGAATTAAACTTGTGCTAATTTTTTTTTTACAAAACCTTAAGCGTTGATTTTATACACGAATATTCAGGAAATGTAGCACTTAGTTCTCATAATACAGGAAATCCTGAAAACAAATAAATACTATGTACTATTATTGTGCATTTTTTTCGTATTGAACCATACTGAAATCATTTTCTTGATTATAGCGGACATAATTGGTGGGATACCACGATCTCACGGATTATCGACGTGACGTGAAATAGATTTGAAATAAAAAAAATGTGTCTTGGAACACAGTAGAAGTGAAACTTCAACGGATAAGTGGGAAAACTAATGACAACGGACAAGTGGCAAAATGAATCGAAAAAAATTTTTACGTGAAGTTTTACGGCAGGTTTTCAAATTGGACAAGTACATTAATAATCTCTGTCATTACTACAGTGAATACTACTCTCAGCCATCTGAAGCATTATTTAACCCCCGCCTCTTGCTGCTACAATATAAACTTATAACATCTTATACTAATATATAAAGCTGAACAGTTTGTTTGTTTAAACGCGATCTCAGGAACTACTTTTCTGATTTAGTTCTTTCAGTGTTGGATAGCCTATTTCTCGAGGAAGGCTATAGGCTATATATCATGGCGCTAAGACCAATAGGAGCGGAGCAGCAATGAAAAATGTTTCAAAATCCGGGGGGCTTTGAAAACAATTCCACGCGGACGGCGTCGCGAGCACTGCTAGTATAATATAAAGTTTTGCTGTTTTATTGAAATATGCATACATTATAAGCTAGCACAATGAAGAAGTTTTAAATTTGATTTCATGTAGAACATCATACAATACTCACAATCAAAAAGGAAGTCCCGATAATGGCAGCCTTGAAACGCACATCTAGGTCTTTTGGGAATGTGAGCCGAAAGTTGTCGGCATCCGTGAACGCCTCCCGCATGAACCCACTCCACTGCTTCTGAATGCACCCAATGCGTGTTTTGTTACTGGTGAAAATCTGAAAGTAAACCTGTTGTTAGGGTTTCATTTTGGTAAAAATGAAAAATTACTGATGTGCCTCATCTAGCGAAAATGAGTCCTGGTCTTCGGAACAAGAATGCTCCAGTATTTTCTGTCGACCACATCTCTTAGTTGAAAGCTCAAAGCTGTCGCAGATGATTCTCCACTACCTTACTCCGACGCTAGTTTGGTTCGAACAGTTGGCCGGCTTAAATAGGCTCTCTCACTGTAATTCTATGCTTTTCATTGTAGATAGCCAAACAAGCGTAAGCGATTTGCATAGCTACCTACGTATAACATTAGGCCCACGCAACACCTTTTCGAGCTCGGCATTTACACGGATTTGACACTTGCCACAGTTCCTCTCATTGTCAAACGTGGACCAAGCCGTCAAATAAGTTTTTGGTCCCAACTACCCGATACTCGACCAGGTGAGAGTATAGAGAAAACACTGCTAACTCTGGTGGCACAAATCAGAATTTTATTGAAAACAATACTAGTATATACTTCACGTCATAAAATATTCACATTAATGAAGTGAAAAATAAGCCCACACCACTTCAGTTGCTGAATGTCTACCAAGCACAAGTACGGTCTTGGATGGAATACTGCTCTCGTCTTTGGGATGGCTCAGTGAAAGACAGGCTCAAGACACTTGAATCCATACAGAAAAAAGCTAGGAAACTGATAGGCAATAACCGACTATTTGAAGACAGGCTTCAGAGCCTAAATCGTCGACGTAGTCGCTAGTTTGCCGGTATTCTACAGGATACACATCCATTTTACGAAATGTTGGTCAAGGCATCATATATTTTGTGTTGCTGGTGCCGTGGGGCGAAAACTACTAAATTTACAAATCTGTAAAATTTTAGCTGTTTTTATTTTATATTATTAAGGTATTGTATATAATATCACCAGCATTTCGGACTAAATAGACCGTGAAAGTGTAACTCCTAGGGTTGTGGATATACCTCTTGTGCCTACAACAGCGGATCTGCGCTTGTTTATTGCTCTTCTCCGTTTTTGACCCTTATGGCGTCGTCCCTTGGATTACGAATAGAGGAAGTAAGTGGTTCAGCCAACTACGCTACGAGTTGAGACTGGTGTCCTCGCTGACCAAATTAGGGTATGATTTTGCAAATTGTACCGTGTGCGATGCATTAACAACGATCTCATACAAAAAAGTACTATTACAAAAGCTCAAGAAATATATAAAACAGTTTGGAAAAAATTTACCTCAAAATCGGCACTGCCCTGCAAGGCCATGGCAGGTCCCTTAACCCTCAGGACATGCCGATCGTGGGCATCGTTGATGTTCAGCACCGGCTTCATCAACGTGCGCTCTTGCCTCACCACGCTGGCCAGGGATCCGTTGACAGTAACGTCCATTTTATCAGGACCGAAGGTGTATGGGCGGCGAAGGCCTATGACCTAGTAATTGAATAACATCCAAATTTTACGCAAAAAAGTATTTTTTCTTCTTATAATGCTTTATTGTACAAACGCTTAATTAACCGTAAGAGTTTTCTTCCATAATACCTCTGGGTTAAGCGAGGCAGAAGAACCATAAAGTAGGTTTGTGTACACTAAAATTCTTCTTTTTTAAAATCATAAAAAAGTTTTACTAGTATTTTATTGGGAGCGCATGCCCATAAAAATTGCCTGCCTTTATGCGCCTACATAAGTCTGGCTCCATCGGGTTCTTATTTAATATGTACTTTTTTGGTCTATTACACTTCTCTTCTATGCTTCAATGTTAGTGTAACGGCTCGACGAATTTCTTCGCTTCTGAAAATTCAGTTACTTAAAGTGGCGAATGTCGCGAGCCTTAAGCCATTTTTCTTTCTTTCTTTACTTAAAACTAAGTCGGATAAAGATAAATTTGACTTGCCAGTTTGTTCTGCGTGTCATATATATCAATGTAGAAAGGCCTGTTCTTTCCCCGAGCGACGGAGAAAAAGCCAGCGTCCTCCTTTGCATAGAACAGGACTTCTCCTGACGGAGAGCATACCACGTACTTGTTGCCTACGAACACTGTGTGCTTCTGACGAACGTGGAGAGTGTTCAGTCCTACCAGTTGCTCCATCCTAAGCTTGAAGTTTTTGAAGGGTGACTGAAATTTATAGGACTCTTTAACATTATTCACATGTAAGTTTTTTACTGGCTATAAAAATTATGTGGCTTCTGTAAGTGTTAAAGCCACGCCGAAATCAGTATTTTGAATAAAGTTCGCTCGTTGTCGCGAAATGCGAAAAGGTTAATACATTTCTGAACGGAAAGGGTAGCGGCGGTGAGAGAGCGCGACGAGGAATTTATTTAGTTCAAAAAAGTTGTTAAGTTGTTAAAAGAGACAAAAACAACATGGCGAAACGGACGAACGTGTAGGTAAGCCGTACAGGCGAATTTGGGTAAGTGATTTGTGAATTACTTACTGAATCATGTGAATTTCTATTGTCAGACTCGGTGGTTGGGGAATGACTGCAGGGGAGGTAAAGAGAGGTCATTCAAAGGTATTTATTAATATAAGTCATAAAAGAAGAATGATTAAAAGATCATTCTTATATTGTGTGCTAAATTATACCGAGTTCCACATTGGTTACTGAAAGAAATGAGTTCGAGGATAAGTTGATAAGGATGGATATCTTGTATATGTATTTATTAATATATCCATACAAAATTACACTCACACTACATAAACTCATTATTATATCTTATATTTATTTATATTGAATCTGGGCAATGAAGGATAAATCGTAAGGACAAAATAATCAATTTCTCTTGGGATCGGCCGCAGAGTAGTCCGTTGTATATTACCCTTAAAATAAGCATAACTTGCTATATTTAGGGAAATATTACAATACTAGCTCACCCGGCGAACTTCGTACCGCCATATTTTCTGAATTCCCAAAGGACTTTGTTTCATGACACAAAAACAAAATCACCAGAAATGGTCCAGTTGATTAGGAGGATTCTAGAACCCGATCTCAGCGCTACCTACCGGTTCTAATTACGAATCTAAACCATCCGGAAACCCACTTAAACACACATTAATTCATTAGTGCTCCGCTCCTATTGCTCTTAGCGTGATGTTATATAGCCTATAACCTTCCTCGATAAATGGGCTATCTAATACAGAAAAAAATTCAAATCAGACCAGTAGTTCCTGAGATTAGCGCGATCAAGCAAACAAACAAAGAAACAAACTTATCAGCTTTATATATTAATACATATAAGATAAAACTTTCTCACCGACATCACAACCTGTTAAAATATCCGCTTCTATAATGTTACGTTGCAGAGAAATTACTTTTAATCTTTTATAAGCTGTTTAAGTAATTATAGGTTTTTAACTATCCCGCGGGAACTCTTTAATTTTTCGGGATCAAAATATCCTATTTGTTGACCAGGGATATAAGCTGTATAAGCATCATACAAAATTTCATGTAAATCGGTCCAGTCATTTCGGAGATTAGCCGGTACAAACAGACAGACAAACAGAGAAACAAAAAATTCGAAAAAATCTAAATTAGTTCTATTTCACTTCTTACACCCCCCTGACTACATTTTTAGCATTTTTTTTTTAATTGTACAGAAATTCGACGTCTACAATTTATATGTATAGATGTGTGTTTGTCTGCCGATTTTATTATTATTATTTATAGAATACACTTTTCTGTCAGATTCCATCCAATATAAACCCAATAGTAGGTATTCGACAAAAATGGTCAGTGCCTTCTGAGAGACAAAAAAGGTAGACAAGATACAGTAGACAAGGCAGGACAGAAGACAAGACAAGACAAACCATGTGTAGACGGTATGATTCTGATATTTGCGAACACATCAAATGTTGGTAAAACACAGTGACAAATAAAAGGGATACTACACTATTGAAGAATATTTAAATGACAAAACTTCATTTACATAACAGCTCGCTCCAACCTCTTATACTGTGTTTTGTACGAGTATAACCTTTTTATCTTGCCGTACTTCTAAGGAATATATGGAGATATGTTGCAAAAAAAGTAATTACGTTACGTCTTTATATTTATAACTATAATTATTTTCTATCCTTTTATTGCGCTTTTGTCTTATTGAATATGCACTATTTGCTACAACTCCATTAATTCTTCAAAAGTTATTCTGTAACATAATTCTGTATTAAATTTTAAAAAAAAGTACTTAAATGTAAAAAATAGAACAACAAATATAAAGAAAAACAATTTTTAGCTAGACGTGTTGCTGGGGAGTTTCTTGCCGCTTCTTCTCCTTAACAGCAATAACACGTTGCGAAGCGGTGTACATAGACTAGGAAGTAAAATTAAATTTTAACCTATATGTATGACCTTCAAAAAGTGTTCTCCAGTGGAACTTATTTTGAATAAAAACTTTTGAATTTGAATTTGAATTTGAATTTGAATACGCTAAATGAGGCGTCGCCATAAAAATAATATCAAATAATCAAACTTACACACGCGGCGCGGCGCTAGTGATCACACAACTCGATTATTATAATCGACTAAACGCGATTGCACATTACTAGCCGCGTGTCCTACGTTATCAAGGTCACTTAAATCCACAGAGCATATACTTAAAACATTTCAATGTTTGTGTGGCGCTCGCGGGTTGTTTATTGCTAAATAGTATTGTTATACTTACTACTTATAAAATTACATTGATATTATCACAACTTACTAACACGCAAAATTATAAATAAGATAACAGGTAAACGAGTTTATTTGCAAAACATACTTAAACTTACATCACAATTATTATCACACACAAACACCACACCGACGCTAAAAGCAGTCTGCAACTGAGTAAAATCTTTTATGTAAACAATTAAATACAGACTTCAAGCAGGGCTGACACCTGCGTACGAATGTTGAGTGCTAAATGAGCTGGAAAAAGCGCTACATGTCGCTTGACGATTAAAAATTAATCCATGCAGGAATAGAAAATGAATGCCAATTCCTGCGGCTGGGCCTGTAGTGACGAAGTGAAGCCGCGACAAAACAGCCCACAGGCACCCATGCTGAAATACTTTCTTTCTATATCAGACTTACATAATATCAGCCTGACTGTTTAGTCTTAAGCTTATGATATTTCGTACGAGGAATAAGAAAGAGTAAGAGTAACTAGTCTTCTCTATCTGATGCACCTATCTCATCCCCTTTCATCCCATTTCTTCTCTCTGATCCCACTGTTCATTCTCCTCTTAAGGCTGGCAACGCGCTGGCTTCGGTACGTAGCGTTGCTAACGTTTAAAGGCGACGCGATGATAATCGCTTGCTATTAGGTGGGCCGTCTTCTAGATGGTAATTGTCGAATTTGGGATCGGCAGTGGTGATGTGTTTATGCCGATATAAACAAGGAGTAGTATAAATATATGCCATTAATTAATGTTACACGATTATGATTATATCAGAAATGATAGAGCAAAAAGATTAGTGGTGTCAAAAAAAGTCCAAATACTTACATGTGAGGTGCCAGTGCCAAGTTCTACGACCTCACGTGTAACAGTAATGAACAGCTGTGACATGACATAAGCAAATACAATTGGAGTGTCTGTTTGTAATATCAAAATAACAACTTTCTACTATATGTTTATTGAGTCTAACTCTCTGTTTGAATGTTCTGGCTAATCTCTGAAACGGCCGGACCGAATTTGACGGCACTTGCACTGAAAGATATCAAATGTTATAAAGAGTAACTTAGTGTGGATGCAGGGACGATGGTTATATCGAATTTCGATATATTATAAAGAAAACTCCAAATAAAAATAAATATAAATCACCCGAATATATTTTCTCACAATTGACATTACATTTTCACACTTTTTTCTATCCAAAATCAAACGACCATAAAACCTACAAAGAGTTTGTACACTTAGGCTAGTTCTTTTTGGGTTCCGCGAAAATAAAATTCCACGTGGATGATGTCGCGGGCACACCTAGTTTATAATAATATGTCATAGCATAAAAATGTGCTAGATTTGGTTCTGGGAGATTATTTAGTAAAAGTGAATATTAAGTTACCTTAAAAAACCGCTAGATCTAGCCTCGAAAGCGGTAAGGTGAAAGCCCTAACATGTTAAACTTCTACCATGGCTCTCTAATAATAAATATTTAATGTTGCCAGACGTTCTTTAGAGTTTATATTTTCGCGAGTTCTCAGGCTACAATCTTGCGAAATTGCGACTTTCTCGCCGAAACTGCATGGAATTCGCGAAAAAGAGATGGAGTTTGGGATAGATTTATGTAATGTTTATCCTAGAGATTAGGATAGGTTTTGTTTGTGATGTCATTTTCGTCAATTTGGTCGTTTTTTATAATTTTATGTCCGTTTGATCATGTTCGTAATTTTCATCGACAAATATTTCAAAAACAAAGAAAGTTCTCAGTTTTCAGTTGTTGCCAGTACAGATAAAACTTATATGATTAATATCACCTCTCTTATAATAAGGTCAAAGTTTCGAGAGTCATTACTTGGACTACAGATTTTTTTAATTCTTGACCTTCACCTGCGATAACGTTATTGTTATCGATTGTGACCTAATTCGTCTTAAATATAGCGTTAAAAATAATGCTATGAATAAATATAACATGATTAATAGATAGCGTATTAATACGTACTATCTGTCAGTATTTTACGTCATTAACAATCAATCATAGCATCGCTTCAAATAACACATAAAATCCATCGCTACATCTGCATGAAACGGTCGGCATATAAAAAGTTCCCTAAAACAATGGAATGAAAACATGAAATCGGACAAGGTTTCCGTCATTTGACTCTGGAATCTTAAAAACCGTTGTTTTTAGCCTTATTTTAAAAAATCGCGATCGAAAACCACAAAGCCTATAACTAGCGAAAAATTTCTGAAGTGACAACACTGTTTCATCTTTTTTTACAACAAATCCAACGACATTGGAGCACTGAGTTACGTATGATGTAAGCATTGGAGCTATCAATAAATAAAAAGTTCATATGTCGTTTAGATTACTGCGTTTTGTTCATGCAACATTCATATAAAATGGCTCTGTAATTAAAAGTTTTTTAAAGCAGATTGATTGAAAGCTTGATTATTAATGACAATCATATATTACAAAAAGTCTTTTCTTTTGAAACTGTATCTATTTTGTAGTTATACCTCAACTCATTGATTACGTTACATGTACTACTACTAGAACTATGTTGCGTTAGCAAAACGCTTAGGCGGTAATGGGGATTGTTCACAAAAAAATACCCTCTGATTTTATATTTTTATTACGTAAAATAGAGTATTTTAAGATACTAATTTGAATATTTTTGTATTTTAAGCGTTAGTTTTTTTATATTTCGATTTTAAAATTATTTCTCCGATGACGTCATAAGGGACAAGTTTACATTGATTTCTTTTCCTAGAAAACAAAAATAATAATAAAACTTACTAATCATAGTAATCTGCGCTACTACTATTTAAATGTCACTGTCATTACTCATTATGTATCGTTATCATTTTAGTGTTTTTTATCGCTAGGCTTATAATGTTTCGTGTTCAACCATTATTATTTTCTATAGTTATCTTTAAATTTTTAAAGTGGTCTTTAGGGAAAAATCCATATTACAGAACTTATCAAATAATGTACAGCTAGATTTTTTTTACATCTGAAGCAGGCAAACAGGCACTCGGGCCCACCTGATTGGATTTAGTAAGGTCAAATAAAGGTCAAACACATTTCTTACAAAATACAAGAAGATCTAACGTTGTTTGGAATTTTAACTAGACAGAAATGATTAGGGACACTATTCCTCGAAATGGTTTTTGAAATAGCTACATTGAAAAAAAGTGAACAATCCCAATTGGTAACTGAAAACCTACAGTATTACTAATTTTCAATGAGCTTGTGAAACGTTCGTATGGGTCCTGGCATTGAAGACCATCCGAGGATACCGTACAGTGTCGTGGAGGGCGGCGAGCCGGCGACACTCTTGGCAGTCGATCCGCTCTGGCCTCTCCAGGCGGACGTACTAGCCTCTACCTCGTGTCGTCTGACCGGCTGACCCCTAAGTCGCTATGGCTAGTTGCCTTGAATTCGGCAAATACGAGCCAAAATAAGCTTTACGCCTACGACATAAGGGCCTGATGTCGTTCTCACCGATCGTTACATAGGGGAAACAGGGGTAATGCCGTTCCCACGTTCAACTTGGCTCATTGCGATAGATTTCGAGACACAGGCTGAAGTGTGGAGACTATGATACGATAGCAAACAGTAGCTATTTTTACAAATCCGCTAGCAGCAAGAGAAAGATATGGAGTCTGTATGTGTTTACTGACTTAAATACTTGAATTTATTATGTTGTTATTACTATTAATTTAGATAATTAATCATTAAGTATACGGTTTATATTTGCGTTGCGCAAATATGACCATGTTTCCGAATATCGCAAGAAGCTTAAATGGTTACCTATTCGCCTTCGCCGGAATGTTCACTTACTCTCTCTTTTGTACAATATCCTTTTTGATCCTCGTACCCCTCCGTATTTAAAGGAACGTTTTGATTTCCTACATCTTTCTCATTCCCGTTATTTGCGCTCTAGTAATAACCTCTCCTTAATGACACCTGTACACACTTCTTCCTTTGTTGATAACTCTTTCACGGTACAGGCTGTCCGTTTATGGAACTCCCTGCCACTCAACATCAGACAAGCTAAATCTATATTGTCTTTTAAAGTAATGGTTACTAAATATTTTTGGTCCTCGCAAGTCTAAAACATGCTGCTGATCTTATATATAGTATGATATGTCTTATTTTTGTATAGTATATAAAGTATATTATTATTTATTTATTTACTTAATCTTTTTGTATGTTTCTTATTATTTATTGTTTTCACCGCCACTGTTGTCTTAATATTTCCTTAGTTCAGCGGGTTGCCTGGAAGAGATCGCTTTAAGCGATAAGGCCGCCCTTTGTTCAACATGTATATTCTACTTAGTTTTAAGAACGTAGTTTTAATTTTTGGTGAACAATAAAGTGTTTTCATTCATTCATTCATTCATTCATTATATTAATACGTGAAGTAAAAACTTTGTACCCATTTTTACGAAAAATGCGCGGACGGAGGAGTATGAAATTTTGCGTATACGTATAAAAATTACACTACTATGTATTTGACACACACACGCATATACACAGTTTTTACTTCACGTATTAATATAATTATTCCATGTATGTGACGAATATTGGTCAATTAAAATGCACTTAATAAGCTTAAATGCTTCGGCGGTCGTATCGGAAAAGGCAATTTTTAGTCTGTCTGTATTTCTGGATTTACCGGCTAATCTCGGAAACGGCTGGACCAATTTTTACGGAAATCTCACTGGCAAATAGCTGATATAATAAGTAGTAACTTAGGCTACTTTTTGTAGGGTTTTCGCGAGAATTCCACGCGGACGAAGCCGCAGGCGCAGCAAGAAGGAATTAAAACTACATATAACAGAGATATAGAAAAAATATTTATTAAAATATAAAATAAATGCATGTTCAATAAGAATAATTTCATGTTTGTAATACAAATAATTATCCTTAAGCTAGTTTTTAGGCTGACTTAAAACCGGCACGTATTTTACACACTTAAGCGATTACCTACATTAATGGCCGGTTCCTGTATTTTAACAATTGTTCATTATTTTGCCTTACTTATCGGTCAAATGACAAATTTTAACCGATAGTAAGGCAAATAAACGGTCAGTAAAATATAGGAACCGGCATAAGCTAATTTTCGGATCCTGTAAAATACTGTTCTAAGAACGAAAGAGGTAGTTTCTTTAGCTAGGCCTACTCACATGTACTTATGGACAGAATGTTTTCAAAACAATACAGTGTAAGGTTTTGCTTGCTCCCTACCGGATTACATAGTATTTTGGGACGTGCAGTATATATTTGTGTATGTATAACTTACAAAATGTTACTATATACTACTAATACTATCAAATGTTAAGTACTTTGTATTCATCATGACTATATAAGGCACTTGCTCAGTCATGATATTATCTCAACGTTAAGTTTACAACAATATAATAAATAATAATCATTTATATTAAAAGAAAAATCCAAATCCAATTTTGATTCTGTTATAAAAAATAATATCAAAATATCAATAGATGGCACCACATGGAACGCAGTAAGCGTCAAATTTCAGCAGTACACACGAAGCACTGCATCGATCTTCATTCAGTTTCCTTCTCTTAGTTCTTGATCATATTCTAGAATATTTCTTCAAGAACCTTGTACTATTTTAATTACGAAAAGCCTAAAGCGTAGAGTTAATAGACGAATATTCAAAAAGTGTAGAAGTTATTTCTCATAATACAGGAAATCCTGAAACAAACAATAGTATCTATCAGTATTGTGCATCATTTTGACGTGGTTTAGACGTACTGGTATCATTTCCTTACTTACTGCTCTTAGAACCGGCTTAATTGGTGCGATACCACGCTCTTACAGAATTCCGACGCAACGTGAAAAAGCTTTAAGTTATTTTTTTTATATTCCATGAGTTCAGCAGTCGGCCCTGCCCACCTGATACAAAACGGTTACCATCGCCTATGGACATTTCTGATACCAATATGCTGTTGCTCTCTAAAGGGAGACTGGAACCTGGCCACTAATGCCGGAACACAATGAACTTAAAACGACGTACAAATATCCTACCACCCGGCTGTGGGTTTTGTTTTGAAAATTGTATTCTTTCTCCGTTCCTGGACAGATGAACGCAATGTGTTATGTATTATCCCCGCAAATAGCTAATGCGCTGGAACCTTGGCAAGTTAACATTCAAGTGACGTCATCCGCAACTCGATGTGTACGCGTACTCACCGGCCAGTAATGCTAACGGTACTGGCTGTTCGGCTACGGTTACGTCACCAAAATGGCGGCCAGGCGCATTAGCAATTTGCGGGGATAATATTAATTAACTGTACGACTGATTAATATTTGTGCATAAGGTTACCGTCTACAAAATAAATGAGTTGACTTCAGTTCTCATCACGACTCGACAGTAAATACTACTTAATCTCTGCCACCTCTCGTTGGTACAATATAAACTTACATTAAATACAAAGTTTGGAAATTTAATTTAATGTAGAACATGATATTCATGTAGAACATTATACTAAAATACTCACAATCAAAAAGGTAGTCCCGATAATTGCAGCCTTGAAATGCACATCCAGGTCTTCTGGGAATGTGAGCTGAAAGTTTTCGGCATACGTGAACATCTCCCGCCAGAACCCACCCCACTGCTTCTGAATGCACCCAATGCGTGTTTGGTTAGTGGAGAAAATCTGAAAGGAAAATCTGTTGTTAGGGTTTCATTTTGATAAAATGATAGATTATTGATGTGACTCATAAAGCCCAAATGAGTCCTGGTCTTCGGAACAACAATGCTCCACTCACTTCTGTCCATCACATCTCCTGCTAGTTGAAAGCTCAAAGCTGTCGCCGATAATTCTTCTCTACATAACTCCAACGCTAGTTTTAGTCTAACAGCCGGCCGGCTTAGATAGGCTTTCTCACACTACTATTCTCTGCTATTCATCGTAGATGGCCAAACAAGCGTAAGCGATTTGCATAGCTACCTACGTATAACATTAGGCCCACGCAACACCTTTTTGAGCTCGGCATTGATACGGATCCGACACTTACCACAATTCCTCTTATTGCCAGGCGTGGACCAAGCCGTTAAATAAGTTTGTGGTCACAGCTACACGAAACTTGGCTACTATATTTATATTTATTTATTTATTCATTTGAAACTTAACATTGATACACAGTATTTTTTTGATTCTACTAGCCCCTAAACTAGTTTTCACTGTATTATAGGGGCTAGTGTCCTCTCCCTTAATGTAGGAACAATAACATAAAAAACATTTAACACAGCTTGAAATAAATACCTAAAAGAGTGGGCATGCGCGCGTGTGCGTGTACGTGTGCGTGTGCGTGTGCGTGTGTGTGTGTGTGTGTGAATGCGTGTTTGACTATGCATATGAAGTTGTATTAAAGTATTGTATATTATTATATTATATGCCTATTTTTAGAAATTTTTCTACATCATCATAATTTATGTCTATTAGCCATTTCAAAATAAAATTTTTGAACTCACGGTTTGTTTTCTTCTTTAATGATTTTGTTTCGGGTAATTTGTTGTACATATAAGGAGCTGTAAAGTTAATATGACCTTGGGCAAAACTAGTTCTTACTTGAGGTATTGGGCATTTATCGACACGTTTATGCGTAATTTCTAACTGTGGTACAGATTTCCTGTGATATAATCTAAGCGTTTCATATATAAAAGTTTTCCTGATAGAAAGGACTCTTGCCTTCTTATATACATCCACTGTTGGATGTCGATATGGTAAGTACATCATCACTTTTAGCAAAGCTCTTTGAGCTCGTTCAGGTACAATCATAAGCGATTTAGCCGCATTACCCCATGCACATATGCAATATCTAATTAAGCAACCACAAAGCGCCTGATACGTCTGTATCAGTAGTTTATGATCAGCAATGTTTCGAAGATTTTTAAAGATATAGATTAATTTTCTAATCCTAGACGCAAGAGTATTTAAATGGATGCTCCAATTAAGATTCTCATCAATCATTACACCCAGATATCTAATTGAGGAGACGCGTGACAATATTCGGCAACTGCAATTATTTTGAATATTTTTATTACAAGGATACATATGAATTTTGAGTTCATAATTTAAATCAGGACATGTCAGATGAGATAAGTGGAAACATATGTACTTGGTTTTTGATGTATTTACGGACAATAAACTAGTTTCAAGCCATTGTGTGACTTTAGATAGACCCAACTCAGCCCTTTTAAAAGTTTCATTCCAAGAATTGCCTTGAAAAATTAGAACAGTGTCATCTGCAAACATAACGGTTTCCATATCTGTTAGATTATTGTTAAAAAGATCATTTATGTACATCAGGAATAAGGTTGGCCCTAATGTACTCCCTTGCGGCACGCCAAAGTTGCATGTGAGCATATTACTTTGAGTATTTTGTACACGAACGCATTGCTCCCTATCCAACAGATAACTTCTAAACCAATCTAAAACTATACCACGGATACCAATGTTTTCCAATCTAGTTAAGAGAATATAAATCGATACGGTATCAAAGGCTTTCTGTAAGTCAAGAAAGACTCCAATAGTTCTATGACCAGAATCTAAGTTTGAGGTAATGTTTGAAGTTAGTTTGAGAACAGCCTCTTCCGTAGATTTACCTATTCTGAAACCATATTGATTTGGATTTATAAGATTGTTTTTCTCCAGATAAGATACGAGCCTTTTATTAACAAGTTTCTCCAGAATCTTTGAAAGAACTGACAAAAGTGATATAGGTCTGTAATTGGTAACTATAGGGACTATAGGGAACGTGTACGACAAAGTATGGTTACTGGTAGCGCGAATCCGAACCTTTTTAATCGACTTCAAAAAAATGAGGAAGTTCTCAATTCGTCGGGATCTTTTTTTATGTATGTTCACTGATTACTCCGAGATTTATGATCCGATTTACGTGATTCTTTTTTTGTTCGACGTGGAATAGCTGCCATTTGGTTCTCAAAATTTTTTACATAGTTTGGCCCAGTACTTTTCATTTTATGAACATTATTTATAAAAAAAATCCATTCCGTTCCATATGTACACCGATTACGCTGACATTTATGATCAGATTTACGTGATTCTTGTTTAGTTTGATGCGGAATAGTTGCCATTTGGTCCCCTAAAAATTTAACATTGTTTGGCCCAGTAGTTTTCATTTTACGAACATTTTTTTGTTCCTGTTTCTTGGGACCTATATTTTTTAAGAAGCGCGGCACTTTTCGTAGGTCTATCCATACACAGCTAGACACTAAAAAGTAACAAATAAAATAAAGATGTTATATATTAATAACAATAGCTTAAGAAATAAGTTATTTTTTAGTTTTTTAAGTCTGTTTTTTTTCGCAAACAATACTTGTACATTGTACTAGTACAATTCACCACACCACTACGGTTGCTGAATCTTTACCAAGCATAAGTAAGGTCTTGTATGGAATACTGCTCTCATCTCTGGGATCGCTTAGCCAAATACCACTCGAGTCAATGGAGAAATAAGTTAGGAAGCTGATAGGCAATAACCGACTATTCAACGAGAGGCTTCAGAGCTTAAATCTGTTTGTCGGTATTCTACAGGACAAACTTCGGCGAATGTGCCACGGAATTACATGAATTAATTCCTACCTCACCATTTTACCACCGGACAAGCAGACGTGAGAGCACATGCCACCGATATATGGTGGAAATACCAACAAAGCGGACGACACGCTATGATTCCACTTTTATCTTACGGACCGCTGAAGAGTGGAACTCTTTAGAATCGTCTGTTTTTCCTGAAAAGTATAATCTAGGTTTCTTCAAGTCTCGGTGAACAGGTATCTACCAGGTAAGCGTGCTTCACCTTACAATGCATTTCCGCCTAACAAAATATTAATGTATTATTGCATTATATAGCAAATAAATGTAAACATTCAGAACAACAGCACACACCGTGGTTTTCGTGTTGTTTTGTGCTGCCACCTATAGTTCGTGCACGATTCCTATACAAAATATAATATGATGTCCTGATCAAGATTTTGTGCACTGGACAATGTACAAAATGTTGGTCAGGGCGTCATACATATATATATATATAATTATATATTGTGAACACCAATAAATGAATAAATCTGTAAAATGTCAGCTATTTATTCTATTTTTTAGTATTTATAAAAGCATTTGATATAATATCATCACCCACCCTATCGAACTCAATAGACCGTGAAAGTGTGACATCATAATTTCTCCGACCTTGACTCTCATGGCGTCGTCCCTTTTGTTATTGATTACAGACACTTACGAATAATACGCCAACTTTGCTACAAGTTAGACTGGTAGTCTCGCTGACTAAATTAGGGTATGGTCCTCCATTATTTCGCAAGTTATACTGTATGTGGCTCGTTAACAACTATACAAAAAATCTACTATTACAGAAGCGCAAGAAATACATAAAACGGTTAGGGAGGATATTACCTCATATTCGGCACTGCCCTGAAAGGGCATCCTTATAGGTCCCTTAACCCTCAGGACATGTTGATCGTTGGCATCGTTGATGTTCAGCACCGGCTTCATCAAAGTGCGCTCTTGCCTCACCACGCTGGCCAGGGATCCGTTGACAGTAACGTCCATCTTATCAGGACCATAGGTGAATGGGCGGCGGAGGCGTATGACCTATTAATTGAATAACGTCCAGATTAATTCCTCCTCCGTAGATGGTGTTTCAAATATCTAATTATTTAGAATTTTAAGTATTAAGAGGACAGAGAGAGGAGGGGCTTGATAATTCTTCTTTCTGCAACTCCCACGTCTAGGAGACATGTATTTCTTTAGATTAAACTAAAACATAAAAATTGATTTTAAATTTTTTCGTTCGTTCGTTTCGTTATATTCTGACGATGTTGACAGCCTGTTCTGGTAACTTTGTTTTAAAATATTTGCTTTTGTTAACTCTGGGGGAATGCCTTGGAACACCATTCTCGGGCCCTTCGGGGGAAGGGTCAAAATGCAGGCATAAGGCCTGCATCGAGGGTGTATGGGGCTCTCAGAGACCGGTATTCTACGCTGGCTTCTGCAGTGAAGCTGTCACGAGAAACGGCCGCCGAACCACCAACTAAATCTAAACTTGCGCCCCATTTCTAGCGCTTTTACGGAGCGTCACGGAATCTTGTACAGAGTAACTGCACTGTAATGCCCCTATGCTCTATAAATGGGCCACTCCGGGGAGCAGAGTGATCCACTTCGTACAGCAGGCCGCCTGTGACGATAATTATGAAAGGAGGAGATGCGCGTAGAGGCACCTACGACCACCAGTCCGCCTCCTGCGGACGGAGTCCACGTACACTTCCTCCTCCCTCGCTCTTTCAGCAGCCTCCTTCTGCGACATGACGGATTCTCAGAAGAAGGAAACAGCAAGTCAGGATTCCTGGCACTGGAGAATCGACTAGACCATGCTAAGAAGCGAGCTCACAGGGCCAATGACGTTTTCTAAGAGACCCCTCTGGGGCCCCAAGGCAACGCACTCCGCGACCATGTGGAACACCGTGTCTTGGAGCAGGCCGCGCTCGTGACATTACGGGCAGCGCTTCTGCCCAACGATTTGATGCAGATACTTACTAAAGCAACTGTGCCCGGTAAGTATCTGCACCATACTAAACGTCAGGCTTCCACGTTTCCGCAAGACCCAACGAGCTAGGTGGATCGGTCTAGGTGGCGGGGTGGAAACCTCCACCGACATAATCCCGGCTTCTGGGGACTCCAGGTCCCTCTGCCGAATTCGACTCAGGGCCTCGTCGCTTGGGCTCTGATCACCCGAGTTTCTGCCACGCACGGCACCTCTCTTCTCGCCCGAACATCCTGCCGGAAGCGGTACACTGTTGCGAGCACCTCCGCCTGGAGATCCCAGGGCGGATCACACGCCAACAATGTCGCTGCCGTCCAGAACACAATACGGTATCCTCGTATGGACCTCACCGACAAGACCCTATGAATCCTCCTCACCAGGGTCTTTGCTTTTCTGCTGTAGTGCACGGGGACTCCGTACAGTGCCATACTCCGGAGGATGCCGGCGTACAATTTCCTCCCGGCCCTACCACATTCGAAGGAAGCTTGGCCAGGTTGGTAGTGGATTTGATCAACCTAGGGGCCAACTGGGCGAAGTGGGCCCCGAAATTTTGGTTTAAAGACTAACCTAACGTAAGTCACTGGTCGCGTCTTTCATCTTCGTTGAAATATAAAAGCAAAAAAAAGTACTTTCGAATTTAAAAATCAATAAACTAATTCGAAACTTGTTTACTAAACTCAAACACAGTTTTAGTGTTTATATATAAGAAAGAAGCATAAGTGTATTTTTAAAGACACATGACCTTGTTTATCTAACGTATTTTTGTTTTTCAATTATTTATTCAAAACTTGTTTCCTAACCCAAATAATAGGTCTAGCGGCTAAACTCAAATTACCGTTAATCTCATGTCACTTTGGGTCAAAAGGCAGCCTAGAAGGGACTAAAAAAATACAGAAAAGAAGAAAAGTATTTTTTCTTCTTATGTGTAAATCAAAGGCTAGTGATCGTTTTTAAACAATAATATATTTACACACCACGAATTATGTAAAAGGACGGTAGGTAGGCACACGTTTTTAATCCAACGGTATAGCTGTGAGTCGAGAGAGTGGTCGCCGCGAGAACCAGAGAGCCCGCAGCTCACCTCACCGAGGTCTCCTTCACCGCGCTCCTGCTGGCTTAGTGGTCTGCCACATACCTATGGGCCTATGGGTCTAGCGAGACAGGAGAAACATAAGGTAGGCTTGTGTACATTAAAATACTTAAGTCTGGCTCCATCCGATTCTTAGTTCATAAGACCTTCTTTGCCATATTGCACTTCTCTTTTATGCTGCAATGTTAAAGTAATGGCTCGACGATCTTCTTCAGAAAATTTGGTTACTTAAAGTGACACACTGGCGACGGTCGGGAGACATAAGCCATTTTTCTTTCTTTACTTAAAACTAACTCGCATGAAAATAAATTTGACTTGCCAGTTTGTCCTGCGTGTCATATATATCAATGTAGAAAGATCTGTTCTTTCCCCGAGTGACGCCGAGAAATCCAGCGTCCTCCTTTGCATAGAACAGAACTTCTCCTGATGGAGAAGATACCACGTACTTGTTGCCCACAAATCTCGTGTCCTTCTGATGGACGAGGAGAGTGTTCAGTCCTAGCAGTTGCTCCATACCTGAGCTTGAATCTTTTTGAAGGGTGACTGAAATTTATAGGATAACTCTAACATTATGCACATGTAATTATATCTTACTGGCCATAAAAATAGCTTAGACACTCGGCTTTGAACTTAGGCTTCTGTACGTGTTAAAGCTATGTCGGACTTATTATTTTGATTAAAGCTTGCTGCACTAGTTCAGTGTGATAAGTGCCCTCACAGAGTTTTGGCGAGAAATATTTAGCGCAGGACAAATCTTACGGTGGGTGACAGTTCTGGTAGTCCACTTCCCCTCACTATCCTATCCTCCCTATCTCATCCTCCCCAAACTCATTTTAAGCTGACAAAGCATTAGTATCTCACCTATGTTGCAAATCTTCATAGGCAACGTCAATCACTCGGGTGATCCGTGTGTCTATTTGCTCACATACATATTATTTGTATCGTGAAATAACATACACAAAAAAAAAACTGCTTCAAACATATTCGTAGATACATCTCCGAAGGTTATCTGTATTGACAGATTTTGCCACGTAATCGACTACCCAGTTATAATCTTGCTAATTATTGACTGTTCGCTAAGTTAAGCTCACTCCGATCTTAAAAGATGCTGACCGAACACGGGGGCTTTGCACCGTATCTTCATTACAAGGTTATATAGGCCCCAAAGAACATCGGGCGGAACAGGCGACGCCAATTAAAAAAAAAACCTTACTAATTATTCAGGTAATTAATTATTCCATGTACATGACATAACAGCACACATAATTAAAATTACATTTCAAAGTGAAACTTAGTCAAATGTGGCCGAAACGTCGAAATAAATACTGCGCTTAAAACCATTAAAAGGAAATTTGAATTAAAATGTTAATTTGTTTAATTTTACTGACATACAAAATGCGTGTCCATACATGAATAATGAATCTGTAATAGTGGTCACCGAATATTGTTTTTTTTTATCAATTAATGAACCCTTAAAGGGTTTTCTTAGAACCTTAAAACTTTTTAGACTTCAAAAATCTAATGATAGAGAGCTTTAGTTCTTTATCAAAATGGCCCCCAAGACTTGACTATTTTTCACTATATCATATAATTTCAGATTTACCCATAGATAGCACTTGAAAATTCAGCCTGTGTATTATTTTAGACCTGTCCTGGACGTCTCTGTACTGAAAAAAAGTGTATTAATTGTGCGCAGAACGTTTGCCGATAGCCTCATGATATAACGCCTCGATGGTGTCAGTAAGGTTGACAAAAAAGTTACATAAAAAGTTGTTGAAATAAATTTATAATTGTATCTACTTTACATAAGTATGTAAATTTATAGTAAGTAATACAATACAATAATAGTAAGTATTCACGTGCAAGGCTGCGCGTGGCCACAGATGGCCATCGAACGCCAATGAATGGCCAACCAAGCCAGTAAATAGCCAGCGGAAAACTCGCGAAGGCCGGATGCCGCAAATTGGCCAACGAGATCTACTTCGAAGCCATCGCCATGGGAAGAAGACTCCAGTTACCGGTGGGTAGTTGCCCACTGAGTTGCAGAGGCAAAACCTTGAGTCCCCAACCTTCTCATTAAGCTAAAGAGGAAGAAGACCCTGGATGATTGGCGGGTGTTTGATTCGCTTGCCCAGACACGGCCATGTAGAGGAGATTATTGGCTAACGCCAATAGCAACATCGCGTTTCCGTCAGTTTTAATAACACATCAAAGGACTCAACATGCCGAATATTCGCGGTAACCCTCCCCACTTAGTTTGCTCACTAGATATAGTGCTCATTAGCGTCATTGCAGTGTTGCGTATTTCGTGTTGTTTATGAAATTTTAAAACTATTTTTTTAATCAATTTTTATTTTTGAAGTTGGTATACTTGTGAGCATCCACTAGCGACTCCTTTGCTGGGTTCTTTTAGTAACTTTGAAGATTTTTAAATATACAAAGTATTGTCATGTTCCATTAAAGTAATAATAAGCAGTTGCTGCTGTCGTCATGTCTTTGTTGTGCCTTTTCACATCAATGAGAAAAACAATTATATTTGTGTGTTTGAGGTCTTTGCTCATTGAAACCATGTGCAGATGGTATGATTTTGATATTTGCGCATACATCAAATGTTGGTCAAATAGTGACAAATACGCAAAGCCAAGTGAGATGCCACCATAAAAATAATATTATATCACGGCGTGGCGAAAGTAATCAGACAACTCGATTATTATAATCGACTAAACACGATTGCACATCCAGCCGCGTGTCCTACGCTATCAAGGTCACTTAAAATATAAAAACACAAAGTACTATAGATACTACGTATGATGAATGCACTGAAAAACATTTCAATGTTGCGTAATGTGCTTGCGAGTTGTTTTTAATTTGTTTATTGCTAAATACTATTATGATACTTACTACTTAAGACATTACATTGATATACTAACACGCAAAATTATAAATAAGATAACAGGTAAACGAACTTATTTGCAAAGCATGCTTAAACTCACATCACGATTATCACACACACCACACCGACGCTGTAAGCAGTCTGCGACTGACCAAAACAAAATAGTATAAGCAGCCAAATACAGATAGGGTTGCCAACCATACTTTACAATAACGTATCCTACTTTATTTTTGGTAAATATACTGTTGGCGCCGCTTATTTCCCAATTACCAATTGTCTATTGGGTTTATAGCGTCTTGCAACCCCGCATGTCGCCGTCGCTTGCGCTGCGCGTGAGTCAGTCCTTTGCCAAACGCCACGCTACCGCGACGCACGTAACTAATATCGCACCCGCCTTTATAAAACGCATATTAGCAGTCGAAGATTTCCGCGTCCAGTTTTTAATTACTAGGACAATCGCCTCAATGATTTCAAAACTTAAGTGGTCAGTGTATCTGGGTCCCTTGCGCCCCTGGGCGTGTATAAAAGGACCTTGCCACCTGTATCGCCCCGTGGCAAGCAGCGGCAGACCCCCTGAACCAGTGCTATCGTGGGCTGGTGGCTGAGAGCAAGGTAAGTACAAGATTCTATATTCTCCAGGCACCAGTACTTGATTGGGGTATAAGGGATGGTAATACATTGAGCATATAACCGGTGGGTTATGAGAGAGAGCAGAGAATGCATGATTGCGTCTCCATATACTTTATACTCTTGCATAAAAATAAAGTATGTGAAAATACTCTATTTCCAATATTTACTCTGATGCGTAAAATGAAATACTTATATGGATAATTACTGAACCATTATCGATCCAGCTTTCACTAAAAGAGTGCATTCAGTAATGAATCTAAAATGTTGCGAGGAAAGGAACAAGACATTTATAAATATTAATAAAAAATGAATAGTTTAAATTGGGAATGTGAAGATAGCTTCCAAAAATTAAAGGATAGTGAAAAGTTGTTAGTGTGTGTTAGAAGTACACAAAAATAATGTCTCCAAGAGAAGGAATAAATAAAATTTTGTAAAATATTTTTTTTCTTCCAAATACTTTTTTTTCCTACTTAAAATATGTAATACGTTATTTTTCTCAAAAATAGTTGGCAATCCTAAATACAGACTACAAACAGGACTGACACCTGCGTACGAATGTTGAGTGCTAAATGTCCTGGAAAAAAACGCTAGATTTCGCTTGACGCGGTGGATAATAATTATACTGATGCGGGTGTAAGGCCCTAGTATTTGTTTAATTAATTAATTGTTGTTCCATAAACTAACTTGAAATTTAAAATTTGATAACCGTGATTTGTAATATAAAACAGTATAATATGGAAGTACTCAATTTCTGAAATAAATGAATTATTATTATAATGTATGTCTTTCAAGACCACGAGCCATAAAAATGGCCCGGACTTTTGGAGGGCTTGCGTGGGGCCATGGGGAGGCCAACACGTAAAGGCCCCTTGACAAATTTAATGTAAATATGTGGCGTGACACTGACCGGCGATTATCCCTGTCTACACCGTATAATAATGCACCAAGGACAAGCCCCGGCCAGTGTACTATTGTGGGACTGGGACTATTGTGGGAAATGAGGACAAGAAGTACCCGGCTATTGGGGTGAACTGTTAGTGGTACTAGCGGTCTGGGAATATGGGGACTATGGCGTCTGCCCGTCGCAATGTTCGGGGAACATGAAAAATGGGCAGACGGTGACTCGCCACTCCCTGCATGGGCCCCAAAAATGCCATAAAAGGCAGGGGCAACATTATTATTATTATTATATGTATGTCTTTCAAGACCACAGGCCATAAAAATGGCCCGGACTTTTGGAGGGCTTGCGTGGGGTCATGGGGAGGCCAACACGTAGAGGCCCCTTGACAAATTTAATGTAAATATGTGGCGTGACACTGACGGGCGATTATCCCTGTCTACACCATATAATAATGCACCCAAGGACAAGCCCCGGCCAGTGTAGGACTATTGTGGGAAATGAGGACAAAAAGTACCGGGCCATTGGGGTGAACTGTTAGTGGTACTAGCGGTCTGGGAATATGGGGACTATGGCGTCTGCCCGTCGCAATGTTCAGGGAACATGGAAATGGGCAGACGGTAACTCGCCACTC
The DNA here is from genome assembly GCA_012273795.1 of Dendrolimus punctatus. Taxonomy (NCBI): domain Eukaryota; kingdom Metazoa; phylum Arthropoda; class Insecta; order Lepidoptera; family Lasiocampidae; genus Dendrolimus; species Dendrolimus punctatus. The sequence goes on along the minus strand of CM022528.1, from coordinate 25,219,074 downwards.
CCTGCATGGGCCCCTAAAAATGCCATAAAAGGCAAGGGCAACATGGGTGTGAGTGGCTAAGGGGTGTAGAGAGGTGGGCTGCAGGTTCACCGAAGCTACTTCCGACGTTAGGCCATTTATCACTTCCACCCCTGGAGCTTGAGTCTTAGCTCTAGCGATCTCCACTCCGTGCCGGCTGGCTAAGGCAAGCACGGAGGCGGGGGCCTAGTGTCGCCACTCACCTAAGGCTTCGCCACAAAGCCCCCCTGCAGGTATTATTATTATTATTAAAAATGAATCCATGCAGGAATAGAAAATGAATACCAATTCCTGCAGCTGGGCCTGTCGCAAGACGCCACAAAACAGCCTACAGTATTTTGCCGTCTGGTAGCTTACAACCCTGGTCTCCTAGACTATGACGCCATAACAACCTTGAATTATATTTCAGTCTCAATGGGTGCCCGTTTTATTATGTTTATTGTTATGTTTTTTTCGGCATTAGTTAAATTAAATACATTATCTAGTTTTAGTGTAGTATAAGTAATTATACTATTATTATATTTCTTTATTACTTTTCTTCTCTGTGCACTTTTGTACTTTAATGAAAAATGCCTTAAAAATCTACATAGTCCAGTAAAGCCATTATTTTTATATTTATCTATGATTAGTTGGTTTTTTTTTTTGCTTAAGGCAGAAACCGTATTATTGTATCAAAGATCGCTCTCAGATTTATGGTGTTTTTTTTTTTTAGTTCTCCCTACGAGGCTGGCGGCACATTAGCCGCACCGGCAAACAGGCAACGAAGCCATTTCCATGAGATTGTCCATCCGTCTGTCTGTGATTGTCCGTACATCAGAAAAAATATATGCCAGGTTCTTGTAGTATCATGCACATTTAATGGTTCTGCAAATGCTGCGAAGGATTGTTCTTGCTGTTTGGCTACGAAACCCTAAAAAACAAAAATATGCTAGCCTTAAACTTATCATATTTCGTACGTTGAATAAGAGTTCCAACGGCCAACTTCCCGCGCTCACCCTATCGTATCCTTCCCATATCGTCTTCTCTATCCTCTATCCCATCTCCTCTTAAAGGCTGGCAACGCGTTGGCTTCGTACTTGGCTTTGCAAACGTTTGTAGGCGTCTCCATTAGGTGGCCCGTCTTCTAGTATTGTAGAAATTTGGGATCGGTAGTGGTGATGTGTTTATGGTAATATAAACAATGAGCAATATAAAGACATGTAATAAGCACATAGTTCGCAAAATTAGCAAGTTGAAGTGACAGTGGGCCGGTCACGTCTGTCGCAGGAACGACGGCCGTCGGAGCAAATGAGTCCTGAACGTGGCGTAGTGAAGGGGGGCATCATGCCCCAGGCGCTACTCACAAAGGGGCGTCAAATTGGTACATATAATATTATATGGTTTTCGAAAAAGGCGCTAAAAAATATTGTGCCCCGGGTGCAAGTTAAGCTCGTTACGCCACTGTACTGGAGTGGGGACCACGTCTCGGCAAACGTGTCGTAGGAAGCCCGCCAGCCCGATGTACTGTCGACCTGCGCAAGGCCGCCGGCAGGGGCTGGATGAGGAAGACGAGAGACCGGGATATGTGGCACATACTTGAGGAGGCCTACGCCTAGCAGTGTATAAAGATCGGCTGAATAAGAAGTCTGTTTATAATGTCAATATAACAACTTTTACTGCATATTAAGCCTGGCTGTCTTTCTGGATGTTCCAGCTAATCTCCGAAACGGCTGGACCGATTTTGACGGGACTTTCACTGACAGATAGCTAATGTTATAAAGAGTAATTTAGGCTACTTTTTTGCGGTCCGCGAAAAACATTCCATACGGACAAAGTCGCAGGGGCTAGTTTACAATAATATTTAACATAAAACTTAAGTACCTACTTAATTAGATATTCCATACAATAAAAACCTCTAGATCTAGCCTCGAAAGCGGTAAGGTGATAGCCCTAGCATGACAAAATTCTTCCATGGCTTTATTAGAATAACAAGTATTTATTGTTGCCAGACGCTCTTTAGACCTTACATTTCGCATGAAACGAGAAAGTCAAGCGTGTTCTCAGGCTAGCCTCGCGAATTCGCCACTTTCTCGCCGGAACTTCGAGAAATTATTTTTTGTATTGACAATTCTTTTATATTGTAGAAGTCCATATAACCAAATAAAATATCAAATAATTAAATCGATTAAAATATTCATTTATTCACTTAAAAACATGGTAAACAAAAACATTAGATGACTATATGTTGTTTTGATCTTGCACATGTTTTTTTTGGCCATTAGCCATGCAATTGGTGATTAAAAGAACTTAAATATTATTTACTCCACAAAACAAAAAAATATTCATCACAAGAAAATTACAAGAAATGTAATTAGGTATCAATTAAATACTATTATAAACATATTTACAAGTAAAATATGTAATCCAGATCGCTGTCGGTGGGGAGCGTTCCCAAAATGCTGGCCGCATTCCCACGTTGTATGCAACACTAATCCTTTGCCCTAAATATAGGCCAGCTTTGGTATTGTAATAAAATAAAGGCTAAAAACAAACAAAGAAAATGAAAACCTCTGTCTTGAACTATGACAGAGAGGCCCGGGTCTACAAGAAAAAAGAAATAAGCCAGACCTTTTTCACGCGAAACTTCTTTCAATCGCCTTCAAAGGTCTCCATAAAGTTGATAAGCCTCACGTCCCCATGACACCAAATTCCCAACCCCGAAAGCCACAAATATGTATCCATCACCGATGGATGCATATTTGCGGCGTTGCAGGGTTTTTTTAAGTGTGGCAACTCCTCCAGCAGGGACAGCTATATTTTGAAGATGGCAAGACACACGTTGCGTCCCATACTAAGCGGCGTCCCATCTTCCAAGGAACCAACGACATTGCTTTTTTTATATATTTTTTTATTGCATAAGTTCAGCAGACAGGTAAACGGCACACTTGATGAAAGCGGTTTCGCCTATAGACATTTGCAGTACCAAAGGTGCTACAAATGCGCTGCTGCCCTCTTAAGGGACACTGGAACCTGGTCATTATGTTAAATTTTAACCGATAATAGTAGAAATGAACTACAACGTCTACAGTTATAAAATAACCCATTACAGATACTGAACTAATATTAGAATTATATGCTTATTAAACTTGTTAGAGGTAATTTGTTAAACCCAGGTCCATTAGCTGAAATCGAATTGAATATTTCAGTGAATTTTGTAATGAGACAAATCTTACTTAGTAAGTCGCTGAGATGACACAGGCCTTGTGAACATTGAACAAAAAAAGTCAACAGATTGACATTTTATTTTTACTGTGACTGAATTCACAAGAAGTACAAAAACTGCATGTTATAGTATATGTTATGACGATTGAATATGTATATATAATGTATTATGTGCACCACGCTATCGTATTGGTGACAACTATAAAGATAGTGATGTTTGTAAGTTAATAAATAAATAAAATGCATATTCCCTATTGTTTACATAACATCGTACTCATTGTCATAAATATATACTGTTGTTACAAAGACCTCACATCTGGCATGTTGTAAAAACGAATTCTTTTATTTACTTCGTGTTAAAAGTTTGAAAACATCTATTGTTATCGTACTTATTTTATGGCTGTAAATAGTGTCGAACAAATCAATCCTTGTTTTATGGCCGTCGAAGCTGGCAGGTGTTAGGGATTAATTCGGCAAACGCTATCCTTTGTTCTGTAATACAATTGAGTATAAAACAATGCCCGAACGGAGGGGTGAGGCAGTCATTCGACGACTACGATACGATTAAGACGTGTAGTACTTTCGATTAGCGACATAGTGACGGACTTTGCGCCTGTTGAATTGCATCGAATCGTGCAGTGTGAACTGGTTGAATCCAGTTTTATTTTGTACTTGTTTTATACGTGTTTGTGCAGTTCTAATAAACTCTGTAGTAATTCCAACGGCGTTTATTTTTTCGAGTCCTGTAGCTCGTAACACTCTTTTGATAATTAAGATCATAAAGTCTATTTCAAATAGGACGGTATTGGAATTAGGTAAATAGAGAAGCAAGCATGGTGATTCTAAAAATAAGACTAAGAATTAAATAGAACAGGATCAAATATCTTTATCTCTTACTTGAGGTCTCGGCAGAGGTTGTCCTACCTGAAAAAATCTAGAACCCGATCCTAGCGTCATCTACCGGTCCCATTTGTGAATCTGAACCGTTCGGGGACCCAATTAACGCACCAATTATTTTTATCAAAATCATTAAAGTCGTTTTCAAGGTTACAATTCTACGGTTCATTTTTCATTTATAAAGATAGACTTGTAAAATTCTTCTGTTTGTGTATATATCACTGAACTCCTAAACTCCCGGATCGATTTTGATATACGTTTATGCGTGTTTGAATGGGTCCCGGGCGGATTTAGATTTACAATGAGACCCGGTAGGTGGCGCTGGAATCGGTTTCCAAATTTTTATTGAAGTGATAACTTCTTATGGGTGGGTAAATCGATTTGTCATGTAACGCGTTACAGCGCCAGTCTGTCTGGCTTCCCTTTCTCTCGCGCTAGATTAGTATAAATTATCACTTCTGTCGGGCGTCCGGGGACACACGCCGTCTGTTTTTTCAGGACAAGATGACGTCTGCCGGGTTCTATAGTATTTTTATTTAATTAAAATTAATATTTGTTTCCTAGAAAAGTTTACGAAAGCGCTACAAGTTACGTCTTATGAATGTGTCAGCCATACCGTTCTATTTAAAGTAGACTTACCGGATGTTCCTATATCTTTACGACCGTTCCTTTCTTTTACTATCGATTATAATTTGACATAATCTCTGTACAAGTAATGTCAAAATTCAACTGGTGGTAGGATAAGTGAACGGTAGACAGGATATAAGAATAGGCCATTAGCAAGTTTTACAAAATCGAAATATCTTAGCTTAAAGATTTTAGGAAGTATTTATTAATTAAGAAGAATTATAACGAAGATTCACTTATTTAACGAGTATCCAAAAATAATAGCAGCTACTTCTCATAATACAGGAAATCCTGAAAACAGAAAAAACTTAAATCAGTACAGGAACGGAGGAAAACTATTAATTCTTGGGGCCAGGCGGCCTGTCGTAGAAGGCGACAAAACAACCCGCCGCCAGATGATAGGGTATGAATGAATGAGCCAATACATTTGTACCGATGCGGCTCAAAATTGGAAAATTTAAAACTTTAAAATTCGCGTTACTACTCACTCCTCAAACGTAAAAGGAAGGTTGGAACGAGGCTTATACTACAACAGTAAAATTACGCCTCTACGGATATTCACATGACAAAGCGGGACAACATGTCATGTCAGCATGACTGATAGTAAAATAAGGTGACCGAGCCCGACCACATTCGATTCTTAACGAACATTTCCGAACTACGAATTTTGGCTACTACATGACTGCTTCTGTCAATATTGTAAGGAGTAGGAGAAATAAAGGAATGACGCTAGCCACCTAACCGGCCTCATCGCTTAAAACGTTCTGCCGCGGTACAAACCGTTAAAATATCCTCGCCTCATTTAAAATGGTAGATTATTCTGGTTCAGTTCAAAATGTCATGTTACTTATACAAACTCATTTTAATAACCGTATCCTACTCAGCACTATGTGGCGGGAAATTTCATTCGGCAGGTCACCTCTGTGGCAAGACGGCTAGTGGAGAAGACGAGTCCCTGGACTAGAGGCCACGTTGCAGCAAGCCTAGTTTAGAACCTGCCTAAAGTTGTAAATCCACAATATTCTTCTTTCATGACAAATCCATGTTCATGGAAAATGGAAAATCCATGGAAAATTATCACGATGGAATACTCACAATTAGAAAACAGGTCCCGATGATAGCAGCCTTTTCACGCACGTCCAGGTCAACCGGGAAGGTCAGCAGAAAGCTATCGGCGTTCGTGAACGCCTCCTGCATGAATCCGCTCCACTGCTTCTGGATGCATCCAACACGTGTTTTGTTATTGGTGAAAATCTGAAAGTGAAGATTTGTATTTTTTATTACAGAATTCTTGGAAGGCTCATGACTTGCTGAACAGCACGCATAGTCAGTGCAGCTCAGGAGCACAACGTTAGCCTCCCTTCTCTCCATTACCAGTTATCCTATCCCTGCCATTTGAGAATGCGCTTTCAGCCCTAATATTGAGCTGCCGCGGTGACAACATTCATCTCCGTAACGCGCTACTCTTGCTTGTTCAAGTCCACGCTTCACTGCCGTACTAAGCATAAAGTTCTTTGTAATGAAACGTTACCTCAAAATCAGCAATGCCCTGCGTGCTTATAGGTCCTTTGACCCTCAGTAGACGCTTATCGTTGGCGTCGTTGATGTTCAGCACCGGCGTCATGAAAGTGGGCTCGACTCTCACCACGCTCACCAGGGATCCGTTGACCTTGACGTCCATCTTAGCAGGACCGAAGGTGTACGGCCGCCGGAGGGCTATGATCTGTAATTGCGGAACATAAAAATAAGCTATTGCCGGAATATAGTAGACTGGCAGATGGCTCACCTGATGGAAAGTGGTTATCGTCGCCTATGGATATTTGGAACACCAAAAACTACAAATACGCTGCTCTCTTAATGAAGACTGGAACCTGATCATCAATGCCGGAACACAACTCAAGGTTGTTATGGCGACATTCTTTAGACCAGGGGTGGTAGCCATCCAGTCGAGCAAATACCCTACCACCTGGCTGTGGGTTGTTATGTTGTCTCTCACGACATGCCACCCGGCCGCAAGAAATTGTATTAATTCATATGTTGTTGAATCGTGCAGTTTATACTAGTAGTGTCTAGTTATATTTGTACCAATGCTATACGTGTTTGTATAGTTCTAATAAATTCTATAGTAATTAATTCCAACGGCATTTTAATTCGAGTTCTGTAGCTCGTAGCAATATGAAATATAAATTATGAACATATAAGAATAATGTAAGATGTATGGATGGATGTTTGATTTTTTCTGAAACTGCTTTTCGATAATCTATCTCGGATAGTATGTGGCAGAGAGTTCCATAATTTAACTGCGTGAACGGAGAAAGAACCACTATAAAATGCCGATGAGAGTGTGTGGAAGTATTGAGAAGAAGTCCTACAATGTTTTGTCCGAAGGAACAAGAAATACGTAATTACTATATTACTTTTCCGCTATATTTAACCAAGAGCAGTAGGTACACCATTATGAGGGTGGCTGACGTCATACACGGCCTTCATTACCCTCTGAGTATATTGAAACGATGTTGTTAACAAAGTACTCCATGAATTAGTTTTGTGTGTAATTTAATTGTTTATACAGCGGCGAGTGGGGGTTATCGGCAGGGTTGCCCCTACACGCACTGTCCCGACGATAAGATATCTCATTCACAATACCGTCGCCGATATTGCGTAAAGCACCTCCTACTACTGCAGTGCTCATCTCCGAATATAGCGCGTGTAGTTCGCTTCTAGATCTCCTCTTTATTTACGCTACACTCCTCCTTCACTGAATTGCCCATTAAACTTTTCACTAAATTCACCACTAAACTCGTCACTTTCGCCTATTAAACTCTCCTTTCAACTCTATACTTGTCACTATCTTCATATAAACTTCTGTTTCAAATCTCCCGTATCACTCTTGTCGCTTCGCTGTCTTCAACTGCACTCCTCGGTAGGCGCGCCTTACGCTGCTTATATACCCGGGAGAATCTTCTGGAACCCATAATTTCGTTATTGTTTTATTTACTATCTATCCCTTTCTAAAATGCATCTGTCCTTGTCTTTTCCTTCCAGATTTTTTTTTAAAGTCTTAAGAAGGGCTTACGCTGCCAGAAAGTTCTACTCTCGGTCGCCACAACATATAATAATTATCTTTTAATGAAAATGAATACAGTTCAAAACTGGATTTTACAGATTACGTAATCTTTAGCTTATATTAAATTCCTTTTATTTTGCGAAGCGATCGACGGAAAGTCTACGATTATAAAGATTATAGAAAGTACTAGCTGTCCCGGCAGACGTCGTCCTGCCCGGTAAAAAATAGGGGTTGATCGTAGAGGGTTGAAAATCTAGGGTTGTGTGTATTTTTGTATGTTGTATCATAAAAAAATAGAAATTAAAATTTTTGTCTAAAAAATAAAAAATAAAATTTAGGGGTGGACTACCCCTAACATTTAGGGGGATGAAAAATAGATGTTGGCCGATTCTCATAGATACCGGATAAGCACAAAAAATTTCATCAAAATCGGTCAAGCCGTTTCGGAGGAGTATGGCAACGAAAACTGTGACACGAGAATTTTATATATTAGATAAAGCGAAAACACTTAACTCAAATTAAGTTAGATTTCACTTGCCTGTCTATTCTGTGTGTCGAATATGTCAATATGAAAAGGTCTTTTCTTGCCCTGGAAGAGTGAGAGAGCGCCCCCCTCTTCCTTTGCGTAAAACAGGACATCTCCTGAAGGAGAGCACACCACGTACTTGTTGCCAACAAACACCGTGACCTTCTGACGGACGTGGACGGTGTTCAGTCTTGCCAGCTCGTCCATACTTGAGTATGAAGGTTGTCCGTTTGCAGAGGACACTGCAATTTATAGATTTAGAGAGAGCTTAGCTTTTTAATTTATTTTTCGGGGAACCTTAAAAAATGTAGCCTAAGTTACTCCTTATGACATCAGCTCTCTACCAGTGAAAGTCCCGTCAAAATCGGTCAAGCTGTTTCAGAGATTAGCCAGAACAAACATATAGACAGACAAATCACATTTGTTATTTTGAAATTACAAACAGACACTTCAATTTTATTTATGTGAGCCAAGCTAGAACCATTAAATTGATTACAGCTGCTAGAGTCAGCTTGATTGGTATGATATACCACGCAAACACAGAATATCGTCGTGAAACAATTAACTTTGACGAGCTAATCATGTTTCTTACAGCAAATGAGAGTTCCAATGACCTTATTCTAACTTCCTATCCTATTCCCACTATCCCATACATATTATCTTCTACTAGCGGCCCGCCTGGGCTTCGCACGGGTATTTAATAAACAATCAAAATATAATTTGATATATCACCCGGGGATAGTGTAGCTTGCCAATACTGAAATAATGTTTCAAATCGGTTCAGTACTTTCGGAGCCTATTCAATGCAAACAAACAAATCTTACCTCTTTATAATATTAGTATTAATTTCGAAATTGAGAATCTTGTTGCTTCCAATGGTTCGGTCACGACGAACGGATGAGAGAAGATCGCAGCGTGAGGAAAGCATAATTGGGACGGGCGGCGGCCGGAGGCCGCAATGTATATACGAGTATGTATATGTCGGACGACGATGTCACCGAGAACGATTCTTCAGAGAGAGAGAGAGAGAGAGAGAGAGAGAGAGAGAGATATATGTATATATATATATATATATATATATATATATATATATATATATATATATATATATATATATATATATATCAATCAAAAAATCGTTTTGTGACACGGAAAAATGGGTTGCTAGACACCTTAAAAAAATTCTCACCAAACATGAGCTCTTAATTTTAATAGGAAGATCCTCAGTTTTGTATTTTTTCTCAGTCTAATATAAAAAAAAATCATAACTCATCATTTTTCCATTGAAGAGAAAAATGTTCCGAGAGAAGTTTTCAGGAAATCTAATGCTGTACAAAAAAGGTATCTTATATTTTTTCCGTAAACCTGACCATTTGAAAGATAGTAAGGATTTAATTTTGATTATTTTAAGACAAATTTCATTTTTGTTTATGAATTTTATAACTCGACTTTTACAAAATGCGCAATACAAATTTTTGTTGGAAATTAACTGCTCTATAAAAATGGTTTCTTATGTTTTGGCGATGAAATTAACCGTTCAAAAGATATGCATCATCAAACTTTCATGTGTACGGATTTTAAAAGTTTTTGATGAGATATTCAAAAAAATTCAATTTAATTTATAATAGGGTAGGGTAAGAGTTTGACAATATGAACATGATTATTACAACATCAATTAAAATGTTGGGAAAATAAATAAAATTGAGCAGTTGTGGGTGCAAAAACTACTATTAAATAGACTTCAATAGACCTTAGACCCAACACGTGGGTTTGAAATACGAAATATTTATGGTCTAATTTAAAACAACTAGTGGTCGCACAGTGGTCGAAATTCGACCATAATAAATTTAAATTATAAGTATGAACATTATTAAGGTTCTGTTATCAAAAACTATACTTCTATAATCACAGATTTCGCCAAGGCTACACTGTTAATTCTACTTTAACAATAAACAAAAAAGTAATATGCGTGTTTGTATCAAATCATGGTTGCGTGTGTAATGTTCTTTAGATAGATTATATTTTTTTGTGTCGAAAGATATTATAATTAAATATAACAGAGTGAAGGCAAGACAATTGATTTTTATTAGGTATTCACTTGGTTGTAGTTAGAAAAGCTAATGTCTGTACGTCAGACAGTAGAAGAACAATATATTTGAATACATTATTCCTATGCTGCCAGGTATTGTCATTATATCATCGCGTAGGTCGAACATTTTTTATGCATAATTCGACGGTTAAAAGGTAATAGGGTATAAGCGACAAAAACTGAATTGTTCAGGAGAGCAGTTTAATGTTTAAAATTTCAGAAAAATGGAGATACCTTTTTCATTTCTTGTCATATCGTGAAAATGGAAACAGCTCTAGAATTAAAAAAAATAAAAGCATTAAATGGTAGTTTTATTTATTTGATTTCACGTTGTTTTATGTGGTTTAATGTCGCTTAAATCAATTGATCTTATTTTCTTTATGGAGTAATTCGGCATAAACTACATTTACATTGAAATAAAACGAAGGGTAGAGTAGACTTAGCTACACTTGACATCCTTATATCAAGAGGTAATAGGGCATAAGTCACATGACTGCAGAATAACATAAAAGGGTAAAAAGTATAACTGGTAAATCTCATTATTATACCAAAAGGTAATGGAGCATAAGAAACAGTGTTTAGCAAAAAAATCAGTAGGATGCTTGTAAACTTGAACTTGTAAATGGTAGTAGGGTATAACCGACACTTAATGTCTTTGACGACAATGGTAAAGAGGCATTAGTTCCAGCTTTCAAAACAGGTACTAATGGTAAATAGTAGTATACGCCTGGAGCCTTTACGGCAGTAAAAAGTAAAAATGTATTACCGACTATAACCCAAAAGTGATGTCATTTTTACAGAGGTACAAGCGCCTTTAGAGTAAAAAAGGCCCAAAATTCGGTCGGTTAAATGAAATGACACTTCAAAAACGCAGTTTTTTGCTTGGGCATATACGACACGAAAGTCATCGTAGAGCCATGGGAGTGAGCGCATTCGAAAGAGCGAAAAATTTTAAGTAGGATGGCATTCATAACTCATTTTCGACCAAAATGTCGCTTATACGCTTATTACACCCTATTACCTTTTAACCGTCGATTTTTTTTTAATGTTAGCATTTGCACTCCTTCTGTATATAAACTGTAAGTGTGCAAAATTTCATACTCCTCCGTCCGCGCGATTTTCGTAAAGAGGGGTACAAAGTTTTTGTTGTATTTTTGCTTCACGTATTAATATAATGATTATCTCAATCAATGTTTAGAAGCATCTACGTGTTGTTCTTTCCGAACTTTACTTTCCGAGCGTGAGGCCCGCAGACCGCTGCAACTGGTTTCTCAGGCCACTAAATGGTAGTGCCTTCATTCGGCGATGCTCGCGTATATGTCGGAGGGAGCTATGAATCGGACGGATTGTTACTTGGATGTATAACGCACAATATTATTTGTTTACATTTTAATTACTTTTAAAATTCTTAATTTAATTTGATTTGTTTAATCTTTCTATAACTTAAAGATCGTCCTAACCTAATAAAAATTATGAATATTGTAATTTAATAAACGACCAATCAGAGCAGAGCTTAGAGCGGGGTCAAGACTCCATCTGTGCTTAAGTAGGACTAGTAGTAGTAGACGGAGGAGTTTTTGCGACACATTTGAGTGATGGCAATGGGTCGAGTTGGACCGTTGACAATTTTAAAGAAAGTGTTGAAGTTAGAAGTATGATGGGTGCCCTGAACCCGCTGCTCGGTCTAAACTGAGTCGAAATATTATTTAAATCTTAATTAAAAGTGTATAATCCGTGGTCATTGTGTTTTATGATCGCATTTTACCCTGATGACGCCCACTAAACCTGCAACCAATAAAAATGTCACGAGAACGATGCCTTCTCCGAGATATAGATATATCGGAGGGAATCTATAATTGGATGGATTATTGTTTGGATGTATAACGCACAATATTATTTGTTTACATTTTAATTACTTCTAAAATTGTTAATTTGATTTAATTTAATGTCTTAAATGTTTCTATAACTTAAAAGATCGTTCTAACCTAATAACAGTTATGAATATTGTAATTTAAGAAACGACCAATCAGAGCAGAGCATATGGCTCGGAGCGAGGTGAGACGCCCTCTATACTTTGAGAAGTATATACTTGGGTAGACTGAGGAGATTTGGGGTGCATTCGGTTGATGGCAATAGGTCGAGTTAGACCATGGAGTATTTTAAAGAAAGTATTTAGTTAAGAAGTATAAGCGGTGCCCTGAACCCGCTGCTCGGTCTAAACTATGTCAAAATGGTGATAGAATCTAAATTAAAAGTGTATAAACCGTGGTCATTCTGTTTTATGATCGCATTTTACCCTGATGACGCCCACTAAACCTGCAACCAAATGTCACGAGAACGATGCCTTCTCCGAGATTATATATATATATATATATACATACATACATACATACATACATACATACATACATACATACATACATACATACATACATACATACATACATACATACATACATACATATATATATATATATATATATATATATATATATATATATATATATATAAACAGAACACAAATCAAAGGCAACTTTACGCTTCGGCTTCAATGACATGTAACATCAGGACTGTTATCTAAATCTGTTATTTTATATATATCTTGTAAAGTGCATTAGTGGCTAGGTTCCAGTCTCCATTTAGAGAGCGAGGCAGCACATTGGTAGCAACGGTAACCGCATTCCATCAGGTGGGCCGTCTGCCTGTCTGTTTTACTCATACAATAAAAATGGGTGTAGTATAGATATAAGCCCGGGTAGGAGGGAGGGAGGCGGGCTGGAGGAAAACTTAACCATTCTGCAACTCCTGCAGAACATGTATAGTACTTGTAATATTAATGTTTTTGTAAATATAACGTCACATGTTTTTCATTAATATTGCACTTATATCATAGGTCCAAGTTGAAAAATACAATATAAATCCACTAATCAACATAAAAAGATTCAAAATAGTCCAAAAACACAACATAATGTTGTTTGCAGTTAAACTTTATTTTTTTAGACATCAAATAAATTTTAGTGATTATTTACTGGTTAAAAACAATTTTAGTAGTATTATACAATATGTGAGTATATTTCTAAAGTTAAATCATATCATTAATTATTGTCAAAATTGCCAGATCATTGTCGTGAATTGAAATTGCCATAATTAATCAAAAACCTTTTTCACCACTCAAAACTACTTTTAGTTGTTATGAATAAGTCTTAAATATATTCCTAAACAAATTCATCGGGGCTTGTATCACACTCGTACCCAACCCTAAAAAATAAAATAAATTGGCAACAGTGCCGTCTAGCTGTCAAACTTACCCTCAGAATGAGTTGCCATAGTAAAATATAATATTGCAACACAAATTATTTGCTGAATAATTCAATTATTAATAAACAACTAAAAACGGTCACCACACTACCGAGTCACTTAAGATAATTATAATTATGCATACTTTGCATTAGTTACCCAAAAGTTATAGTGGTTTTGTACCTAATTATATTATACACTTGAGACTCATAATACTTTATTTATATTGTTACGACATGCCAACACGTAAAGTCGAAATTAGAAAGTTCATTTCTATCTTTCAATTCAAGTATTTAGATATTAGGCTAAAATATCTAATAAAAAAAAACAAAATTATACATGTTTTTCATATGTGACTTTAGTAAATATTTAAAGACAAAATAAAGATTTTTAACGTTTAAAATAAGCTTTTAAAAAACATCACTTAAGGAAATATTAAAATGATTAAGTTTTCTTGCCTCTGTTCTATCGAAGTTGAAAGTGAGCTCGTGTAATTTAAATTATAAATTAACATCAATTGCTAAACCAGTTTATTTGCAAAAGTTAACGAAATTCACGTCGCAATTCACATCACCCAATACTACTAGCAGACTAGCAATCGCCAACTGAACTGACTAAAAATGTTCAGTGTTGCCCGGCAGCGTTCTTCAAATTTCGCAGGAGTTTTAGCGCAGGTTTTGTAGTACAACACAACATTCCACAAATCGTGCGGTTGGTGGTACGATATAAACGTCGTATACCGCGTACAGCGTCACGCTGTGTTCATGAAGAATATGCTCTTGTGTCTCAAAACTAGAAGAAAGATTACTGATACGTTTCTTCTTTGATTGTATAACTTCGAAATTTTGCATAATGGTGGAAAGACGTAGATAAAAATATCAGGTAACTGTTACCTCATAAGCTGCCGTCCCGCAGTGTCCATTGTGCTGCCGCGTCGAATGGTCATAGCACCTATCAGCATTCGGTGACCTAAAATGTCCGTTTACACGACAAAAATTACAAAAGACGAATAAAAACGACGAGTGACATCTCTACCATACGTAAGTAATTTTTCAGACCTCAGTATTTCATAAAAAGCAATTTAGTTATTAGGTAAAATCAGTACGACGCGTACTTCACGTTTTCGTCGGTGTTGCCGGTTTCACAAAAGCAAAAGGCCCTAAGCGAGCGTTGTATTAATAATGCTTGTGATGGACACGAATCGAGTTCAAAAGACAACATTTTGACATACATCCTAGACTCAACGTTAGGTTGACATGTCAAAACTGTAATGACCCGTATCTCCTAAACGGCTGAAACTAGACCCATGTTCATAGTACTCTGACAAAAAGCTTGACTAGATCTACACACAAAAAAAGAGAGAGAAGATAATTATGTCTTACAAAATTAAGTTTGCCCATATTTCTAGAACGGCTGGTGATAGAACTTTCGGGTTTTAAATTTTGTGAAAAATGTGACAATGATTTTTCTTTATATTATTATTGTTATTTCATTAGTTCAATCAAACTGGATCTAGATCGATCGTATTTTATGGGTTATTTTTATTAATAAAAATATTATGAGTATTATATATTTTTATGTGATTTAACTACCTACTTCATATTTTATATGTTTTCTGAATACCTAGTGATCCCACGATGAGAAGTCGATTGGTAGTAATTATAAGCAAAAGCCGCGGAAAAGAATTTTTTAAACCTCCTAAAACGTCTGTCGTGTGCTCTGATCATTTCCATGCAAAATTATTGTAGTTAATAAGTATATTTATAGGTGTCTTTTTTCATTACACTTTTTCGTTTTATAACATCCAATTCACACTATCCCAAAAGAAGTTTCACTTTAAAATACACTTACCATTTATTTTAGATATTTCAATTCAATTGTATATTTTTTTACTTTCTTGAACAAGCATCAAGTAGACCTTAACATGATCAGTTTTTCTCAATATTGGGACTTTGTCTTTAGCTGGCACCTCTATATCTCCACAGAGACAAATGAAATTGACGGGGCGCGAGTGAAAGACAACCACAGAGTACTTTATATATACTGTTATAGAGTCAACAGTCATAATATATATATACTAACGCACTCTATCGGTATACGACACAATACAACGGCAAAAACCGTCCAGGGCGTCTAGTATTATTTTGATTTTTATATTAGACTTTTGGAAATTGCGGGAGTTAATAATTTAACTCCTGCAATTCCCAAAAGCCTTTCCAAAAAATGTTTATTTGTTAGTAAATCAAACAACAATTTAGCGGTAGCGTGATTTATTATGCTTCCTTTTATTAAAATATTCAAAGGCATATATTTTCATAACATCATTTCTATCCACATCTAATCTGGTGCCGTTAGGATGATTTACTTACAAGTTTTACCGCATCTGGGCACACAACAACCTCTTTCAGAAGAAGCAATAATTCAAGTCATCAGAGAACAATTCGTTAGGCAAATCGGTGTTCAGCGTACATGCGTAAGTCCAACGTGATCACAGAACACTAGTAAACGTGATAAGCGAAGTCTTCGGAGTCCAGGAATCAAACAAAGTTATCGAAAAATAATCAAAACACAAACAAAGTACATTCACTCACGAGTGTAACTCGTATCGATCGGAATGTCTTTTTGGTTTTGATATAATTAACATCTTTGAAATAAGTTTTTGGTAAATCGAAAATTCATCAATAATCCAGTAATTAAAGTTAAAAAGATTTATAATTTGAAAAAGGTCAGGAATAGAATTTACACACTTTAAAATATATTTATTAGCTGATATGGCTTGCAAAAATATAAATCATTAAAATATTTCTTAAACAAGTAATAAAACAACTGCGTATAACGAAACCTATTATTTTCTTTCATTTGGTGTTCAATTTGAGAACAGTGACATCTACTGCAATACGTACCTACTAATAGAACGCAAAAAATCTCTAAGAAAAAATAATTGTACCGACTGTTAGACACTGAAGACAACGCTGTAACGCACACAAGCATGCATTTGCTGGCCAGTTTTTATAGTAAGGATTTATACAACGACGCCAAATCTAGAGTTTGTATCTGGCAAGATGTAAAAACCATTTAAACTGTCTGGCTATTGAAGTAACATTTTTTATAGGTCCCCGTAATATATATAAAATTTAGTTTTTATACTATAACGAAAATATAATTATAATTTATTAAAGTGTGTCATAAGTCTATGATAAGTGTCTGGCAATGGATGACGAGATTTCTAAAGTTATTCCGAAGAAAATATAAAAATATTGAGTAACTACCTGTTACCTGCCCAAGTAACCACAACCAAAACTCTATAGTCGTTAGTCGTTCTTATTTGTATAAAGGACATGCATAGAAGAACTTTCTGGTTTTATAAAATGACGAAGGTCTGGCAGTCATGGGCTTCTCTATTACAGAACAGGAAGTAGATTTAAATTTTGACTTACATGTGTGCCCTTCAAAAAGTGTTCTACGGTGGAATTTATTTTGAATAATAACTTTTGAATTTGCACAGATCACTTTTTTAGTTCATATGCGTTATTTATTTACGAGTGGTCTTGCGAGCAGGGTTGAGGGGTCTACACTCCAAATAAAACAATTTAGCTTCACCACATAAATGATTTGAGACAATTTAAACTCTCCAATGAGCAATAATAGCCATTGCTATTAGCTCCGTTAATTTAGGATATCGTATTACTAATAGCTGCTCATAACTGTTATGTTAATGGGCTTGGACGGCGCCATTTTAAAAAGTTAGAGCAGTTTTGTCCGACCCTTACCAGAATACCAACTATACAGCACGAGTATGTAAATCTGGTAACAATCTTGCAACACTAAAAGAGCTACAAATGCGCTGCTGCTGTCTTAAGGGAATCTGGAACCTGGTCATTAACGCCGAAACACAACTCAAGGTTGGCGTGAATGGCGCCATACCCTAGAACAGGGATGGTAGCCATCCTCATGGGCAAATGCCCTACCACCTGGTTGTGGGTTGTTTTGTTACCACTTATCACAGGCCGTCCCTAACGCAGGAAATTGTATTTCTTCTCCGTTCCTGCATAAATAAATTATGGCGTAAGTAGCACCTGGTCTTTTTGCATCCGTCATGTTCGTTCGTCGCGTCCGTCTGCTTTTGCATGTCACAAATATTTTGCCCGCGATGTAGGCATCCCTAGTGTTGAGCAATTTGTGGCGATGTTGGCGCGGAAAATGTTTGACCGTGCTGACAACGGCGGCCACACATCGCTCCATGGGATCGCTCCCCTACACGCGCGGCCACCGGACTATCAACGTACTTGGCTGCCGACCCCCCGAGATCTCATACGCTCGCTTGTTCAGGATGGGGCTACGAGGTCGCGAAGATCATAAAGCCACTGACAGGCCACCAGAAGCCACAGATGGCCACCCAAAGCCCGAGATGGCCACCGAACGCCAACGAATGGCCAACTAAGCCGCAGACGAAGCCAACGCAAAGCCCGCGAAGGTCATCGGATGCCGCAGAATGGCCAATGAGAGCCGTTGAGAGACCGCCGTCAGGAAGGCTCCAATGGCTCCAAGCCCCGCCACCGACGGATAGTTGTCCGTCGAGTAGAAGCCGGGGTAAAGAGGTTTTCCTCGAGGCCCCAACCTCCTCGCCGCCTCAAAAGACTAACAGGAAGAAGACCACCAGAAATATTTTCGTCAGGAAGACAGAGTTAAATTACAGGTGAAATAAAAATACTTGACTTATAATAGAATTATATGTTTTACATTTGCACTCGCAGTGACCAATAACAATGTATTTCTTGGAAAATTGACCTTATACTTAGTAAGTTTTAAACAAAATAAAAATCTTAATTTTAAATGGTATTTACTTATATGTATATTATAAATTCGCTTATTAAATGATTATTAATAAAGAAAAGCAGTTAATCCGTATAATAACGGAAATCCTGAAACAGAAAAAATATTAATTAATAAGTAACAAGGCTGGTGTCTACCACAGACAGCGCATTATATAGGTATAGAAATTATTACTCATAATGAGTACCACGGTCCAGTGAGAATAAGCTGAGCCGCTCCTCAGCAATAACTAAGGAGTTATTGTCGCTCATTGTGGGAGTGCTGGACATATGCCGCTCAATAGATTTGCTTTCCTCACGATAAAGACAAACAGCTCCAATTGGGAGACGTGTAATAAAAGAGAATGTTATATCATATTCTCATAGAATGCGCCAAAAATAAAAATAAGAGACAGCGACTAAGGACAAAGTTATGCTTAGACTTGCTGGACTTTGAAGTTTTGTAATTTTTTTAGCCGACCCCTTGTCTTTGGAGACAAAATTCGTTTTAGACTTTATTGTTAAAAAGCATAAATTAAGTGATTTTGCATTTTATGTATAGGTAAGGTCTTTACGGAACTGATATGGATGTTCGTCTAAGTCCTTAAAAGAGTAGAGTAAGAGTAAGTTTATAGGCTTATTTAAGGGTCTTAAAGAAGTCTAATATGAATAAGACCGTATATTATCACAAACGAGTAAACCTACAGACGACATTGATAGTGTGGATCCCACACACGCGGTCGTTTTTCAGATGCATTATTATTATTTAATTGTATATAAACTAAAGTAGTATTTTCAAAAAAATCAATCGATTTATCTTCCTTTTATAACGAAGTAAATATTTTATCCTACCCTATTTTGATATAAATTAAAGGAAAAAAAAGCTGCATGTCAATACTACTGAAATCAGTGTTGCCAGAAGGGAGGGATTTCCTGCAAATTCGGGGGTTTTTGACACCTGGGGGGAGATTTGGGGGTAAAGATTCTTTCGGGGGGAAATATTTTGTTTTGAGAAATTTTTGAGAGATATTTTAAGTATCAATAATTCATCTACAAACACAATTCTCATCACTACAATTATTATATCTAAGTCACAATACGGTATTATTACTTTATCTTAGAATAATTCTAACTATACTAGTGAATCATACTTCAATTCAATAGTTCATTTCAATAATCCAATTCATTCGTTCGTTCATTTACGTTATTTATTTATTATGCCGTCTCTACTCGTATGCGTCGTATCCCATAGGCTACTTTCCGTTAGAGACTGACAATAAATAAAGTTTTCATTCATTCATTCAATGATCACGTTCACAACTGCGGTTTTTCCCGTTTCACTTATCTGCTGGCGTCACAATCGGAAACTCAAGTGGAATGGTTATTTAACGCACCTATTGACTCGGGTCGTTGTGAGCGCCCCGTGAGGGAAAATGATGACGTCATTAGTGACGTTTTCGCTACGACGGTGGTTTTGCTTTTTTCTTTCTCCTTTAAAATAAGTAAAAACTGTTTTGGGGGTTTTTTTCTCAAAAAGCTTATTTTTGGGGATTTTTGAAAAAAATTTGGGGGTTAATTGTCATGGTCATCTGGCAACGCTGACTGAAATGCGCTAGTCAGTAGTTCGTTGTTCACTGCGATGACTAGACGTATGCAGCTCTTGTAATGTACTCCTATATGTTTAAAGTAAATAAAAAACTAGCAATCGTAGGACTGCACATCAGCAGTGAAAATTATATCTGGGCGTGACGGTCACGCGATTTCAGTGATTTTCCCCCATAACAAAAACTAAATTTAAAAGAATATCGTGGAAAATGGGAAAATACTCACAATAAGGATGCAGGTCCCGATAATGGCAGCCTTAAAACGCACGTCCAAGTCCCCAGGGAACGTGATCACGAAGTCATCGACGTCCGTGAACATCTCCTCGAAAAACCCGCGCCACTCCTTGCGAATGCAGCCAATACATGTTTTGTCCTTGGTGAAAATCTGAAAGTGGAAACGTGATTTTGTATACCCTTTTCTATTGCTCGAGTACAGCAGACCGAGTAACTGGTCTTCTACACTACACCTCTATACTGAACAATTATAGTCGCCTATGAATATTTGCAATACCAGAGTTACGTGCACGTGCTATCCGCCTCCAAAAATAATAACACACGTTGTATATCCCTAAGCTAATGTAACCCTTGCAGAGATTTGGGTAAGAGTATACCAAATATCACCACCCCTGGTCTAAAGTATGTCGCCATAACAACCTTGAGTTGTGTTCCGGCATTAGTGACCAGGTTCCAGTCTCCCTTAAGATGGCAGCAGCGCATTTGTAGCACCTTTGGTGTTACATAATAATATGTCCATAGGCGATGGTAACCGCTGTCCTGTAAGTGGGCCGTCTGCCAATAAAATAAAATACACAACTAGCCTTCATCAGGACAAGACACTAAAAAAAGTACCTTAAAATTAGCACTGGAATGGACGTTTATAGGTCCTTTAATCCTCAGGACACGTTCATCATTGGCGTCGTTGATGTTCAGCACCGGCTTCATGAAGGTGGGCTCGACCCTCACCACGCTCACCAAGGTCCCGTGGACAGTAACGTCCATCTTACTAGGACCAAAGGTGTACGGACGTCGAAGCCTTATGACCTATAATCGTATAAAATAAAATTCTTAAAATCTTGTCGAGGGTCATGATCCTAGCGATCTCTTTATTAAATCCAAATCAATATTAAACGAGGAACGATAGCGACGACGACGACGCGTGACAATATTTGTGAAGTAGTTAGTACAATATAATATGCCGTATCAGTATATCACTACCTTGGAGGCCGGAAATTGCTCGCATAAATATTGCGCTTAGTGGCAACAACACCCACTACATTTGTCTTCTTCCTTTAAAAATTTCAGTCATGGGTACAACGTTCAAACCCGGGGGGTGGGGTTACTTATAATTTAAGACGCTTTCACGTAATTTACCATGCCATATGAAACCCGGGAGCTCTGATTTTTAGTGAATTAGGCAAGCAAAGGTTTAGACTACTCATCGTTATCAAGTATCACAGAACCTAGCTAACATAAAAATAAAACTAACTTGCCTGTCTATCATGTTCGTCAAATATATCGATATAGAATGATCTGGTCTTCCCCTCGAAGGCAAGACAGCACGCATCTTCCTTGGCGTTGAAGAGGATATCTCCTGAGGGAGAGAGTACCTCGTACCTGTTGCCCGAACACACTGTCGTCTTCTGATGAACATAGAGAGTGTCCAGTACTGCTAACTTCTCCATACTTGATCTGGAAGGAAGCCTTTTTTGCGAAGGTACTGCAAATATAATGAATTTCTAATTTTGGATACGGTAAAGCTCTGCTGGAATCATTTGGGTATGATTGTAGATAGCTCTTAGGGCCAGCTAGATGGATATGATGTACCGAACATAGACGTTAATATTAGCTTTGTGCAAATCATGCTTTGTACCGTCCTTAGCAATTAATCTATATATGTAATAATATTGTAGAGGTCAAATTTCTGTACAATGAAAAAAATGCTAAAAACCGACTCAGGGGGATCTAAGAAGTGTTTGTGTTTGTACCGGCTTATCTCCAAAACGACTGGACCTATTTGTATGAAATTTTGTATGGTGGTAGCTTATATCCCTGGTCAACATATAGGATACTTTTGATCCCGAAAATTAAAGAGTTCCCGTAGGATAGTTTAAAAAGCTTTAATCACTTAAAGAGCTTATAATAGACTGAAAGTAACAGAATTAGTATTCTTTCTCGTCCCTGCACGGATAGAGTTTCTATATATGGTTACTTTTTTACGCCGATATTCTGTGTGAGCGTGGTTTCACATCGGTGGAGCCGGCCTTAAGAGCTGTAATCAAGGTAATAATTCTAGCATGCCTTTATCACTTTAGAGACGACGATGAGAGACGAAATAAAGACAGTCTTGAACATTAGCGTAGTGTAATAGCTGCTAACTGATATATTATATTACTTACTGTAATAACACTATTAGATATTACACTGTCCGTTCTATGTATAATAATTAAAATATGTTTTTCCTTAAAATTTAAAAACACATCACAATATCACTTGTATAAAACTAATCTGATGAGAACAATATTAAATTGAGTAATTCAATGCAATTAAATTAATTATTTAGACTTACAGCCTAATTATGTACACATTCGCTACGCGATGATCACACCCAGCTTGCAAGCAAATGGCAACAATTGACTGAGGCCGGGTTTCAAATTTCATCCATTTTCCTTACAATTGTGAAAAATTTGTCATAACAATATTGAGTTTGTCACATATTGTCATAGATAGTGGCTGGAACTGATTTATATATTCAATGTTATTTTGTATTTTGCGTATTTATTTGGACTTTTGTTATATTAATTTTACAAACATACATAATATCACGCTGTTTCCCCTGGGGGTAGGCAGAGACTACTGCTTTGCTAATTTCATTAACCTCTTCATACATGCATGTTTATTTGAGATGCTTTTTACCTGATCACTCTTTAACACTTCTGATATTTGGTCATGGTGCGTTTGTCTCAGTCTACCGGCAACAACATTCACAATACTGTCATACACCTGCTTTGTGATTCTACTTTTATCCATTCTACATGTCCAAACCACTTTAACATTCCTTTTCAAATCTTGTAGTTTTTACTTTTTTGGTTATTACAAATCTATCTACATCTACAAGAATAAGCTAATTTTTGTGCACCAAAACAATTTCAAACCGCTCCTGGAAAAAATCCCGCGTCATTGCTGGGATAAAAAGTAACAGATTTTACTACATAAAATTTGCTATCGACTAGTGAAAAAATCGTACTGGAATTCGATTTTTTTGTCAATCTGGCCATTTTAAATGACTCCCAGAAAAATTCTCGCGGGTTTCCAAGGATAAAAGTTTTTAATTCCAAGAATTCGCTGTCGATCAGCGAAAAATACATCGAAATCGGCCCAGTAGTTTTTACTTGAATCACGAAGCAACAGACAAGAAATCTAATAAAATCGCAGCGTGTTTTCCGTCGCTCGCTTATTTAGTCTATTGCAGTTGTTTTATTTAAATAGCTTCAATGTACAGACATAGCGTATTATGTTATAAATTTTCACATTACCATATGCAATCTAAGTAGTTTCATTAGTGATGAAACTTTTAAAAGAAACAAAGTCGAAGGCTAAGAGCGCTGCATCTATACTGAAGTACCCCTTTTTACGAAAATTGCGCAGACGGAGAAGTATGAAATTTCGCACACTCATAATTTATATAGGGACGAAGCGACGAATGCTATATAATGTTTTTCTGAAGTTATAACTTGTTATGGGAGGGTAAACCGCTTCGTTACGTAACGTGTTACGGCGCCAGTCTGTCTGGCTTCCCTTTCTTTCACGCATACGGCAGCGGTAGGCAGGATCCTCCTCTCTCACTCTAACCCACAGCGCTATCCGTATTTCAGTAATTACATTAAATAATGATACTAATAATGTACATACATTCATAAAATTCTAATGCACATATTCAAGAATTGTGACTAAGAAGAAAATATATTTTATAATCAGTAAAAGATTTTATTAATAAATAACCTTTCCTTATATTATCATATTAAAATACGTAAAATTTAAGTAATAACTTAAATTAGTACTTTAAACAAATTTAGTGGCAATTTTTGCGTTGTGCAAGACGCTATTTGTATTTAAGGGTATCAAATACGTTTTGTGTTTCTTAAATAAATTTGAGCAACTTCATGCAAGCGGCCCTAAATCAACAAAGAAAACATTACACACACTACCATGTATTTGACACACACACGCATATATACTCTTTTGTTTATTGTTCAAGTCAAATTGACAGTGTAATAAGAAGCCTTGGCGAAATCTGTGATTATAGAATAGAAGTATAGTCGCGGACAACAAATTATTATGGTCGAATTTCGACCAGGGGCGACTACTAGTCCCAATAAAAACAGCAAACATTCATTGATACTGACCGTTAAGTTAAGCGTTGGATCTTAATTGAAAACTGAGTTGAATTTTTTAAATTAAATTACCTAATAATACTATATTTATTAGATTTTATAGAGCAATCTCCAACAACAAAACCAACATGAATACTACGTTGACCTTTTATCTTTGTTTTCCTTGTAGCTATTATCCTTAATGCCATTGCATGCGTCATAAACAATTTAAAAATAAAAACTGTCACACATAAACAAGTTATTTTCGGCACAGGGAACCGGTTAGTTAGCCACTATTAGCCCAAAATTGCTATATTGTGTTTTTACTTGCCTTTATTAGTTCAGCTAATTGCCGTTGTTTGCGTTATCAAGTAATGAATACTTCTCCATCTATATTTAGTAGGGATGGGCCGAATGTGGTTTGAACCGAATACGATCTTCGGCCGAACATTCGGCTATAACAAAATATTCGGCCGAACTTCGGCTTGATTTCGCCACGCTTTGATAACGCCGGTTTATTTTGGCTTTTTTACATCATAATCTGCCTCTAGTAAATTGTAAGTATGAGTAGGTGGAGAAAAGAATAGATTTTTGGACCTTTGATTGAAAAATCACCATTTCTTAATGTTTAGTTCGTAAAAATGATGTCAATCAAAATTAAAGTTGTAATTGCTGATGCCCTTTATACGTGGTTTTTTATTTCATTATAATTAAGTAATTGCACTATTTACTGCTGTAGCTTGGAGGAATAATTTAAAGTTTTTTTTATTTTTTATTGCAGGATGTCAGCAGACAGGCAGACGGCCCACTTGATGGAGAGCGGTTACCATCGCCTATGGACATTTGCAACACCAAAGATGCTACAAATGCGCTGCTGCCCTCTTAAAGGAGACTGGAACCTGGTCCACTAATGCCGGAACA
The DNA here is from genome assembly GCA_012273795.1 of Dendrolimus punctatus. NCBI lineage: Eukaryota > Metazoa > Arthropoda > Insecta > Lepidoptera > Lasiocampidae > Dendrolimus > Dendrolimus punctatus. The sequence continues at coordinate 25,193,646 of CM022528.1, read as the reverse complement.
CAACTCAAGGTTGTTATGGCGACATACTTTAGACCAGGGGTGGTAGCCATCCAGTCGGGCAAATGCCCTACCACCTGGCTCTGGGTTGTTTTGTCGCCTCTTACGACAGGCCGCCCGGCCGCAGGAAATTGTATTCTTTCTCCGTTCCTGCACGGAGAAAAAGTAAGTTGTAAAGTAAAGTGATAAGTTTATTTTATTTTTGTTTTAATTTGATGTCCATTTAATTAGGCAAAGATTCAATCAAGAACTAATTTTATTTATTTTTTATCACATTGCACGTTAAGTTTTACATGTTCCTAAACAAAATAAATAACGATGAGTATATAGATGCTAATTTTTATATTATGGTTATGATAGGTATGATTTTTATTAACTTCAGTCAAAATAGTACAAGTAGGTAATTTACTTTTTTCTTACACCCAATGTTCGTCATTTAAACCGAATTTCGGCCGAATCCCGAAGTTCGGCTTAAGCTGCCGAAATTATGTCGAACCGAATGTAAAACGAATTTCGGCCCATCCCTAATATTAAGAAAAACTCTATGCAAACACCAAAATGTTTAGATACAATTATGTAGTAATGCCAAATACCTACCTAATCTTCTTTTATCTTACGAAATTAATTTTGAATGAAATTATATTTGTTTACATTTAGATGGATAATTAAAAATGTTTTTAAAACCAATCAAATCAAAAACCTGGAACCTGACAGCAGCGCCACTTACCGGGTCTAATTGTTTAATCTAAACCATCCAGAGACCCATTCAAACACACACAAAATATTATCAAAATCTTAGATCCCGATTCCTGCGCCACCTACCGGCTCCAAATATAAATTTAAACCATTTCGGGACCCATTCAAACACATTACAAAAAATTATCTACATCTACCTATCCTTTATCTACAATATCTACATAAAACAGAATTTCCCGGCAGACATTGTTCTGCCTTGAAAAAATAAAACCTAGAACCCGATTCCAGCGCCATACTTGATCCAATTGTGAATTTAAAACCATCCTAAGACCTATTTAAACAACAAAAATGTGAAATTCTAAAACCCGTTTGCAGCTACCGACCGGATCCAATTGTGACCCTAAACCACCCAGGGACCCTCCCCGTCACACAAAAAAAAATCATCAAGATCCAGGAGCTTAGGAGGAGCTCAGTGACGTACACACTAACCTTAGAATTTTATATAACTAAGATATACCCGTGACTTCGTCCACCCTTGACTTGATGATCCCGGAAAACAAATTATCACACCATTTAAAAAAGAATGTCAGCTATGGTTTTAATGTAAACCGTATCGTAAAAATCCTATTCGATGCACCGGATCAACTTCGAATCACTCCTGGGAAAATTCCCGCGGGATTCCCGGAATAATTATTATTCGGAATAAATATTATAATGATTCTCATTCGTCCGTGAGTTCGAACAGTGTTGGACGTGCACTTCTTAACTTTTGTTTAATTAGTACCTACATAAAATAATTAGTGTGTCTTATTGTTATTAATTACCTATCTCATTTTTAAAAGCAAATTAAGTTAATTTACGCGAACAATACAAACTTTTTGTTCTTATTGTGTTCATTTTAAATTTATAAAATAGAACGTTTGTGCGTATCACACAGTAATTCCAGTGTATTTGTTTTACAAGTCAATACCCAATAGTTCTCTTTCCGCCATGGATGAGTATGGTACCCCTACAAAGAGCCAAGGATCTGGCTCTCAGCCGGATTTATCAGTGTCTGATGACGACATTTCATCCAACATTACGTACAGAAAAGGAAAACAATACGATCAACATTTCCTACAGGTAATGCAGGATTTTCAAAAACAAATATCTGATTCAATTAAACTGGCGCTTGATAATCAAAGCGAATTTCTGAAGAGTACTCTGGACTCACTGCATGATGACCTAGGATTTGTGAGAAAGGATTTGTGTGATATGAAGGTGAACTTTCAAAATTTATCTCTAGAACAAATATCACAAAGAAAAGATATCTCTAATTTGAAAAATTCTGTAGAAACAAATAACCATAAGGTCGATTTAATGTCAAAGGAAGTTATTGAATTAAAATCAACCGTCAATGCTTTATCCAAAGAACTTTGTATAAAAGATCAACAGGCCAGATTTAATAATATTGAAATTTGTGGAATACCAGTTTTAAAAGGAGAAAACTTAAACACCATACTACTTAACATATCCAGGAAAATTGGTTTTCCATTGGTGCCAACAGATATCGATTATATACATCGTGTGCGTCGTTTCCGTAACAACGCTTCATCTGAAAATGGTGGTGCCTCCCAGGACTCGTCCTTGTTCCCGAATATCATTGTGAGACTGACGCAAAGAAACCGAAAGAAGGATATGTTGGCAGCAGTGCGCGCGCGACGCGGCTTAACTACGTCCGACGCAGGGTTGGACGGGCCCGCCAAGCCCATTTTCATCAGCGACCATCTTACCCCATACTACAAGCTATTACACAAAAGAGCTCGTCAAGCGGTTAAAGATAATGGTAAATGTATAGCTTTCCGGTATTCGAATTTTATGTAGCGGGGTGGTGAAATGGGGAGGGGGAGAGGCATACTTACCTTTACTTCAACCTTTAAGGTCCGGCGATCTTGAAATAAACTTTTTTTAATAAACATAACCTCACTTATTTTCACTGATTTTTTCGCTAATGTTGCACTTCTATTATAGGTCCGAAATCGAAAAATCCTTTCAAAGTTCCAAAAAAACCAGTAATCAACATAAAAACAGCCAAAATAACCCAAAAACCAGCTTAATTGGAGAAAAATGAAGAAAAAACACAATAGAGCACATTTGTATACAATACAAGAGTAACCATTCAAAATGGCGACCAATAAAGACGATATTTTTTTTACGTAATCGCATTAATTTATATTTAACCAATATTTAAAAAAAAAATCAGCAGTGTATTGAAATTGAAATAAAATCGATATCATTAATATATTGATTCATTATCATATTAAAAGCCAACTTGCTAGTCGTCCACTAAATTGATAAAAAATCAAATGTTTCATATGAGACTTTCAAGGTGTCGTAACTCTCTGTATGTAAAAAAAAAGGTAAATGGTTACCACTCGGTTCTGGCACTCGCCGGCCGCTGCCGCGGCACGCTCGCTTCGCTCGCTCGGCTCGTGCGCTTTGGTCTAAATATCACCTAACATAACTGACTGTTTGTGTATAAAATAAATAGTAAATGGTTACCAGTCGGTTCTGGCACTCGCCGTCCGCTGCCGCGGCACGCTCGCTTCGCTCGCTCGGCTCGTGCGCTTTGGTCTAAATATCACCTAACATAACCGACTGTTTGTGTATAAAATAAATAGTAAATGGTTACCAGTCGGTTCCGGCACTCGCCGGCCGCTGCCGCGGCACACTGACTACGCTTCCTCGGCTCTTTAAATAGAACATGGTGTCTATATAAATTAAGTAACTTTATAAATGTATTTTATGGAAAACTAAACAAAAGTCTAAAAGAAAGCCAGTAGTCAACGTAAAAAGAATCAAAATTATTATAAAACGCAGCACAAGTCGTAGAAAAATAAAAAGTTAACAGAAGAAAACACATTCACTCAACTACTAGAGAAAAGGAATAAAATGGCGGCAATAAAGGTGGTAAGAAAACAATATTTTTTTTCATAGAAATATTTATCGATTTCCGAAAATTATTAAATAATTCTAAATCGTGAGCTACATGATTTCGAATTTCTTAATTACAAATCGATAAGTATTAATGACATATCGATTAATTTATTTTTATCATCACACCTTGTTAGCCAAGCCATTAAAAACAAAAGTGACAAGTAAAAACTGTCACTTTTTAATCAGTCGATTATTATACATGTCTATTACCTACTCTAGCATTTATTTGTATTTATGCGTCAATTAAATTGGAAAGTTTATTTCTACATTAAAAACAGTTTTAGTGTTATAAAAAGTTCTGGCGGTTATATGTTATTCATGAGTACATTCATAAACAATTCGTGAGTACATTCATAAACTCAAATCACGGTTTTTTATTATCAAAAGTGGCACAATTTTACAACATAAATAAGTGAGTTTATGATTATAAACCAAAAAAATTTAAACCCTCCGGACCTTAGAGGTTCTCGTAGGGGTGAGTATACCTCCCCCTATTCACTTCGCCCACCAACAACTTAACATTTGTGTACCGGATTGTTAAGTCGCAGCCAAGATAATAATTATAAATACATTTGGCTTTCAGAGTGTAAAATTTTAGTACGCAAAAATGACACATCTAAAGTCATCCTTATTTCAAATGATAACGATTTACAAAAAATTAAATGACTTTCTCTTTCTCTGTTCCATAGGATTCAAGCACTTTTGTTTTCGTCTCGTTTACTAATAAAAAGAAACGTTTATACTTTAATATTTCATTATAATTCTGTAATTAAATTCTCAGTCTATATTAAGTGGCTAGCTCTAACTATAATAAATATTTTAATAAGCCTTAATCTATTAATGTTCAAAAAGATAAAAATAAACTTTCTTTGGCAAAATGTCGGTATAAATTTTTTTTACTTTATATTGAATATAGCACCGAGCGGCCTCGGGTCACACTGTTTCTTATTATTCCTTTTTGTTGCCGTTCTTATTTATGTATAATTATGTATGTTGGTGCAACACAATTAAATACAATATACTACGACCATTTTAACATTCGATAACCAAAATCTTTCTATTTACTATCAAAACGTGAGGGGCTTACGTACAAAGTCGCTACATTTTTGGAAAGTGTTTTAAATCATGACTTTGACGTAATTTGTATAACCGAAACATGGCTAAATGACAATTTTTATGATTCTGAGTTTTTAGACAGTCGTTACGAACTATATAGATGCGATCGCCAGTCATCTTCGAGTGGTTTTGAGCGGGGTGGAGGGGTGATGATAGCACTGCGGCGCGAACTGTGTCCGTGGCACCGCCACGATATGCGTTCGTCGCCGCTGACCGAGGAAGTGTGGGTTTCAGTGCCGCTGGTCACAGATTGAATTGCCGTACACGAGAGACAAAATTGCCGTACACGAAAGAAAAATTGCCGTATTTGAAAAAATTGCCTGTTTTTGAAAAAAATAGATAGATAAATCTTTATTGTACACCATTACAGGAAAATTACAATCTTGTACTATTTTAATTGTGTACAAAGGGCCGTATTTCCCGTATTTGAAAAAAAATAAGTAGATAATTTCTTGAAGTGTTAAGTGGTCCATGGTTTGGAATGAAATGTTATGCTCAGCCATGAATGAACATAACTTTCATTCCAGTTCAGCAACTGCGTTTTCATGGGAGATATTGGCACGTTTTTTGAAAAACGAATCTATTGGCTTAGAAACTTTTACATGTTTAGTTTTTCGCAAATGTTCTACGTTAGACATGTGTCTTTTTAACGTTGAGGTTTCGCAAGATATTTTAACATCGCATACTCGACAATATGCCTTAAAAATATTATTTCTGTCAGGGCCTATCCAATCTTTAAATTCGCTATCTGATTCCCATTGAACTCTATATTTTTGGGCTCTGTGTTTACTTTTTTTACACTTCTTAGAAGTAGACGAACCTTCCGAATCCGAGGACATTTTATAAAATATCACTACACTTCTATCACTAAAAACTAAAGCTTCACTTCAGCGAGTTTGCGGAATGACTGAAAGATAGTAGAGTGAGGCGCAGCCTCATGGAGCGAGCGAAGTAAAAATGAATTCGGGAATCCCAATACCAAAGACAAATCTGTTACTGTCTTTTACAAGACAAGAGTTGGTTGCGTTCATTTTTACGCAAAACCTTTTCACTTTTGTAATAGTTTTAGATCTCAGATTAAAGAACAACATTACTCTGAGCTAATAAATTATAATCCTGCTATAAAAGATAGCACTACAAAACAGCGGCAAATAAAAAAACATTGTTATGGCAAATCAACCAATACAAATAGATTTATATTATATAATTATACTTATACGTACCGCAGAATTTTGGAATGCACTACCAGAGTCCGTGTTTCCCGAAAAGTAGAATCCGGGTATCTTCCAGTCTCGTGTGAATAGCTACTATCTAGGTATGCGTGCTCCATCTTCGACCGCATCATCATCCAGATCGTCGTCAAACGCAAATCTATTTAATATAAAAAAAATTGAATTGGTTGAGTTGCCATACCATTATTTTTTTGAATTGCCGGGTTTTTTAGTGCCATATTTCAGTAACCGTAATATATTTGAATTTTGAACCTTGTGTTCTGATTGCCGTATCTTAACGTACGGCAATGACCCCTCTGCCGTATGCCGTACAATTCGTCTTTTAGGACCCTGATTGCCGTACAAAACGGCAATTACCGTACATTCGGCAACGCTGGTGCCAATACATGCTAAGAACGTTTTGAATAGATCAGCGCGGCCTAACTTTTTACATATTATATGTACATATAACCTCACGACAGTAACCACGAGTCGCAAATAACATCTTTTTATGACACAGTCAATGAATTCATAACTAATAATTCTAACGACATTTACTTGGTGCTAGGTGACTTTAATCTTACACACACATCGTGGGCTTATAACACCACTACCAGCTCAATGGATATAGTAACCAACGACAATAATTTAGCCTGTCTTACAGCTCATTTTATAAACTTTAATATGCTATCCCAATACAATAGTCAATACAATGTAAATGGTAGACTTTTAGACTTAATTTTTAGCAATGAGTATTGTCACGTTACTTCCTGCGAGAATCCTTTTGTGTCACTAGATCCACATCACAAATTCTTAGAAATCAATTTGAAATTAAATACCATGCCCTTTTTAAAAACACTAAATGTTCTAAAAAAGCAATTCCACAGAGCAGACTTTGAATCGATTAAATTAGGTCTTAGATCTGTTGACTGGAATACGGTCCTCAAACTTGACCCCGATATTGATTCTATGTTGGATGTTTTTTATGGTGAACTTAATAATTTAATCACTAAACATGTCCCGACTATTAATCTTAGAACAAAACAGAAATATCCGCCATGGTATACAAGACCTCTTATAAAAATATCTAATGAAAAAAGTAAGTATCATAGAAAGTGGAAAAAATATAGCAATTTAGAAGATTACAATAAATTTACATTATTAAGAAAACGATTTAACAAAGAGTCAAAAACTTGTTATAGAAATTTTATAGATATATCTGAAGATAATATTAAAAATAACCCTAAATTATTTTGGTCTTTTGTAAAATCGAAAACTACCACATGTGATATTCCAGAAAAAATGATCTATAAAGGTAGAATTATATCAAATGGGGAAGATATATGTAAATCATTTAATCATTACTTTCACTCTGTATTTGTTAGTCCCGATAATCATAGTCCAGATTCAAACTTAAGCACTATTATTAATACTCCTGACATTCTCGACATAAATTCTATAAATCTAGACTCCGATACTGTTTTTGATGAATTAAAACATATTAATATAAATAAAGGAGCAGGATCCGATAATATTCACCCAATAATAATCTCTAAGTGTGCTAAAGAACTCGTTTTACCGGTTACTATTATTTTTTGCACATCACTGCGTGTAGGAGTATTTCCGAGTAGATGGAAAACATCTCTAATTACCCCCATCCCAAAAAACAAAAACAAAAATGTTATTACAGAATATAGGCCAATCTCAAAACTATGTGCTTTTGGTAAAATTTTAGAAAAAATTGTAACATCACACATTACTGTAGCTGTCCGTAATTATATATCTCCTCACCAGCATGGTTTCTTTAAAAATCGTAGTGTGGATACAAACATGATTACTTTTACCGATCATCTAGCTCATGCAATGGATAATAACTTGCAGGTAGATGTAGTGTACACTGACTTCTCCAAGGCCTTCGATAAAATTAACCACGATTTGCTTATTGAGAAACTTGCGAGGGCCGGTGTGCACGATTGTCTTCTAAGATGGATCCAGTCGTACATTAAAAATAGAAGTCAGGCTGTTTGTGTAAAGGGCTATTGTTCTCAGTTTCTACCTGTGTCCTCTGGCGTGCCACAAGGTTCGCATCTAGGGCCCTTATTATTTAATATCTATATAAATGATATCGGCAACGCCTTCATGCATAGCAATCATTTATTATACGCTGACGACACTAAAATATACAAAGTCATAAAGTCTAACGATGATTGTGTGAAATTTCAAACAGATTTATTCAATTTACTACATTTTTGCAATAAAAATCAATTATTTCTAAATCTAGATAAATGTCACTTTATAACTTATACGCGTAAAACAAATCCTACAATTTATAACTACACCTTAGATAGTACAGTACTTAAGAGAGTTACACATATTCGTGACCTTGGTATAATTATGGATTCTACTTTATCTTTTAATATGCATATTGACCACATAGTAAACAGCGCTTTCCGAAGATTAGGATTTATACTTAGAATAACCGTTTAAAAAATCATTCACTTATAAAATTCTATATTTTTCGTTTGTACGGTCCCTTCTAGATTTCTGTAGTACGGTATGGAATCCTTGTTATTCTGTACACGTAAATAGAATAGAGAAAGTTCAGAAAAAAATCCTTAAATCATTAAATTTCCTCAACCACATTGATAATGAACTCTATGACGCGTCCTTGAATAGATATAATTTATTAAGTCTCTGTAATAGGCGTAAAATGTTTGATATAGTATTTTTATATAAAATTCTAAATTCTCTTGTTGACTCTCCTGAACTTTTGTCAAAAATTGATTTTTCTGTAAATGTTCGACTACCCGTGCGCCCCACCCGTAAACTACCTCTTTTTGCTCCCCCACGTTATCACAAAAATTACACTCGCAATTGCTTCTTTTTTCGTTGCACCAATACATATAACCTTAACTTTATAGACATAGATATATTTAACTTACCTTTATATAGACTCAAAATTAAAATAAATGAAATATTGCTGTAATCAACCTTTAAAATGTTATTATTTTTTTTTTGTTGCTTTTTCTTCTCAATTTTCTAAATTTAAAGCTGTGTAACGTTTCACTGTTTTTCTGACTCACTTTTAGAAATTATTTCTTTTCATTGAACAAATCTTAGGCACTGTTAGATTATAAGAATAAATTTAATGTAACTGTTAATTTAAGTTGAAATGTATATATCTGTTTGATGCCAAAATAAATGAAAAAAAAAAGTAGAACATATTTTAAGTCTTAAATTTTTTTGTCGATCAGCGAAAACCGTATCGAAATCGGCCAGGTAGTTTTTACATGAATCCCGATCAAACAGACAAACCGACAAGCAGACAAGAAATCTAAAAAAGTGCATCATGTTCTACATCGTTTGTATAGTGAGGTGCAGAGGTGTTTTTTTTTTAATAGCTTCAATATACAAACACGACATGTTTAGAATTTCATAATAATATTGTTACGAATTTTCTGGACTCGAAATGCCGTTGAAATTATTATAGAATTTATTAGAACTATACAAACACATATGTCACTGGTACAAATGTAATTAAGCACAACCAGTCCAAACGTAATGCATGATTCAATAAAACGCGCAAAGTCCGTCACTAAATATATTAATGAATGTACGTACACAAGTCTTGCTCCGCTTGTGGTTATCGCGCGACTGCCTCATCCCGCCATTGGGGCTTTATACTGTACAAATGCAATATGTCTGCTCGACCGCGTGGACTGAATTTCCTTGAATTACACCTGGCTAATGACTACCATGTACCATGGCGCTCAGGTCGTAACAATATAGAAGAGTTAGTAACCCGCTTGCGTACTCACCTTCATCCCGGACCGGGTTGGAGGTGAATACGCAAGCGAGTTTACAGCTCAAACATGAGACCTACAAGGAACGGCCAGGGACTTTACTGGGTATCTCCAACGGTGGCGTAGCAACAGCATCATGCCCGACGAGGTGCTAGTGCCACCCCGACGAGGCAAATCCCACACCATCCACCGTGTTTCCCCCGCGGTGGATGCGTCCCTCAAGAGCATTTCCTCTGGATAAAAACGGGGGGGGGGAATTAAAAACCCTCGGTGTCAAGTTGTCCTGAACGGGGAGTAGTAAAGGGTTTCTGGGTCTTACTATCTTTAAACACAAAGACAACATTATAGTTGCAATAACACTCAACACTAACTCAGAAATCAGAATTGCGAATCGATAATGGCCATACGTAAAGCTTATTAGTGACCCCTATGAAGAACTTATTATACAAGTACCTAGAAATGAAAGAGGTTTAAATGAATAATCTAATTTATTAAACCGAATAAAATAACAAAGTTCACAAAATTATCAACTAACCAGTCTGAAAATTAAATTACGAACACTAAATTTTACGATTTCTCATTTTCCTTGGTTTTATCTTGAATTGGGATGTTTCGCTCCTCAACCGGCTCCGACCTGAACGCGATCAGCTTCAACTTTCCTTTGTCCAGATGACACTCCACTCGCTCTGGTGGAAAGCCTTCAGGGAGTAAGAATCTCCTCTCGAAATGGCTCCGTGTCCACCCATCTTCACGTTTCATTTCCTTCTTACCTTCAACCATGATCTCATTCCCCACAGTTTTCACTTGGATCTGGTCAGGAGTGAAATTCTGCACGTCCAAATGCACTTCCACCTTTTTTCCATCGATTTTCACCTCGTTATCAGAATAGATTCCTTCGATGTTCTCATAAGGCGCAGTCACTTGCTTGATGAACTTCACCGGATCGCGGAAGAACGGATCTTTAGCGAACACAGCGAATGGTTCTTCTAAAATTCTCGCGATAGGATCACGATACGCCAAATTCCTCAAATGTCGAAACCAATACGGCGTCAAAGACATTTTGACTGATTTTGTTCGCTTTTCACGTTTCTCTCTTGTCAAGTGCAACTTTTCGTTTGTTTTGCGCCAGCTCGGCGTCCCAGGTTTATATACTCGAGCCACTGACGCACTCTGTTGCCAAGAAGTCGCACGAATGTTCGCGATTATTCTAGTCTACTTTAGAATGTTAGGGAAGTTTTGAACACTGCCATCTAGCGATCAATAGCGTAACTTTTTAGTAAACTTTGTTACAACAACACCAAGTTAACCGCTATTGATATTATATATAAATTTAACTAAACCTAAACTCTACTATATGTATGATAGTATTATAAATAATAATATAAATAAAAATTTCAAAATTATAATATAATTTAACACGTTAAACATGAGGACAATAACGAAAAGTTAGCGTCATCTGTTGGTAAGAACTTTGTACTTTACTACATATTCTTGCACCATCTGGTGACAAGTAGCACAATTAATAGCCCTGTTGTTCTGATTAAAGTTCAATGACATTTTCAAATAAAAAAAAATACGAAATTCTATGTCAAAGTACAGATATTTTTTGCTATAGTATTTCAAATAGGATTTTATCATAAATGATTACAAAACTTATCACATTACAGAAAAGAAATTCATAGTAATTCTAATTTCCATTGCGCAACTTTCAGCACAAATCTGATGCAATATTTAAAGACATTAACTCAGCCTTGAGTGTGATGCAATTATTTTCCAAAAAAAAATTAATGCTAACGTAATAAATACGGTTTTAAACGTTTTGCGGAAACAATAACGCTGCTTTAAAATTTACGCTAATGCCCAAAATAAGAGCAATATTTTTTAGGGCATCTAAAGTTACTAAAGCCAGGAGATAAAATCTGACACACAGGTAGAAGTATCATGTGTCTATAATAATTAACAATATAGGTTTAAATTCGAGTACGAAAACACTGTAGTACAAAAGTTAAGCAGTATAATTGAATAATTGTTATTACATAAAAAAACTTTCTATAACATTTTTTAAATACTTTTCATCTTTGAAGTCATAATCAAAATGGGCCAAGTCAAGTCCGTGACATTAGGGCGCAAAGACGAAGGGGCGCAAGCCGACGACCTTGTTTCTGCATATTTCAACTTCACTTACCTTGGAGAAAATTAATCAACAGTGATTAATTTTCTGTTGTCCTGGATGTTATAATGGCTTCGAATAATTTTATCTCAACAATTAATGAAACTGTGAATCATTTTGGAAGATTGGCTATATTTTTTTTTTAATTTCTGTTTTTGCTTTACATTTAATTAATGTATATAGACCTAAAATAAAAAAAAATTAAATCTGGTAAAATCTATCTTTAACTTCAGAGAGACACTTTCTATATGATTTTCTTCTATATTATTTTTGGGCACATTTCCACCATCACTATTAGGTGTTGTTAGAAATGCTCACCATGTTTCACACTCAAATTCTCAAGATTATCAGGAAATCTAAACTGTGTATCTCCTTTAAGAGAGCAGCAACGCATTTGTAACACCTTAGGTGTTGCAAATGTCCGTAAGCGATGGTAACCGCTAACTATCAAGTGGGCCGTCTGCCTGTCTGCTGAACTCCTGCAATAAAAAATGTAACTGTGGAGAAAGTGTAACTTTATGCTCGTATTCACTGTAAAAATCTTAAGAACCAAAGCCAATCCAGTTATATTTCCACGAATATATTTGCGAATTGTGTATTGAAAATTATAAAAAGCAGACATACTAAGGGCAACTATTTTTTTTATGGAACGAAGTTCTTATCGTGCGTTGCGAAAGGAGGTTAGACGGAAAAAATTAAGACCAAAAGTTGTAACGACACTTTTTGCTATAGTTGTAAGCCGTGCGGCGTGCGCGTTTCTCTGTCTGTCTCCTCTCTCATTATTACTAAAATTGAGCCTACTGATTAAGTTTATATTACATTATATTGGTAATAAAAAAAATAGTTATAACTTTAAAAAAAGAAATTACATTTCCTTCACTAATTAATCGAAAGGAACTACGTTCTATCCGGGTGTCCCTTGACACCTCTCAAGTTTTTTGAAACGAAGTTCCTTATCGCGCGTTGCGGAAAGAGAGAAAATTAAGACCAAAAGTTTTTTAATTTTGTTGGTTGGTTGTAATTTGCTAATTCTGAAAATTACTTAACATGATCTAAACTCGAACACCACATTATGAATCGGCAACATATTGAAATTGTAGTGTTTTATTAATTTTTTTGTTACGGGAAAAGAGGGGGGCGGGCACAGGCTGATTCTCGCACCCCTACACCCAATCTGGTTAATGCTGCCCTGTGTAGAATAACCAGCAGCTACAGAAGTTCACACCAAACCCAGCACATTAGATTTCATCATGATCTTTTCAAATAGAAATAATTTCTCTTATTATTCAAACAAACACGGATATAATCGACATTGTATTCTGTTTAGAGACGATTTGCGTCAATGGTGCGTCAAAGTTTGAGGAATGAAGTTTGTTGAAGTAATAACAGGGTCGTGATGTGTGCTTTGGGCAAACTTGTAGGTACTTACGGCGAAAGTGCTTAGAGATTGTAATTAAACATACATGACAGGACCTTATGTTATTAAGTGAATGAAATCAGTCTGTCTTAACCATGTTGAGCGCCGGGGTTCAGAAATCAGTCTGAGCCTGATCCACCATAATGATGGGATGGAAAATATCCTGAAAAATGCAATCTTAAAAAAATCCTTTCAATGAAAATATGTCAACAGGATCGCTTTAATAGTTTTAGATAATATGTGATATTTTGTAAAGTACCCTAGTCAATTCATAGAAACAGTGGACTTTTTTCACTTCTACGGAACTTTAGAAGATTACTAAGTATAACCGCGCGCAGAAGGTTTGTCGATGACTATTTACTATTATTGTATTGTATTACTTACTATTATCCATACTAATATTATAAAGAGGTAAAGTTTGTGAAGTTGTCGGGGTAATCTCTGAATCTACTGAACCGATTTTGAAAATTCTTTCACCAGAGGAAAGCTACATTATTCCTGGGTCACATAGGGCATATTTGATTGTGATTAATAGTAAGTTTTTTTTTCTGATGCCCACCGAAGTGGTCACAGGTCACCTAGTTGTATATACTAATGTAAAGTATGTACAATAATAAATTTATTGCAATAACTATTTATGTAACCTACTTGTCAATCCTACTGACCATCGACGCGTGGTCTGCGCACGGCTAATATGGGTTACTTAAGAGTAAAACATACATACACAGACACACACACGCACTAACATCCACACATACGGGATTTTTGCAATCAATTACTAATTAATCACTATTTAATCAATGTACTAGGCCGGTCTGTCTGTTTGCCAGCTTAGCAATTGAAAAACACTTAAGGAGCATCTAATGAAATTAATCATATAAACAAGCAAATTAGGTAGCTAAAATTTTATTCAATAATATATCTCGTAATAATAATACTTTTTATCCTTATCTTTGTGGCGAAGCCTTAGGTGAGTGGCGACACCTCGTACCTGACTCCGGGGGCCAAGACAAGGCCCCCGCCTCCGTGCTTGCCTTAGCCAGCCGGCACGGAGTGGAGATCGCTAGAGCTAAGACTCAAGCTCCAGGGGTGGAAGTGATAAATGGCCTAACGTCGGAAGTAGCTTCGGTGAAACTGCAGCCCACCTCTCTACACCCCTTAGCCACTCACACCCATGTTACCCCTGCCTTTTATGGCATCTTTAAGGGCCCATGTAGGGAGCGGCGAGTCACCGTCTGCCCATTTTTCCATGTTCCCTGAACATTGCGACGGGCAGACGCCATAGTCCCCATATTCCCAGACCGCTAGTACCACTAACAGTTCACCCCAATAGCCCGGTACTTTTTGTCCTCATTTCCCACAATAGTCCTACACTGGCCGGGGCTTGTCCTTGGGTACATTATTATATGGTGGAGAAAGGGATAATCGCCGGTCAGTGTCACGCCACATTTACATTAAATTAGTCAAGGGGCCTCTACGTGTTGACCTCCCCATGGCCCCACGCAAGCCCTCCAAAAGTCCGGGCCATTTTTATGGCCCGTGGTCTTGAAAGAAATACTTTTTATAAAAAAATAATAATTAAAAAGCAAACAATAAGACTAACTCGAAGTCGGTGCGAAGTGAAATACAAAAATGTGTATATTTTCAATATTTTGTTGTAGCTATCTATAGTTGACATGACTTCCAGTAAAAGTCTAAAATGTTAGTTTATTTGAGATTAATTTTAAATCATAATACATCGAAAAGCAGTAGTATGACTTGTGGTTAACTCTGTCATTATCGGTTTTTATTCAGGGATTGTGAAACTTACAGCGCCTTCCATTAGTAGCTCACAACTATTTCTCCAAAATAGAAAGTTCGGAAAGGAAAAGACAGAGAAAGATAGATGTTTAGAAATGGACAGATAGTAAATAAAATAATAACGAAAAAAAGATCGGTTCCATAATATTCCGGGTATATAAGCAGGGTAAGGCGCGCCTACGGAGAGTTCCGTTCAAGATAACAAAGCGACAAGTGCAGTACGAAAGAGTTGTAAGAGAAGTTTAAGAAACGAGACAGTGGTAGGAATCACGACAGACAGGAGAGGAATCACGTACGGCTGGGTAAGTCATTAAAAGCGTTTAGTTAAAAACTGGTGTTGTCTTCCAATCCTAAGTGCGTACCCCTCGCACTTAGTATGTATTAGGTAATTCTGAGCTTGTAACATGGAAATAGTATGCTATTTGCACCATGCAAACGCTATTATCCCTGTGGTTGTATACCATATCAAATGCAGCATTATTTTATGCAGCTACTACGTGTTACGAGAATCATTATTTGTAACATATCTCGTGATTTGTTAATCTCATTACTATTACTCAAACAACAATCTTATTTTTGGCCGCGAGAGTTATTTACGGACCAGTTTTAGGTAGGTTCTGTATATTAGTTTAATAAATATACATAATTATATCAATAGAAAATCCAAATATTTTGAGCTCGGAAGGTAACCAGTAAATAAACGCAGTTATTTGCTATTGATATAAGTACCTTTTTGAAGTTAAACTTCTTTTGAACCGTTGTGATTTGAATCTCTATGAACTCGAGAAAGTCTACGAAAGAATTAGATAGAATACATTATATTTAATAATTATAGCTCTTACATCATCATCGTCCGAGCATTAAATCCCGGTTGCGTTAGGAGCGTTCACTCCGACGCCCAAGGTCCGCTTTCCTACTTTTTCTACACACTTCGCGCGGTCTTCAGTATACCCCGTTTTGAGACCATTGGTACGCATGTCATCCTTCACGACGTCAAGCCAACATTTCTTAGGCATTCCCCTTCGACCGGGACCTGACGGAGGCGGCATGGCTGGACATTTGTTCCCGACATCCACCGGTCTCCGTAAAACGTGGCCGTAACAGCGTAAGCGAGACTCTTGCAGTTTGTCTGCTATGTCACGGACATGAAGACTGCTGCGGAAGCGGGAGTTCCTGACGTGGTCTTTCCGCGTCACTCCACACATCCATCGCAGCTTAATATGCTCTTACATATAGTGTTGGAAATGTTTTGCAAGTTTCGTTAATACTTCAAATTCAAATTTCGTGTTTTAAAGCCTTAATATTGTTACAACCTAGGCGCCGATAAAGACAGGTTCCACGTGCAGATTTGTAGAAGCACATTTATTACCCGTCGGCATTTGAACTAATAACATTGAAACTATTGTAATTCTTTTGTGATCGTCTTTTTTTGTTTACTTATTGATTGGCATACGTTTCTAGAAAACAACCCATTGTTTTATTGTACTCTTTTATGGCCGCTTGCGGACGAGTCATTAGCCAGGTGTGGCGGATTAAGTCGACTACGATACGGGCACATTGCATTAGTGCAGTATAAAACGATGAGCTGATTGAGGTAGGCGCAGTCGAGCGAGAACCACGATCAAGGCGAGACGTGTGTACATTCGGTAATCTATTAGTGACGGACTTTGCGCGTTTTATTGAATTACAACCTTCTGCACTACGTTTGGATTTGTTGTTTTCGGTTATATTTGTACCTGTGTTTTACGTGTTTGTATAGTTCTAATAAACTCTATAATAATTCCAACGGGATTTTAATTCGAGTCTCGCTAAACTCGTAACAATATGTTATAATATATGAAATGTGACGTCACAAAATTTAGAATCCTTCCCACGCCTTGTCACCCTTTGTTTCAGTTCTACTGCATATGAACAACACAAAATTGTTCAGCTGGGGGACTGCCTTTTGCACATAGCCTCGGACCCCGGAGTAGGTAACTGAGGGTTATGTGGAACTCTAGCCAGACTGGGTAGTCTAGCGGTTAGGTGGGTACGAAACCTTGCGGAATAGGAAATTTAACACCATTTCAAATAGTTCATCAGTAGTTCACTTATGAAATTTAACCTTCCTGAAATCGAACCCGAAATTTCAGCGAATCTATAAACTAGACGAGCCTTCCTTCAGCTACAACCTCAAGTACACAACAGTTCCCTAGAAATTTGGGGGAACTCTTGGTGTAGCAAACGTCCATATAAGCAGTTACGACTTTCCTTTAGGTCAAACATCTCCTTATTTTCCTACTTCAGGTAATAAAAAAGATTTCTCAAATGTAGACGGCACTGCCTACCACGTTGGTTAGCAACGCTAATGTGGTTCCCATATAATATTGCGGGACTGCGTTTCGGTCACGCCAAATAAATCACAAACGAAAAGTCTATGGATATATATAGTTTCGAAAGGTCTCTATAGGCCCTGAGTGTGTACCCGGAAACTTACAAATATGAATTACCAATTGAGGTATATTTGCAGCATTTCTGACACTTGATATATCTACGTAAGCGACCAAAGGCGAAAGTAGATTTCATTTATGGTCGTGTATAGTTCGCGCCACGTAAAAAGAACGCCGGCTCTGAACCTGCGCAGTGAGCGTTTTATCGATCAAATTGGCGGTATGAAGGGGGCGGGACGGGGTGACGCTTTAGGATATGACTATACACCTGCGCAGACACATCCCCTCCACTACCGCCCAGCGTTCGTTTTACGTGGCGGGACCTATACTATTGTTTTTCAAATTCATTTAAATTTTTAACCTTCTGCAATTCACTTACTATTCTTCTTCAGATCTCAACAAAGTTACAGGAACCCTTTGATAATATTTGAACAAACGATATGTTAACAAGTAGTAATGAGTTAATATTTAAATATGTAGTTATTATAACGCGAAACGCGTCAGCGAAGCCGTTAAATCTGGAAGGGGATATATAAACTAAAGCACTAAGAAAACATTGAGCAAAGTACTAACAACACTGAAACTACGAGTATATAGTGTCATAGGAATCCGATAAAAGTGATCTAAAAGATATGGAGAGAGCAGTAGCAGTTTTGTTGATAACGGCTTTTTGTTGTGTGCTTGGAATGCCATTGGAAAGTGGTAAGTTGTTTAAAGACTTGTGATGTCTAGGGTCTGAATAGAAGCTATTACACAGCGTACAGTAGACCTGTCAATTGTCGGCATGCGTTGTTTAATCTAAGGCAATGGTCGTCAAATATTTTCTCTCATATTATTTTTATTTATTTAAATGCACAGACAACTAGAACCAAATATTATAGTGAGAAGAGCTTGAACATGTGTTAGTAATTTACAAAAAACTATGTGTTCCTCTGCATGAGTGCCCACATCAATGGAATATCGTGTTTATTATTACGTACAGGAAGGAGACTATAAAGTGAGATCCCAGGCACGCTAGACTTACGTGATTTTAAGAAAGACGATTTTTTAGAAACGCTAGATTAACATAAACTTAGAATGGAATGGATACTCGCTAAGCTGAAAGCGGGCCCGTTTTTCAGGTAGCAGATATCAAAGGTGGACAAAAACCATGTTAACTTACGTCAAAGTAGTAAGGCTGTTTTTACATATGTCATATATGATATTATTATAAACAAAGATACACAGTCGCCAGACACTTCCTGTGGGCCATAACTTTTGACACACTTTACAAAAATTGTGGGAACTTACGTCATTTTAGGAAGGCTGAATTTTATGTATATTATCAAGTATAATATTTTAAAATATTTTCCAAAGAGCCAGACAAATCTGACGGGCCAAACATCGTACCAGACTCGTTAAGAGTTCCGCTGCGTGAGGAAGCGCGAGAGCATTAGAGCATTATTCAAGCAGTACAAGTGAGATGCACTCTGACGCGTGAATAAATATTTAAATTGAATTGACTTAAATAACGCTCAGTCGCTTCTTCGCACAACTGAACTCTTAATCTATCTAGATCTCTGTCTATATATCTAAATCTGTCAAATAGTTAAATACCTAAAAATGTTAGTTGACTCATTATAAGTAGGAGCTATACACATAATCATTCATAATTTTTCTATAAAAATTATAGTTTTAAAATATCGGTTTCTGTATTTTCAGATCTCCAAACAAATGTGAACGAAGAACATAAAATAGCTAAAAGGTTCATAAGCCCGATGTTTAATTTGGACATGGTTCCTGACACTGACTTCGTACAAATCAGGACCAAGAGGAGGTAAGAGTCTATCTCAATTCTCTATTTTCAAGTTGATTTTGATGACATTTCTATGTATGTGTTGGAAGTGGATTCGAGAAAGGTTTAAATCCACAATTGGGCCCAGTAGGTGACGCTGCAATCTGGACCAAGGTTTTTTATTTTTTAGACCAGGACATCTTCCGCCAGGCTCGCTAGTTATTTAGTAAGATAATCATACAGTTCGTCTATAACCCCAAATGATATCTGTCAGAACTAGTCAGAAGTATAATGTTTCCCGAGATGATCTTGGGACGCGTTCCGGCAATAGATCGCAACGCCCAAAATGCTTCGTTCCATATGGCGACCACGGTTATTATGGCAGTGGCGAAAAGTTCACTAATTACTTCATCATTTTAGATCACACAGCGCTGACAACGACCCAAGAGGTGGGTCAAAGTGGGCGTTCTTTATAAATATTCAATGTACTCATTGGTGGGCGTTGTCAACAGAGCATTAATTCTCTTTATTTCTTGACATTGAAAAAGGCGCGATTTTCAACTCAACCACTGACATTTGTATATTTCGTCGTTTATGACATCAACGCCCCATAATCCGTTCCACTAGAGTTTATGATTTGCCAACTCCGTTCCACTAGAGTTGCCAACAAGCAAGTGGCTTTGGAAAATCGCGGTCGTGAACGTGGTCGGTGTGAGTCTCATCTCGAACGTAGTCATAATAATACCAGAGTGATTACTATTATAATAATAAATATAAGATACATTAATATTTGTGTTATTTAAAATATAAGATACAGTCAGAGATCCATTTCACCTATAATACGTAAAGTATAAAAAAATATAGGCTTTTTTAAATGTTTCTGTAAATACTGAATTTATTTGGCCATTGTTTATATGATGTTGATAACTTAATTTAAATCTAACACAAATATTTACTAAGATTGTGTTGCTTGTTGTTATTGGACGACCGTGACTTCATATGGACACCACATGTAGTCGCATTTCGCATTGTAAACATGCAAAACATTTGCTTTTAGCAAAATATTCAAGGCTCCGTGTTTATAGTATCATATAATTTCAGAAGTTCTTTCAGTTAGCATTCTAAGGTGACAGGAATTTAGAAAGAGAAAGAAAAAAAAATTTGAACTTTAACGTCAATGAGATTACATTACACTAGCATAAATAAATAAATATACAATGTAAAATGCAGTAAATACAAAAAACACTAACATAGACACAGAAGCGAATAAAATACAAATGAAAAGAAAGTATTAAAAAAGAAAAAATGTATGTTGCAACAATTGTCACTTCACATACAGACATACACAAATTCATCTTTCTTTCTAACATCTTATTTCTGTTTTAACTGTGTAACCTTAAATTTAAGTTAATGTTAAGAATCTTTTATTTTAGCCATCTATTTCAAGCCCCAGTCTCAAACACCAGGTTTCTTAATGAATCTGTTGTGTAGAAAAATAAATAAAATTTAAGATGAAATACTTATTATTTACTAGCGGCCCCAGCAGGCGTTGTCCTGCTCTGAAAAATATGACCCGATCCCAGCGCCACCTACCGGTTCCAATTGTGGATTTAAACCATCCGGGGACCCACTCAAACACACAAAAACCAAATCGCTCCCCGTTGTTAAGAGGATTCTAGAACCCGATCTCAGCGCCACCTACCGGTTCCAACGGTATAAAAACTATCCTATCTTTCAAGTTGGATCAAACTGGACACGGTGTGCAAATTTGATTAAAATCGGTTGAGTAGTTTAGGAATCCATCGCGGACAATCATTGTGACACGAGATTTATATATATAAGATATACTTAGAAATATTTATCTTAATAAGACTTCAAAAAAGTCAAAAAACAACACAGACAGCGCGTTCCACATTAGTAGCTCACAACGCCCAAAATGCTCCGTTAGCAGTTTCACAAGGCGACGGCGGTCGTTGTGGTCGTGTCAAAAATGACGTCATCGTTTTCGAACACGAAGACTCATGTCAAGAGGTGGGTCGAATAACCGTTCCACTTGGGTCGACGATTGTAACGCCAGCAAGCAAGTTGAACGGGAAAAATCGCGGTCGTGAAAGTGCTCGTTGTGAGTCTCTAGTGGAACGTAGCCAGACAGGATAACAAGATCCACTTGGCGCACTTGGTGATCATACAAGAACTTAATTAATTTAAGTCTAAATTCATGAATACTATGCAAATTTTTTATGGGGTGTTCGCTCCCCAGAAATCTGTTATGAGGTTGATGATAAGAAACTATTCATATTCTTCGTATTTCTAGTGAGGAAGAAGACGAATGCGAGAAGCTCCGTCTTTGCAGACTACACGCAAGATCTTCCTACAATTTCCTGGCTGCCTATGAATTATACTTCGTTAAGTGAGTACACAATTCATAAATCGTATAATTACATTGGTTTCTTAATTAAAATTTCTGTGGCCGGGCGGCCTGTCGTAAGAGGCGCCAAAACAACCCACTGCCAGGTGGTAGGGTATTTGCCCGACTGGATGGCTACCACCCCTAGTCTACCGTAACAACCTTGGGTTGTGTTCCGTCATTAGTGGCCAGGTTCCAGTCTCCCTTAAGAGAGCAGCAGAACATTTGTAGTAACTGTGGTGTTACAAAAGTCCGTATGCGATAGTAACCGCTTTTCATCAAGTGGACCGTTTGCATTACAATTTCTTAAAAATCACCAGACACTATTGTCTCAATCATAGGTCTGCCTGGTTTCGTTATTTTATTAATTTCAAATTAAACCTTTATAATAAATGCATAAGCAAAACTCGCGATGTTTAAATATTTGATAATTTTTCAACATTAATTTCAGCTTACATCATTTTTGCTGATGGTACTAACAATTTTTTCTACTATTATTATGCTGCGACGATATCCAGAGGATATTGTGGATTTAGTAGAATATGAATGTTTTACACTATCGCAATGAAATTGTTCTTCTCTATAAATATTATAAATGCGAAAGTTAGTAAGAGTGGACGTATAGATGTATATTTGTTACTCTTTCACGCAAAACTACTGAATGGATTTTGATGAAACTCTCCAATAATATAGCATACACATTGGCTATTATACATAGTGTGAATTATACAAAATATAAAGATTTTCCATCACATCTAGGAGAATATACTTACTTACGTACTTTGAAACTCCAAAATAATGAATTGGGCCCCTGGTCTATAATGGGCCGGATCGTGTTCCGCTGCAAACCCTGTAGCATATTGCTGGCAGCTTCGGTGTTGCAAACATACATAGGCAACGGTAACCACTTTCTATCAGAAGCACCACCAGCCTTCCTGGTGTAATTCAGGAATAAAAAGATATTGTTTGATTTACAGCAAAGAAAACGCCAGGTTATGGGACCACCATACAAGATCAATGGCTGACTGCGAAACAAGATATGGGGACTGCTAGAGATAGCAATTTGCAAACAGACCACACCGCAAGCAGTATTATTATATATATTCTACTTTATTTGCAAAAAAATAAGGGCCTCTTGCATAAGGATTGCTTTTAAATAAAATTAGTTATCATATTATATTTATTTTACATAAAACGTATTTAAGATTCCTTGCATAAGGTAGTCTCCCATGTTATTTAGCAAAGTGCATTTATGCCGTCGGTAAAACAGCCACAAGTGTTCCGTTTCACGCTGCGATCTATTTTTGGAATAAACACACTAAATTTAGCTTAATGCTAGTTATTTTTTGCGTAAAAAGGAATTTTAATTGGCCGATGTGAACTTGTCATTTGAAATTTCATTCGTTTGGTTAAGTTTCCTCCGGATTCTTTGGCGGCAACCATTTTTGGGTGATTAACTTTGAGAATTCTTTAAACACATTTAGCGGCAAATTTTGCTTTGTGCAAGACGCTAATTGTATTTAAGGGTACTAAATGCGTTTAGTGCTTCTTAAATAAATTTAAGCAACGCTATGCACTTTATGTTGAAATACAAAGGTTAAGTTTTAAAATGATTGATTAAATAAAAGACCCTAATAAAGTAATACTCAACGACCCTTTTATTATTATCCTTAAATAAATAACACCAGTCATCTTAAATGCATAAAAATAAACAACCAACATAAGTTTAAAAATAAATAAATAAATGAATATTTGCAGTCATAAGTTTAATACACGATTGTGTTAATATTGAAGAGGCTATATTCTGTCCAACCGTTTATCTTACTTTTGACAGTTCGATCATCATTTATCAATTAGTGAAAGCCTTTCAGATCCGATTTTATATAAAAATCGGTTTCTTTGTATATATAATATTTTCTTAAGTTTTCGCGACTTGTACACATAATAAAACTACGTTTTAACGGTTTTGAGCGCGGTAATTTATTTTATTTAGGTTTATCCGACGTTTCGGCCGCTTTTCAGTTGCCGTGGTCACGGAAGACAAAGATGAAATTTGTCAAACGTGTATTGTCCACGTATTCAACGTTAATTGTATTAAACGTCAAATAAATTACCTAAATAAAATAAATTACCGCGCTTAAAACCGTTAAAACGTAGTTTTATTCTTTGTATATACATATTTTTTATCAATTTAGTGGAACTTTATCATTTGCTCAAAATACTGTATTGCGTGATAAATAAGCCACGTGTACACCACGTTTATATCACGTGCAATAAAAGAGAAATTAATTTTTCGGGTTATTTTATTTTAATTAAAACATTTTCATTTCAAAACAAATTAATTACCATTTTCAGGTATGTCAACAATATGATTTATATTCTGGGCATTAGATGATACACAAAATGTCACTATAGCTTCACTCGGAACAATGAAGTATGCTAATTGTAACATTTGTAGCAGGTGAAATTAATTTAATAGAATGCGCATCTTAATAGGCGTGCAAAAGTAAAATAAATTATTGGATAAACTATTTTAGAGTGAATCTGCTGAACACGTCATTGTTCGCAACCACGTGTTTAAAAAAAAAACCTATTTCAGATTTTTTAAATAAGGTCTCTCATTGATATAAATAACAATGATTAAAAGGCTACCTAAATTAAGTTAAATATCTCGTTCGCGCATAACCATGTCTTTTGAAGATATAAATTATATTTTTTTCGAATCTCAACGATGTCCAATTATTTCTATATAGAAATAATAATTCTCAAAAAAAGGTATCTGCTAAAAGCTTGTATCAATCAAAATTTCGTGAAATAATCGTAAAATTGATAATGAAATTTGTCATAAGTAAATTCTGTCAATTTATATCTTCAAACGTGTTGTTGCGAACAATGATGCGTTCAGAATATTCACACACAAGGCGTTCCATTAGTAGCTCACAACGCCCAAAATGCTCCGTTAGCCATTCCACAAGGCGACCGCAGTCGTTGTGGTCGTGGCGAAAACGTCACTAGTGACGTCATCATTTTCGATCACACACCGCTCACAACGACCCATGTCAAGAGGTGGGTCGAATAGCCGTTCCACTCGGGTATAAGATTGTAACGCCGGCAAGCAAATGGAACGGGATAAATCGCGGTCGTGAACGTGGTCGTTGTGAGTCTCTAGTGGAACGTAGCCACAGTAATGCCATCGCCAAGTAACAATGAAATTTGTGAAGCATTTATTTTTCTAATTTAGGTAACTTAAATCATGTTTTTCTCTGGTCTGGGTGTCTGAGATCGACCCAAAAATCGTCTTTTGTATATTTCCTATAAAGTCTAATTTACATTCGCATTAGTTAAATAGTTAATTAATTTGAGAAACTGGCGAATAAGTTCTTATCATTGTTTGGGATAGACATCTGAGCGAATTTCCTAATCGCATCATTGTCCGCAACCACATTTTGTTTAAAACTCGTGCTTGATAATTTCTGTTTGGTTACAATATCACTGATTAATGCATATTGTTAGCACTTTAAACGAGACATTTCTTAAGTAAGTATAGATAGGGTTTAACTTCAACTAACTTAACTTGGTTGCGGATAATGATGCGCGAGAGACTCACCCAAGCGTTAACCAATTCGTGTATACATAAAAATCGAGTTATTCAAATAATTAGTTAAAATTCAAATAATTGGAAAATTTCTGCTCTTCAGGACTTAACTCATTGTAGTATTTTCTTAAGTTTTCACGACTAGTACACATAATTAAAACTACATATCAACAGTTTTAAGCGCGGAATTTATTTGTTTCGTAGTTCGACGTATCGGCCACTGTTCAGTAGAGAAGACGTCAACGTCAAGTCCTAAAATGTCAACGAGTAATATTATTATATTATTAACTTATATATATAATATTAACTTGTTCATTTTAATTATTTAATTTTTGTATATGGTTGTTATTTATTCTATAAGAGCTGTTGCGACGCGTGATAAGTATTAAGCACCGAATCTAGTGAAGTAGACCATATGGGATAGTGGGGATGAGATAGAAGTGATGGAATAGGGATATGGGATAGAGGGGATGAAATAGGGATATAGGATATCGATGATGAGATAAAAGGGAAAGAATAGAGGATATGGGACAGTGGATATGAGATAAAAGAGATGCTATACGGATATGGGTTGAGATAAAAGGAATGGGATAGGATATCTGACCGTGGGTATGGAATAAGAGAGGAGAGGAATGTTATCGAAACTATCACTCATTGTACGAAGAATTAACCATTAAAACGTTAAAATAAAAAACAAATACTGCGCTTAAAACCGTTACACAACGTAGTTTCAGTTACCTTACTCACCAGTATCACAAGTTAACTAATGCAGATATAAATCCCTGGCCTCACTGCGCCTTCTTCTTGGCCACTCTCTTCCCGGCGGCGTTGACGGTGGACACTATGTGGTCGATGGTGGGCTTGTCCAGGACCTCCGGTCGGCTGACCCTTTGGGGTTTCATGGGTTTCGTCCTTCCACTCGCGAACCCAACCAAGCTATTCATCAGCTGCTCGCGCTGCTTGTAGACTAGAGCCAAGGCTATCAGCAAAGGGATGACTAGAAGCGACGTCTGACGGAGCTCTTGCTCTGAAGATTTCACCTGAAAATAATATTTTCATCACAGTCATCGATCGGTAAGGAGATATGTGTGAAACCCGCCAATCGACCTTGGACAAGTTCGGTGGGTTTTGATCAATAAACATTCAAATTAGAAAAGTCATAATGCTTTAGCTAAAATTAAAATTGCATTAACATTTAATGTAGGCGCTGTTAGAATATTAACGTGAATTTATCCCGAAAACTATCCCATTTTCCGGGACAAAAGGTATCTAATGTCCATTCTCGGTATTGAGGCTAGATGTATCCCGAAATGCATCAAAAATGGTCCAGTAGTTTTTTTAAATATGTTCACATTTATATTTATTATTATTATAAAGAATGGAAATATGAATATGACACTCAATCAGGTATAATTTTCAAATAAAGGAAACTAAACTAATGTTGGAACCTCAGTATTATGATTGACACACTATTTTTTTATTTAAGATACTAGTTTTTTCCCGCGGCTACGCCCTGTGAAAAGCCGTGGAAAGATAAAACCCAAATTAGGTTTTTTATATATATTTTAGACCTAAAACTTTACTATTTCTTGTTCAATGTCCATGCAGTCTAAATAGCGGCCCTGAAAAACAGAGGTGAGCAGATTTGAAGTAATACAACGAATTACCTGTTGTGTTTGTTAGTGAATTGAAAAACGCGATTGCAACGCCATCTATTTAGTAACGACATCATTTATCGGGATGAAAAGTATCCTAAGTCACACACACCCTGGGATATGAGGTTGCTCTGTTTCGAGTTTCATTTAAATTCGTTCAGTAGTTTTCACGTGATGCTCTTACAGACAGACACTAAAAATTGCATTTTCTCCTGTTCTTCTCATTAGCTCCAAATTAGCCCCCCCCCCCCCCCCGAGTTTTTAAACATTTTTTAAACGCATTGTACAAACTCGAATCATTTACAGATTTATTATAGTATAGATTTTAAACATATTAAGATATGGGATTTTTTTTAATATTTTGATTAAATTGACCGAGTGCCCAGCCACTGGGTGGCGTTGCAACAATGGTATACACTATTTACCCTATAAATTTAGTTGCTCGTAAAATGGGAATGTAGTGGAACACTTACAAGCCAATAGATGGCGTTGTGCAATAATTGAGGTCGCAAGCGTTTCCCGAAGCGTATGCAGTGGGGGTCCTGACTTCCAGCGAGGCTGTTCTCATATGTTGCGACCTCAATGATCGCACAACGCTACCTATCGGCTTTCAAGTGTTCCCCTACGGGACGCACCTTCGGCGCGAACTGGATGTGGAAGAACTTGAAGTGGCCGTCGCTGGTGAAGTAGTGGAGCTGCTCCTCGTAGGCGTGGCTGGCCTTCGAGAGCGTGGACTCCAACTGCAGGATGTACGTCTTGTTGTCCGCCGGCAGCCGCGGCAGCGTGTACAGCAGGCCCGGGTTCATCGCCTGACTGTAACCGGCTGGAAGAACCATTAATACTGGTTACATTGTATTCAATGTTAGTGCTATTTGTCCCCAGAAGATTAGCTTCATTTTACATCGCAAACTACCCCATCTCTCAGTGTTTATGTCCATTTTTGGTATTAAAACTATTTTTAAACAAAATTACAACAAAACCAATCCAGTGCTTTTAGTAGTTTTCAGTGAAACCTTAACAAAAAGACATATTGAGTTACTATCGTATTTTTTATAGACGATAAATTTTTATAACTATAAACTTGAGAAATGATTGGTCTAAACCAAACTTTCATCCTCTATTTCAAATCGTCCTAGTTTTATCTATCCCCGCCTATGAAAACTACATAAATGACCAAAATGACAAAAATGGCAATTCACAAAAAAATCTATCCTACTTTTTAGGATAACCTTTACAAAAATTTATCCCTTTATCCAGGCTAAAAACTTGTCCTTGTCCACCGTCGGTATCAATATTACATATATATACCGAATTTCAGCCAAATCGGTCCAGTAGTTTTTCCGTAAAAACACAACAGACACACAGAGAGAAAGAGAGAGATAAATACATTTCTATCCCGGAAACTATACCATTTTTCAGGATAAAACGTATCCTATATCCATCCTAGATATTGCACTTACATATATATATCGAATTTCAACTAAATCGGTCCATTAGTTTTTCCGTGACAACACAAAGACAGAAAATGAAAATAAATAATTATATTTGTATAAATGTAGTGTGAGTCGTGGTAGCGTAATGGCTAGCGCACGCGTTCCAAACCCAAAGGGCGCGGGTTCGATCCTGGCCGGAACACATGCACCACTTAGTCAGTTTTCTGATCTAATGTGATATTGTTACAATAACCATCAATAACTGTGAAGGAAAACATTGAGATAACCGATGTGTCAAACCTGCCAAATCGCCTTGGACAAGCGTGGCTGTTCAAATTCAAGAATTTTTATTCAAAATAAGTTCCAATGTAGAACACTTTTTGAAAGTTACAATGTTAATTTTACCTCCTAGTCTATGTACACCGCTTCGCAACGTGTTATCGCTGTTAAGGAGAAGAAGCGCGCAAGATTCATTCATTCCCTCAGTGTGAGGCCCGAGCCCAACAGGGGGACATTTATGGGCTGATAGTATATTTGTATAATGGTGTTTTCATATAGACATAAGGCCCACACTGCACATGCTCTTCCTCACAACACCAGCATGTAACGGATACACTCTATACTAGTATAAGTTTAGTATTAAAATTAGGATAAATTAATATAATAAGTCACTCGTAGGATACATACACTTCATCACAAATTAATTAATGTCACACAAAAGAACTAAAATAATAAGCGTTGTTAAATTTTAAAAATTAAATCTAGAAATAAGGCTTTAACAAAGGGCACGGAACTCGAGTCCGTAGAGCAGTTAAAAAGAATCGGTGTTTTCGTCGAGTTTTGGTACCTGGGTCCAGTTTGGTGGAGTATATGGGGGTGTGGGGCGCCGCCTCCGGGGCGAGGGTCAGCCGCAGACTCCTGTAGTGGTCGAGGGTGGGCGCGTGCACCAGCGCCGCGGCGTCCGTGCTCTGCTGCGGCTGCACCGCCACCAGCCGCACGCCCTCCACGTCCCTCGGCGCCACCACCTGCCGGAGGCATCCTTGTACACCCCTGTCCCATGTCTCACGGAACCCTACCATGGGATAGGTTCGTCCAGCAGAAGCGTGTTACACTGATCCCCCTTGAACGACCCCTATCCCATGTCTCACGGAACTCTACCACGTGGTATGTTCGTCCAGCAGAAGCGTGCTACGCTGATCCCCCTTGCAAGACAACTGTCCCATGTCTCACGGAACCCTACCACGGGGTAGGTCCGTCCAGCAGAAGCGTGCTACGCTGATCCCCCTTGCAAGACCCCTGTACCATGTCTCACGGAACCCTACCACGGGTTAGGTCCGTCCAGCAGAAGCGTGTTACACTGATCCCCCTTGCACGACCCCTATCCCATGTCTCACGGAACCCTACCATGTGGTAGGTCCGTCCAGCAGAAGCGTGTTACACTGATCCCCCTTGCACGACCCCTATCCCATGTCTCACGGAACCCTACCATGGGGTAGGTCCGTCCAGCAGAAGCGTGTTACACTGATCCCCCTTGCACGACCCCTATCCCATGTCTCACGGAACCCTACCACGGGGTAGGTCCGTCCAGCAGAAGCGTGCTATTCACTCGTGGGGTGAAAGGCTATTTATTTCAAGCGACATTTTGCGACAGAATTGACATAATCATTTTCTTGCATCCTAATGTCTCGAACTTAAGGAATCACAATGAACCTAGTTTCCAATTAAAAAGTGTAGTTTTTTTGCTTTTTTTAAATATATAGTACTAGAGTACAACCTCTAGTACGTGTACAACCTCTAGTACGTGTCTCTTGTTTATAGAGCAAGTGCTAAAGGTTATATTATATTACATTTTTTATGTATATGCCCACGGAAGATTCACTTCATTTTATATCGCTAATTATACCATCCCCCGTCTATCTGTCAACAAAATAAATTACAAAACTTGACCAAATAGGCCAAAATGGCCAAAATGACCAAATAAGCCAAAATGACTGAATAGCCAAAATGACAATATGCAAAATGACCAATTAGGCCAAAATGACCGATTAGGCCAAAATGACAAAATAGGCCAAAATGACCAAATAGGCCAAAATGACCAAATAGGCCAAAATGGCCAAAATGACCAAATAGGCCAAAATGAACAAATAGGCCAAAATGACAATATGCAAAATGACCAATTAGGCCAAAATGACCAATTAGGCCAAAATGACCAATTAGACCAAAATGACCAAATAGGCCAAAATGACCAAATAGGCCAAAATTACCAAAAAGGTCAAAATGACCAAAAAGGAAAAATGACCAAATAGGCCAAAATGACTAAATAGGCCAAAATGACCAAATAGGCCAAAATGCCCAAAAAGGTCAAAATGATCAAAAAGGCCAAAATGACCAAATAGACTAAAATGACTAAATTGGCCAAAATGACCAAATAGGCCAAAATTACCAAAAAGGCCAAAATTACCAAAAAGGAAAAATGACCAAATAAGCCAAAATGACAAAATAGGCCAAAATGACTAAATTGGCCAAAATGACCAAAAAGGCCAAAATGACCAAATAGGCCAAAATGACCAAATAGGCCAAAATGACCAAAAAAATCAAAATGATTAAATAGGCCAAAATGACCAAATAGGCCAAAATAACCAAAAAGGCCAAAATGACCAAAAAGGAAAAATGACCAAATAGGCCAAAATGACCAAATAGGCCAAAATGACCAAATAGGCCAAAATAACCAAAAAGGCCAAAATGACCAAAAAGGAAAAATGACCAAATAGGCCAAAATGACCAAATAGGCCAAAATGACCAAATAGGCCAGGCCAAAATGACCAAATAGGCCAAAATGACCAAATAGGCCAAAATGACCAAAAAGGTCAAAATGACCAAATAGGCCAAAATGACCAAATAGGCCAAAATGACCAAAAAGGCCAAAATGACCAAATAGGCCAAAATAACCAAATAGGCCAAAATAACCAAAAAGGCCAAAATAACCAAAAAGGCCAAAATGACCAAAAAGGAAAAATGACCAAATAGGCCAAAATGACCAAATAGGCCAAAATGACCAAAAAGGTCAAAATGATCAAAAAGGCCAAAATGACCAAATAGGCTAAAATGACTAAATTGGCCAAAATGACCAAATAGGCCAAAATGACCAAATAGGCCAAAATGACAAAAAGGAAAAATTACCAAATAGGCCAAAATGACCAAAAAGGCCAAAATTACCAAAAAGGCCAAAATTACCAAATAGGCCAAAAGTACCAAAAAGGCCAAAATAAAAATTACCCCTTGTCCATCCTCAGTATTTAATTTACATACGTACCGAATTTCAGCCAAATCGGTCCAGTAGTTTTTCCGTAAAAGCATAACAAACAAACAGACAAATATCATGTTATCCCGGAAACTATCCCATTTTTCGGGATAAAAAGTATCCTATGTTCATCCTCGGTATCGAAAATATATATATACTGAGTTTCAGCCAAATCGGTCCAGTAGTTTTTACGTGAAAACGGAACAGACAGACAGACAGACAGACAGACAGAGTTACTTTCGCATTTATAATATTAATAATAAGGAAATAAGGATGTAGTTTAATAATGATGTCTTTTTTTGGGTCATTTTAACTTGACATAGAGCTATGAATGTCAAAGAAGCAAGTGAGGTGTGTAAGAATAAGCCTGAATGGCGCTCTCTTGTTCATGCCTACCCTGCAAGGGACCTGGCATGAATTTATGTATGTATGTATTTTAACTTCAAACTCCTCTATCGACTCAATTTCGCAAATGTCGCTCAACACAAATAACCTTTGACCCCTCGCACTCAATTTACAACATAAGAGCGCAGTACATGCTTGAAAATGTACTATATTGTTACAACCTAGGCGCCGACAAAGACAAATTCCACGTACAAATTTGTAGAAGCACATTTATTACCCGTCGGCATTTGAACTAGTTGTTATTCTTTTATGATCGTCTTCTTTTGTTAACTTATTCATTGGTATACGTTTCTAATTATTGTTGAGAGTAACCTATCTCGCTCATTAGCATCATTAGCCAGGTGTTGCGGATTCATTTCCATTTGTGTAGTATAAAACAACGGCCTGAGAACCACGATCAAAGCGAGACGTGTGCACTACAATCGGGAATCTAGTGACGGACTTTGCACGTTCTATTCAATTACGACCTTCTGCATTACGTTTGGACTTGTTGTGTTCGTTTATATTTGTACCTGTGTTATACGTGTTTGTATAGTTGTAAAAACTGTATAATAATTCCAACGGCTCTTTAATTCGAGTCCTGCTAACTCGTAACAATATTTTAAGAAACATATCTTGGATTTTCCCAGCACTCTGCTCGACCACCTGCCGGAGACACCCCATGCTGATCCCCCTTGTACGAGACCTATCCTACGTATTACGGGTTTCTATTATGGTGTGATGCCGCTAATATAAATGATACTTTTATCCAGTAGAAGCGTGCTATTCGCACAATTTACAACATAAAAGCGTAATCATTACGATATCCCGTCACATTCCCGGAATGCACCCCGGTAACATTTCCTCTTTCACATTAATTCGGCTGGCATTAACCAGAGGGCGCTGCCCACATACATGCATCTCGTTGGTCGATCCGAATTTTCCAAAAACCTCGAAAAAAAGTGCCAACTGTGTCTTGGACATCTGTGTAGTGTTTGTGTAATATCAGGACGCGAGAATCCGGTCAAAATTCTGCATAGTTCCTTACACAGTTCCAGTGATGGTAAGCGTTCAGTTTTCATCCGGTCTAATAGAGTATCAGGGTTTGCTCCAGCTAAGTAGCCATTCATATCTTATCAGCAGTACATACTTGAAAATGTACTATATGTTAAGAAACATATCTCGAATTTTCCCAGATCAGGTGATGGACATTGTAATAGTCTTTTTCAAAAAGGTTTTTAAATTCAAGCTTTTGAGATCCTGCATATCATGTAGCAGCAGAGTGCTAGCCAAGACAAGTAAAACGAGCCCAAACACGACGGGTCTATCTTGTTTAGTACAGGAGTTCCTATGGCCACCTTCCGACTCCATCAGATCAGCTCCATGGTACCATACTATTGCATTGTCACGCGATATACACATACGTGCAAAATTTCAGCTCAATCGGAAACTGGGAAGTTGGTCAATTTAACTTGCAAGATTCCACCCGAACTTACATACATAAGTACATTCATTGCAAGTTAAATAGAAGCTTGTCACAAAATACTAGGAACAGAAATAAACTAGAAACTCCCACGTGTAGGATCCATAAAGCTTACAATAGTTTCGTGGGGCAAAGTATTTAAGCTCCTTAGCGAAAAATCACTGTTGTGTCGGATATAATTCCGGCACAGCAATATGCTGAATGCAAACCTTGTTTGCTGAAAATGCAACGTACAAACTCCCAATATAGTAATAACGATAGGCGTATACGCAAAAATACCATTCTCTTGTTGTTTACTAAAACAATGCATATTACAATTTAGAAAATCTTACCAGTATGCAAATTGTGCCTAAAAAGGACATTCCAGATTTCAGCCTTATACAATCAACTAGTTTTGTTTTATTCAAAATTTTGTCCATTATGTAAAACTGCACTTTTGTCTGTACGCCCATTTGTTATGAAGCCCTCAAATATACAGCGTGTTTCATTTCAAATAAGAATAAATCATAACTTTAACGGTCGTACTCCATACAAATTTTTGGTACAGTCAAGTTCATTAATATATATGCATTGACAAGATTCAAATTATTGTATGCAGTAGAATGTTAAAAAATATCTTTACAATCAAACAAATCAATAATTTGTGGTCAACTTTTAGATTCATTTATATGTGACAGACTCCGTTCAATAATATTTATGCATTACGATCATAATTATGTATGCAGTGATGGATTCATAAATAAAACCTTTCAAACTCTCTAGTCAAAGCTTGCGATTGGTAACATTAGTTACTGGTCGAAAAGATACATCTGTATTTTTTTTTTATAGATAAAGTTTTTGACATTTACCTAATATTTTTAAAAGATAAATTAAAATTTCATCTTCTTTATTTATTATTAAAAATGTATAGAATTGATAAACACACAACTCATAAAATAGTGTGTATGTGTGAGGAAGGTATTTGGGTAATTGGGAATATCAAGAAACACTATTTCTTTATGGTGTAGAAGGTGGCTGGAAGAGGGTGATGTAAGAAGACATGTGTCGTTTGGTCGACCCAGAATAACAACTTATGAAAAAGATATGCAATTGGTGGAAAAATCCCACCACGTAGCCTAGATCTTAACTCCATAGTGAATCTATGGGGGTTAATGATCCAAAATTGGGATAATAGTGAAACTCGTACACAAGAAAATTTAAAGGCTCACGTTCATTCCATCTGGGATAGTTTTAGAAATCGGGATTACTGCTACAAAATGATTAAATCAATGAGGACTCGCTTACAAAATGTAATTGACATAAATGGAGCGTACACAAGATTTAAAATTAATACTCGCTGGCTAAGCCATATTTTAAAGCGGACAAAAAAGCGCTTAGTGCAGCCACTTGTCTTTTCATATTTATATACCTAGACTATAAAGGTATCTAACAGACATAAAATCGACGCCTTTGAATTGTAGTGCTGGAGTCGGATTGTCAGAATTCTGTGGACAGCTCACAGAACAAATGTTTCTATACTGGAAGAGCTTGAGATCCGAGTTCACCAGATGTTATCAGCACTGTGCCGACAACGTACTACTGAAGTACTTTGACCACATACCGCGAAGGAACCCAGGCAACATGCAGAGACTTGTGGTCACTGGAAAAGTTGAAAGCAAGAGACATAGTGGTAGATCTCCAAATAGGTGGCTTGACTAGATTGTGACATAAATATTTCAATAAACTTGGCCAGCCACTATGTACAGTACCGATCTCCATGGAACAGAGTTAACGTTCTCACTGCTATCAAAGTCATAATACTCAGCAATGAAGGAACAAGTTGAAAGAAGAAGCTATTTTTTATATATAAAAATGTAATAAAGTTCATTGAAATGTTTTTATTTTGTTGATGTTCCTTTCAATTTTTGGTTAATAATTTTAAGAGAAGTTAGTTCTTTTTTAGTTTCGTAGTTACAGAAAAATAAAAAAGGTTTCCAAAATCTTATTTTTTTTATTTCGTATACTTTATTCTACAAGTACCGAGTTAAGTAATACAACGAGAACACATTGATTTTGATATTAATCAGTTATAAGATAATTTTCATCAGAATCGTAAAAACGCTAGCTAGTTACGCGACGTTGCCCAATGGGCAGTTGCACGTATTGGCAACGATGCATTATTACTTGCATATAAAGTACTGCAAAATGAATTCTAGGAAAAAGACAATTTGAGTGAAATTCTCATATCTATAAGATATTTATGAATATTTGTCTAGTCAGATATTTTTGAATCCTATGCTATTGAGTTATATTTGATCATATGGCTGGTCACAAATTATTGTAAAGTGTCCAGGCATATATTATTGAACCAATTACATGATGATATATTAATGAACTACAGACTGTAAAGATATTTTTTAACATTCTAGTGCATACAATATTTTGAATCCTTGTCAATGCATATATATTAATGAACTTGACTGTACTATTAAATCAACCGTAATGTCAAAATTAAAATTTTGAAATTGAACAACCAGACAAACAGAACATCTTGTAAATACTGATTCGCGAGCGAGAGCGTAAGAATGAACAACTTCCGCGTTTAATGATGAAGAGACGAGCTGGCAACATGATACATTGGTCACTAATCTACCGATTTAGACACAATAACTGATACATGTTGTTGTAATATTCTGAAATGAAAAATGAGGTCCTGTGGCTAAACCAAAGAAGTTACCTTGATTCATTTTTGTATTTGGGCAGACTACGTCATGAAGAAAACGTGGTCTGATTTATTGTCGTAAGGTCTGAAACACGCTGTATAAGCAATGTAATTACGTAGCTATGTCTTTAAATAACGTCTTCCTTTCTTTTTTACATAATTCTTGTGAAGGGACGTCTAATGGCAAACTTGTATGATGAAAAGTGTCTTATTAAATGGATAGGATTTAAATTGTTGCAAGTGTGGAATAACTCCTTACCTCCAGAGTAGGGGGCGCTTTGGCCAGCTTCAGCCCCAGCAACTCCGGTGCATCAGACTCCTTCAGCTGTATTGTGTACACACAGTTCGGCAACAGACCACGGATCCTGTCCATGATACAAACAAGCACACAGTAAGACATGTTGTTAAAGAAATTCTCAACCACCCCTAGTCTAAACTATGTCGCCATAACAACCTTGTGTTGTGTTCCGCATTTGTGACCAGGTTACAGTCGCCCTTAAGAAAGCAGCAGCGCATTTGTAGAACCTTTGGTGTTGCAAATGTCTATAGGCGATGGTAACCGCTTTCCATCAAGTGGACCATCTGCCTGTTTGCTGAACTCTTGCAATAAAAAAAATTGCTTAAACAATTCAACATACATATAAATAAGTACATAAGAACTTACTCAGTTCAGTAATACCTATAGGTATATATATCCTTATATATATTTTATTAATTTTAAATAAGGAGAAAAAGAAAAAAGTAAAGAAATTACAAAACGAATTGAAGATAATCTATAGTTTGGATATAAATTACTTTATGTCGAAAAAATATTTATTTATTATATTTCTAAAAGTTTACTTAGAAAAATGTCCGAGTAAATCGTGCGTGCAGCAAAAACTTTGTACCCCTTTTTAAGAAAATTGCGCGGACGGATGAGTATAAAATTTCACACTATTATAGTTTAAATAGAGAGGGAGACCAGAATGCTAATACTTTTTTTTAATTAAGCATATAAAATACATTAAATCAATAAAAAAAACATTACACACACTACCATGCATTTGACACAAACACGCATATACGAGTATATATTTTTTTTATTGTTAAAGTGAAATTAACGGTGTAGCCTTGGCGAAATCTGTGTTTATAGAAGTATAGTCTTTGACAATAGAACCTTAATAATGTTCAAACTTATAAATAAAAGAATGTGCAATAACTGTAGCCTGCGTTACCTGAAGGCCCCCTTGGCCTCGGTGGTGGCCTCCTCGGGGGCGCAGTGCGGGGGCGAGTCGGGTGCGGGGAGGGCGAGCAGCGTGGCGCCGCGCCACCCCACGCCGCCCAGCGACAGCAGCGCCCCGAGGCACGACCACGCCACGCGCACGCCCCTGACACGCACGCACAGACACATTCAAGCGAATGAATGAACGAACGAATGAATGGAAACTCTTTAAAGTTCCTGTTAACACATTTCCATTAGAATAATGGCCGGCCTTATCGCTTCTGGCAATCTCTTCCGGGAAACCCGGAATGATTAACTCGATTAACCTCTCCGGCATTTACTGATCATGACTCCTTGTTTTTTTTTGTTTCGGCCAACATATAAGTCGTCGTAATCACGTTAGACAAAAATGCATGTGTCAAGATTTCATTATTCATTTTCATTTTGTTTACGGTTATTATTTACTCTATGGGGGCCCAATCTAATTAACCACTGCAACATGTTATGGCTTGAAAAGAAGAAGCGACGCAAGAAACTCTTCAGCAAATATGCTATTATCTAATGTTATAAATGGGTGGCAGATAAAATAAAAAGAGAAAATTATCATTCAAGTTGGGGTGTGTTCCAGTGCACGCAGAAAAAGTTTGGATCTTAAAAATTATGACCATTGGAACCCAAACAGCTGGTACTTGCCAACCATTTTCTCTATTGAATTGTTTCACACATGATTCTAGGTCTTATAAATAAATTCAATCAAAGGTGGTTATAGTCACGTGTACTAGTCGCAAAGAGTGAGTCGTTAAGTTTTCACCACGAGGCTATGGATTATTCATTTTTACGAAGAATAAATATTTATTTCGTTCAGACCTAGATACGAGAGAGTACCTGAGCGTGAGTTGGTGCGTGTGGCCCTCTTGCACGGCGACGATGTGGTGCGGGGGCGTGAACCTGTACTCCTTCATGTTGGGCTTGACGTAGTACTGCGCGGGGGACAGGGCCCCGAAGCGCAGCCGGCCCCCGGGGCCCGACGCCACGTTGCGCCGGTACGTGCCGCCGCTCACCGACACCAGCGCCCCCTGCACGCGACACTCTTAAGCATATTTATACAACCTAGACCCCACATTTTATTACCTGCCGGCGTTTGAACTAATCGTAATCCTTTTATGATCGTCCTCTTGTGTTCACTTATTTATTGGCATACGTTTCTAATTATTGTGGAGAATAGCCTATTGTCCTATTGTACTCGCTCATTAGCATCATTAGCCAGGGGTTGCGGATTCTTTTGCATTTATGAAGTATAAAACGACGGCCTGATACAGAGAGGGGCAGTTGAGCTACGCCTACGATACCTATACCGATTTTTACCTGTATTATACGTGTTTGTATAGTTCTAATAAACTCTATAACAATTCTAACGGCATTTTAATTCGAGTCCCGCTAACTTAGTAACAATATGTACGTTATTATGTGCAATTTACATCCTTACTAATATTATAAACGCGAAAGTTTGTAAGAATGTATGGATGTATGTTTGTTACTCTTTCACGAAAAGTGAGAATTATCCAAAATGTAACGAATTTCCATCACCACGCGGGTGAAACCGCGGGCGCAACTAGTGCTGTTATAATTTAACATAGTGAAAAAACATGGGTGACTAAAGAAGGAAGTCATTTTGAGTTGAAGACAATTTTTAATTATTTATATGAGAAGCTCTCCTGGGTATCAAGCCGTAGAATGGTCAGTTCTAGAACATGTGCAATACAACTTGCTTCGCAACGCCATTTTACGGCCGGCTTTCGCGGAAGCTTTCGATACGCAGCATCAAGGTGCTGGAATAATATTGCACCCATTAGAAATCTGCAACATCTCAATGGGTTTAGAACTAAATTAAAGATATTTTTAAAAGAGCACCATCGTTCACAACAAGATCTAAAACATGACACAAGTGGTATTTAATTTAATTGTTATGTCGATTCTTTTATTTAATTTTTTCAATACTCGTATATACAACACTTATATATTTATCACGATTATTTATTTCTCTATTTTTTGGATATACTACGTATGATGTGTGTATTTATGCGTGTCTCTTGTTTATAGAGCAAGTGCTACAGGTTATATTATATTACATTTTTATGTATTTGCCCACGGAAGATTCACTTAATTTTATATCGCTAATTATACCATCCCCTATCTGTCAACAAAATAAGTTACAAAACTTGACCAAAAGACCACAGTGACTGACATGGCCAAAATGACGGAATAGGCAAAAACGACCAAAAAGGCCAAAATAATCCAAATGGTCAAAATGACCCGAGGCAAAACTGACCGACATTGCCAAAATGATCAAAAAGGCCAAAATGATCAAAAAGACAAAATGACCAAAAAGTCCAAAATGACCAAATAGGCCAAAATGACCGAATAGGCAAAAACGACCAAAAAGGCCAAAATTACCAAAATTACCAATTAGGCCAAAATGACAAAATGACCAAAATGACCAAATAGGCCACAATGACCAAAAAAGCCAAAATGACCAAATAGGCCAAAGTGACCGACATGGCCAAAATGAGTAAAAAGGCTAAAATAGCCAAAATTACACAAAAAGGCCAACATGAAAATTATCCCTTTACCACCCTCAGTATTTAATTTACATACGTACCGAATTTCAGCCAAATCGGCCCATTAGTTCTTCCGTAAAAGCATAACAAATATAAAGACAAATATATTTTTATCCCAGATACTATCCCACTTTTCGGGATAAAAGTATCCTATGTTCATTCTCGGTATCGAAAACATATATATACTGAGTTTCAGACAAATCGGTCCAGTAGTTTTTACGTGAAAACGGATCAGACAGACAGACAGAGTTACTTTCGCATTTATAATATTAATAGGGATTATTCAAGATGCGATGCTTTTCAATAATGTAATGTCTGCCGTGACAGTACCTTATGGGCTAAGAAAGATCAGCGCTGGTTTTAAAAGATTATGTTGTTAGTTTTAATTAATTTTTGTAAACAATTGTAACTACACTACACCAATGTAATTTGGCCTCAATAAAATTATTTTCTTTCCATTAATGTTGTTACATATGAAAATATTTTTTGTGTTTCCAGACTTCATTATAAAACTAACTTATTTTGTTGTCTTGAACACATACAAGCACGAGTTATATTTATGATTTGAGTCAAAAAGTCAA
Organism: Dendrolimus punctatus; assembly: GCA_012273795.1. Classification (NCBI taxonomy): domain Eukaryota; kingdom Metazoa; phylum Arthropoda; class Insecta; order Lepidoptera; family Lasiocampidae; genus Dendrolimus; species Dendrolimus punctatus. The sequence continues at coordinate 25,152,898 of CM022528.1, read as the reverse complement.
CGAAACATTTTAGAGTGCGATCCCAGGCACCCCAGACTGACGTGATTTTAGGAAAGATGTAGTTTTCAGAATCGGTAGTTTAACATAAACTTAGAATGGAATGGATACTCGCTAAGCTGAAAACGGGGCCGTTTTTCAGGTGGCAGATATCAAAGGTGGAAAAAACCATGCAACTTACGTCAAAGTAGCAAGGCTACTTTTTACATATGTCATATATGATACTGTTATAAACAAAGATATACAGTTGCCAGACACTTCCTGTGGGCCATAACTTTTGACAGACACTTTGAAAAAAATGTGGGAAATTACTTCATTTTAAGAAGACTGAATTTTATATATTATTATCAAATCTGACGGGCCATCTTACCAGACTAGTGAAGAGTTCCGCTGCGTGAAGAAGCCCGAGACTGCATCAATACTTTGAACTTTTTGAATTATTCAATTCCAACATTCCATTCGAGAGATATCGCGAGTTGAATAATATAAGTGTTAGAAAAGTGTTGCGTGGTCGCCGCTTACCCTGTTCGGCTAGCTAGGCAGCACCTTATGCGATTTTGGCGTCACTGGGGTATGGCCAGTATGGAAGGGGAAATATTCTAAATTCGCTTAGTAGGTAATCACTAAAAGGTTATTTTCAGATACCGCTAGTAATATAAAACAAACATGGTTTTACCTGCAACGGTGTATTATCGGCGTCGTCCAGCAGCTCCACGGTGATTTCCGCCAGCTTGTGGGCTTTGATGTCGCCGTTCTGGTCCGGCTCGAACAGGATGTAGGACTCCTTCTCGGCTGTGATCGTGTACTTCTTGGACGCGTCCAGGGGCCCGAACTTGTATGTGCCCTCCGAGGTCGTCACTTGGGTCAACTTCAGGTCGTCTGCAGGGGAAATAATCGATGACTCTTTCACGCAAAGAACTGCGGAACGGATTCTGATGAAACTTCATGCTTTTTTTAAATTCAGGCATTATCATTTTTTGGTTAGTGCTACCGAAAATACTTTTATGGCAGCATCACAGGCAGTGCGTGTTTACACGTTGCTCCTATATTCACGCTCGACTGCTTCCAATGATAAACGTGGAAATAGTAAAAAAGTTATGGAAGATGGTGGATGATAATAATAAAAAATTAATCAATACTTGACTTCTTTGTCTTTCGTTATCACGGCTATTGAAAAGTGGCCGAAACGTCGGGAGAAAATGCCGCGCTTAAAACCAAAATACTATGTTGGATGATATCAATTAATCTTAATAAAACATTGTAATTAATTGATCAATCTCCAAGAACTCTTGGCAAATGAATATGCGAGAGCAGTATGTAAACACGTAATCCCACTCGCGCTGTCGATGGACGGGCACACGATTGATTTCCACACAAAAACCGACAGCAAAAGGTGTAAAGGGTAGTGACACCGGCAGCAGCAGAGGCAGGACGAGTGTTGTGTTTAGATATACTCGCGCTGCCCGCGTAAATCGACAGACTTTAGACGAGGTCTTGCAATAAATCATATGGCCATGTATCAGAATAACAGAATTTATGTCGATTTTTAACCGACTTTCACAAAGGAGGAGATCCTTAATTTGACTGCATGTTTTTTGCTTATATGTTTGTTACACGATTTCTACGTCAGTTGTGGCTGGATTTTCAATTGTTTTTCTTTACCCCGAAAAATGTGCTGCGGGGGTGGTCACATTGTCACCGAGTCAGGGTCTGCTGAGGGGTCCCAGGGAAATCGATAGCAACCCTTGTCGAGGAGCACCGAGCCCCTACACTCTAGGTAAAGCAAAAGTTGTATATGCGTGCCAGTAGTACACCTGGCTCTTTGGTCAAAGACATACAATTGAAATGAACGTTGGAACTGATGCTTTCTCCCTCTAACTGCATAGAATTCGTTTTAGAATAAAAGTGACAACTTGAGTCTCTTGGTCTTGGCGCGGCAATTATGATGGCAGCTGGCAGCTTGTGAATAAAAATAATATTAAATTCGGCTTTTAAAGCAGATTAATATACAAAGATTAATAAAAATAAAATTCCGAAATTAACTATACCAGGTATCGAACCCGGTCGGATTTGATTTTTAAGGGTCAAAATGTGATGCTAAGTGTCAATCTCAGACACTCTTCATACCTGATTGTAGAGTGACGAGGACCTCGTCCACCGGTGGCACGATCCTCCCGCTGAGGGTGAGCCCCCTGAGGGCCCTGATGAGGAGCCCCTCGGGCTGGCACTCGCCGCCGCCCACCACCTGCTGTGGATCGGCCGGCTGGAACAGCAGCGACGAGGAGTGCGCGGACACCACCGCCACCTCGCCCTGCCCACCGACAAACACAGGCGCAAAAGTTACGGTGTGTTGTGCGAAAGAGATGGCATGCGAGTACGGATAGCGGCCGAGCGAGAGCACAACACTGTGCCCTTTCCGTATGCCTGTGAACCTCATAACTGTGTTCTGCGTAACGACGCGTACGAACTTCAAGGACGCACTTATAATCTGACCGTAACATTTAGAACAGGGACTATTTTTTTTGCCATCTGGTAATATTCTATCTTATGTCATTGAATTATAAACAAAGTTTAATTTAACCATGTTATATTAATTTTAACTTTGACCCAACTCTTAAATATTACTAAATACAAATGTTTAACGAGATTTAACGCAAAATTTTGTTTTGTTATAATTCGATGATATTTGCAAAGAACTGTCCATATGACGGATTGTAATGTGTTGTTGTAATTTTAATCAGCTATATGATGTTTTATTTAATAAACAAGAGTCTACGGACTCTATGGTCTGCACCTTTTTAGGATTCAATTTTATATTTTACTGCAATTTACACACTACTTAAATTTATTGAATGTTGTTTGTTATGGTGTACACCTTAAAAACTATCTATAATATTGATTATTTATAGGTTTTAAGTGCTAAATACTTATTCTATCTATCTAATGTGGAGTGTTTCAGTTACAAGGTGTTATAAAGTTATGACTTACAAAATTAGTAACCAAGATTATGTTGACAATGCATATATCGTAAATGAACCAAATTGATACTTGCACAATGTCGATGTGATACTAAAAATTTATAATAAGTATCAAAATTACTTTTACCATAACATTAGGGTTTGCGAGAGTTCAGACAAAGGTTTGAAAGTGTCACTGTCTACTCTTTTTGGCGAACCTGATACTATGGAGTTGTAGTAATGTAGTGAAATCTTACATCGGCCATATACAGGGTGTGTTCAAAGTTGTACCCCCCGGTGGGCGGCTTGAGGGGCGTCAGGGGGCCGATCTCCTTGGTCCCGTGGCCGTCGGTGTTGATGCGGAGCACCAGGTCCTCCACAGGGTCCGGGGATGTCACCTTTATCACCACAGCGTGGGCAGTTGCTACCAAGTACACGGTCTGAATGAAAACAATAATCATTATGTTAATGCAATCTGAAATAAAAAAATCACAGTCTATGGATTAAAGCCATAGACAGATTTTTTTTTTTTTTTTTTTTTTTTATTGCAGGAGGTCAGCAGACAGGCAGGCGGCCCACTTGATGAAGAGCGGTCACCATCGCCTATGGACATTTGCAACACCAAAGATGCTACAAATGCGCTGCTGCCCTCTTAAAGGAGCCTGGAACCTGGTCCACTAATGCCGGAACACAACTCCAGGTTGTTATGGCGACATACTTTAGACCAGGGGTGGTAGCCATCCAGTCGGGCAAATGCCCTACCACCTGGCTGTGGGTTGTTTTGTCGCCTCTTACGACAGGCCGCCCGGCCGCAGGAAATTGTATTCTTTCTCCGTTCCTGCACGGATAAAATTAATACAAAGAGGCTAGCATAATTCAATAACCACACTCACACCACAAACTGCACTTACCTTATATCATCGCTTTAACGATAGTATAAAGTGCACTGATTTGACTTTGGCAGATCACCGTCGTAAGTCGTGGTAGCGTAATGGTTAGCGCACGCGCCCCTAAATCGAAGGGCGCGGGTTCGATCCTGACCGGAACGCATGCACCTCTTAGTCACTTTTCTGATCTAATGTGTATATTGTTACAATTACCACGTGCTAAAAACGGTGAAGGAAAACATCGTGATGCAACCTGCACATCGAGATAACCAATGTGTCAAACCTGCCAAGCCGCCTTGGACAAGCGTGGCGGGTATACTGTCCGTCCGCCTATAATGGGAGGCCCGAGCCCAGCAGTGGGACATTTATGGGCTGACATTATAGATCACCGTCTACGGACAAATATACTAAAAAAAAAAAATATTTTGCGCAAGCATTTCACGATTTCACTCAACCCGATCCTACATTTTGGGAAAATGCGACCCTCGTCTGTAAACTAATAAATTAAAACAAAGCACACATGCATTATCTTGCTTCGACTCAAATGGTTTCACAGAGGGCATTACTTTAAACTGATATCTAAATTCTTGAAAATATAAAATAATGGATGACATTACGGGGGACGTCATAAATTATCCCAGCATCTGCATTACCTTTCAAATTCAAAGTAATTTATTTGTTTTTGAAACATGGACAATTTTGCAGATGTTATGCTAAGTCTTTATGGTTCTATTATTAATTATGATGGCATCTTTAACAATCAGGCAGACACGATTGGTGGTATGATGATGATACTCACGGCGGGCATTTCGGCGGACGTGTCGGCGTGCAGCTGCGGGGGGTTGAACCGGTGGCAGCCCCTGGGGGTGAGCGTGTAGAGGGCGGCGCGGTCCACGCACGACTGGCTGAAGCCCGCCGGCACCAGCAGCTCCCCCACGGAGTCCCCGCTGCGGAACTCCACCTGACGACCACGCACGTGAGCACACGAGTCCGAGTCATTCCCGGCAAAACTACACGAGACTAGCCGTGGTACCGCCATGTAAACCTTTCAACCTATTAATACTTATCTTCAACTACTTAAATTCTTCCTTCAAATGTGACGGCGCGTTCCCCTTGCACACGTCACTTCAGTCACTCATTGTCATTACTTAAAATAAATTAAATCGATCCACATTGTAAATAAATAAAATACCATAAAATAACTTAAATATACCGCGCCCGCATCACATATATCTAATATATAAAATTCTCGTGTCACAGTTTTCGTTGCCATACTCCTCCGAAACGGCTTGACCGATTTTGATGAAATTTTTTGTGCTTATCCGGTATCTATGAGAATCGGCCAACATCTATTTTTCATCCCCCTAAATGTTAGGGGTAGTCCACCCCCTAATTTTTATTTTTTATTTTTTAGACAAAATTTTTAATTTCTATTTTTTTATGATACAACATACAAAAATACATACAACCCTAGATTTTGAACCCTCTACGATCAACCCCTATTTTTTACCGGGCAGGACGACGTCTGCCGGGACAGCTAGTATTATATAAATAACCCGCTCCGCTCTATAATTGTAAAATAAAATAAACAAACATCATATAAAATACTATAAAGTGTGTGTGAAGTGGCTAGTGAAGAAGAGGAGCCGCATTTCATTCCCATTAACCAGGTAAGTGCGTGCTCGTTCTCGAATTCCCATCTAAATTGTCCCACACTTCTTTTCCCGCAAGTTTGACATAGTTCGCTTCCCGCTGAATCCAGCGCCGCCGCAACAAGCCGATTACGGGAGTGTAGAAGCCCTATTCGGCAAGTTTCGCTTACATTCGTGTAGTCTCGGTTTCATGTCGGTATAGTACGGCCGACGTAACTTGGCCAATGTGAACATAGGCTCTGCGAACTTTAGAGCATGTACACTCGTGTGATGAGTGGGCATACGACTCGTCAGTGAATACAATTGGTCGCCCTTCATCCCTATATTTTTTCATTGCTTTGTACTAGTTGGTCATTGTATTTTCTTCACGAGTTCACATGCGCTAAAGTTCGCAGAGCCCATGTTCACATTCGCCAAGTTACGCCGGCCGTATTATACTATCAAAGAGTTTTCTGTTTGCGCGAAACAGAGCCCTTCACACTCCCGTCGAATGTTTTTAGGTTTTGCATCTATTTAAGGCATTTTATAAAAAAAACACCTGTGTGTATGTACTTATTTACACGCGTTAGAAGTTATACTTCTTTAAATTGATTAAATAAAATAAAGCCCGAAGTAATTAAACTAAACAAAAAAGAAAATAACGTATTTGCAAAATACTAATATACTAATAAACTTAAATGGCGCTCTGTTGTTCGTGCCTACCCCGCAAGGGACCTGGCGTGAAGTTATGTATGTATGTATGTACTAATATACTTAGCGAATGGTATCTAAACACAAGATACAAAATATATTTGCAAAAAAAAAATAGAAGATGAAAATACATATTTTGTATCATATATATCTGTATTTGATATACTTGTATCTTAAACAAGTCACATTGCTGATAAGAAATTAGCTTATCCCGACACAGTTTTCAATAAAACAAAAGCATACATTCTTTTTAAAATGCTGCGGTACTCTGTGTCCCGGGAAGGAATCCCGCGGGAATTTCAATGTGAACGAAGTCGCGGGCATATTATCGTTTTGAAAAAAAACTTGAATTTGAATATGGTAATGTACGAGCGAGATAACTGCTCTTTAACATGCTTATTATAAAGTGAAGTGAAGATATAGAAGCCTCACCTGAACCTCATGGGTGGAGTGAACCTTCAGCACGTACCCGGTGTGGTGGAAAGTGGGGACGTCGGCATGTTCTTGGGTGACGGCCACGTTGTGCCTGGCTTCCACCCAGCACAGGCGTTCCGTTGGCACCGAGATCTCCACGCTGCCCGGGAGGACCTCCTCAAATATATATTTGCCATCTACAGTAAGTTAAGACTATTATATTCACACTTTAGTATTTTTTACATTTTTTTCTTTTATTGCATGAGTTCAGTAGACAGAAGGCCCACCTGATGGAAAGCGGTTATGGACATTTGCAACACCAAAAGTGTTACTAATGCGCTGCTGCTCTCTTAAAGGAGACTTGTTATGGCGACATACTTTAAACCAGATGTGGTAGCCATCCAGGCGAGCCAATACCCTACCACCGGGGTGTGGGTTGTTTTGTCACCCCTTACGACAAACCACCCCAATGCAATTAATATTATATTCTTGCTTCCGTTTCTGCACTGATCGATATGATAAAGTGTACCGTACAATTGAATAACATCTGTAAGATACTATATTGTCGCAAATAAAGTTATTGAATAATTGAATTAAACGGATCAGGAGTGCTATTAAAAAAAATATACCGTATGACGTAAACGCCGATTACACCACTGTTGAAAAAAGGTCTATCTATAAGCTTGTTTTTTACTTTATAATAACCCCCATTTTGAGACAAAATCCGGTGCTTGATCGGGTTACGAGTTGCTATTTCCAATCAACTCAAATTTCAAATCCACACCCCGGGTTACCTGGAAGAGATCGCCCTAAAGCGATAAGGCCACCCTTTGTTCCTGTGTTTACATGAAATTACTGGCAATAATTTACTTTATGTGTTAATGGCGAACAATAAAGAATTTTCTATCTTCTATCTATGATAATCCTGCATCACAAATACCTACTTGCAGCCTCTCAGTGTGTCACAGGTTTTTTTTCAAATCTCTTCCACCGGACGGACATGATTTGTCCGGTCTTTTTTTATCTTTTGTCTTTGGCTATTATTTTTCATATTTAATTTTTTCTACATTTTTCCTTCGTTACATCTTTTCAAAAAACTTACATAAGATCCTATTCCATTACAATTTCTGATTCTATATTTGTTTTACATTTATAATATCTATGCTTATATTATGGTCGAAGAGTGGCCTACCCTTGGCGATGGTGGTAAGCGGCTGGCCGACGTAGCCGCCGTCGGCCGAGAGGGGCCGCAGCGTGACCTCGAGAGAGGCGCACGCCACTCGGTCCCGGCACTCGACCTTGCCGGTCAGCGTGCCCTTCAGCTGCGAGAACAGCACGCCCTCCACGGGCGCGTTGCCGACCGCCACCTTCTGGCTCAACGGGTAATACCTGATCGTAGGGAATTCAACAGTCATACTCAAATTGAATTTATACATTTAGTTTTTGATGTTTTAAGAAGTCACTCTAAAGGAAAGCCCCAAAAAAAATTATGAGGAGACAAGTAGGGCGGCACGGAAATTATTAAAAAAACAAAATATTTAAACAACTTTATTATAAGACGGTTCTAACAAGACTAAAGAAATTACAATTACATTTTATTAAATCTAAAACTTAAATTAGCACTTATTATTATGAAGTGATGACTGGGCGTTGCGTGGTCATCAGGTTTGTAGGCAAGCGCGTGTCCAGCGATTGCCTAACTGAGGTCACTCCAAATTTTTTAATATTTCAAAAATCGCCATGAACCGATATTTTTATTCAATTATTTTTCTCGTTGCGGTATAATTTTATAGACCAAAAAATAATAAGTTTCTGACAGTTTCAGTTCAAAACTCGAATTTAAAAAGGTCGCTAATATTTTTTTAAATTTACTAGTGCATTACGCGCTTGAAAATATCTAAAGTATTAATCATGTTTTGTCATCCATTCTTCCTCCAAAATAATCTATGATGAGAAATGACAATGCAACCAAAAAACCTAAAGACTGTATGTATAATTAATCTATGCAGATAAATAAAACTGACGTGTCGCCGCTATTTTTAGAATGTTTGTCTGTCTGTCTACATGTTCCGGCTAATTTCTTAAATAGATGGATCGATTTTTAAAGGAATTTCACTGGCAGATAACTAATATTATTATTTTAAAATTAGGATTTTTATTTTATTTATTTAGGATAATAAACAGACATACACTAAAGTTAAGAAAAAAAATGGTATATATAGTATAAAATCAGTGCTTATCCAACTACATCATCTACAAACTAAAAGAGGGTAGTGTACAATACGTTAAAAGTTATATGGGACATACACAAAAACTCACACACACCCACATATTGTGCGAGAAAAAAAAATCCTTACGGACGAAGACGCGGCGACAGCTAGTATAATATTTAATATGTTAGTATAATAATAAACACATAATTTAATTTTCAATACTCACTGCAGGCCATCTCTTTGTTCTTGATCAGAAACCTCCACTCTTGCCGAGTATACACCGGGCGGCAGAAATGTACACCATTTACCTGAAACGAATACTTGACATTATTGATATATTACATTATAAGACCATAGACAACAAACTGTAGCGGCGAAGGTAGTGGTTAAACAATACTTCAAATGGCTTCAAGTAGTAGTATTCACTGTCGAGTGCTGGTGTGAAATGATTTATTTAGAAAACAGTAACCTCAACTACAAATATTAACTAGTCGTACAGCTAGTAAAATGTATAGCACAGTGTGTGAGCGGGACGGATGATGTGTGAGCGAGATGGAGCAACTATTAATATGCGCGTGTTGCGCTAGCCATAGCGATGGGCGTTTTCGTTAAATTTTGTCATCCGATGCGCATCGTTAATTGTAAACCGCATCCGATGCCGGCATCGTTATTTCTGGCATCGATACGATTTGCCAAAATCAGTTGCCGGCTAAAGTATCTGCAACTCTGCGTATGGCATTGGATGCCTGTTGTCTAGTAGTTATGTAAATTATTTAGATACGATATTCAACATTACGACTTCTACTGGTATATTGTTTTAAAAGTGTGGAAGTTAAAAATAAAGTAAATAAAAAAAAAATAAGTTAATTAATATTAGTCTTTATTTTAACAAAATTAGAATTTGCATTAAAAAAACCAATTTTTCTAATTTGGAACTTGTAAGACGAGTTCTTCGTTCATTCAAAATATGGCTTTGGAGAATATCTGTTCGCATGGCACAGAAGTTATAATAATACTGCACCTCGAACGGTATATTTCTGCCAACGCCGAGTATTTTTTGGAATGAAGAAGCCACCATTCAGTGGGATTGTTAAAAAATACATGAGATACTTTAAAAAATAAATAAGTACCTATATTATTATAAAATTTTCTAACATTTTTTTAATCCGTGCAGGAACGGAGAAAGAATACAATTTCCTGCGGCCCGGCGGCCTGTCGTAAGAGGCGACAAAACAACCCACAGCCAGGTGGTAGGGCATTTGCCCGACTGGATAGCTACCACCCCTGGTCTGGAGTATGTCGCCATAACAACCTTGTGTTGTGTTCCGGCATTAGTGACCAGGTTCCAGGCTCCCTAAAGAGAGCAGCAGCGCATTCGTAGCACCTTTGGTGTTGCAAATGTCCATAGGCGATGGTAACCGCTGTCCATCAAGTGGGCCGTCTGCCTGTCTGCTGATCTCCTGCAATAAAAAAAAAAAAAAAAAAAATAACAGTTACGCTCGCTCCTAGTGTTGTATTACGTTGATTGTTTGCCTTGCACAACCACCGATCGTACCGAGAGCACCCGAGAGTTAGCGAGCGAGCGATACGTCGAGTCTTCGGTTTGTCATCGTTGCGTTTTCCGTGGCGTGGTCAACGGTGCCTCTCGCTCGCTCGCATTCGGTGAAGTTCGCATCGGATATTGCGGGCATCCGTTTTTCAATATATCGGCATCGGATGCCGGCATCGTCCACTGGCATCGTTGCTCAAAAATGTTTTTACAAAAACGACCATCTCTAGCTAGCCAGTAGTGCATTCTCCACTGCGATGACTAGACGTATGCAGCTCCCGTAATAAGGATGTTTTTTTACACATTAAATGACATTACACACATAAACATATCGACGGTTAAAAGGTAATAGGGTATAAGCGACAAAAACTAAATTGTTCAGGAGAGCAGTTTAAAGTTTACAATGTCAGAAAAATGGAGATAACTTTTTCATTTCTTGTCATATCGTGAAAATGGAAACAGGTCTAGAATAAAAAAAATGAAAGCATTAAAAGGTAGTTTTATTTATTTGATTCCACGTTGTTTTATGTGGTTTAATGTCGCTTAAATCAATTGATCTTATTTTCTTTATGGAGTAATTCGGCATAAGTTACATCTACATTGAAAAAAAACGAAGGGTAGAGTAGACTTAGCTACATTTGACACCCTTATATCAAGAGGTAATAAGTCATAAGTCACATGACTGCAAAATAACATAAAAGGGTAAAAAGTATAAGTGGTAATTCTCATTATTATACCAAAAGGTAATGGAGCATAAGAAACAGTGTTTAGCAAAAAAAACAGTAGGATGTTTGTAAACTTAAACTTGTAAATGGTAGTAGGGTATAACCGACGCTTAATGTCTTTTACGACAATGGTAAAGAGGCATTAGTTCCAGCTTTCAAAACAGGTACTAATGGTAAACAGTAGTATAAGCCTGGAGCCTTTACGGCAGTAAAAAGTAAAAATGTATTACCGACTATAACCTAAAAGTGATGCCATTTTTACAGAGGTACAAGCGCCTTTAGAGTAAAAAAGGCCCAAAATTCGGTCGGTTAAATGAAATGACACTTCAAAAACGCAGTTTTTTGCTTGGGCATAAACGACACGAAAGTCATCGTAGAGCCATGGCAGTGAGCGCATTCGAAAGAGCGAAAAATTTTAAGTAGGATGGCATTCATAACTCATTTTCGACCAAAATGTCGCTTATTACCTTTTAACCGTCGATATGTACACACAATTTGAGCAAAACACTTGAATAGATCTCTATCTCTGCTTTTTATACTGTTGTTTGGATATGTATTTTAGTATATTGATTTGTTATTCATCTGAACCCTATTCATACAGTAATGTAGTATATGACTGAGAATATCAAAATATTGCAATTTTTACTTTGTTGTATTTTATATTTTGCTGTGATCGGAAGTTGCCAAAGTCAACTGTAATTTTCAGGTTAAATCCTAGTTCGAGGACTTTGGTATCTGGCGGACTGCATTTTTTTCCATTGTTATACATTGCGACTGTGAATAAATGATTTTTAGTTAACTGCCCCGGCAAACTTCATACCGCCTCAGAATTGATAAATAAAAAAAAATGATAATTGCATAATGTTTTAACTTAAGTAAAAAATGTGGCCAAAACTAAACTGAAACGAACATCAAACGTTTGATTTTAAAAAAAACAAAAAATTAGAAGGAAAATTTCACTTTTAAATTTCATTTCATTTCTTACCGACTTTTAGATTTAATTGATTTCTAAACGACGGGACGAACATCAAATGTTTGACAGGTAGGAATAGTTTTTAAGGGAAACCGAAATTATTGTTTTTACTATATTTCAATAAAAAAAAAATATATTGACTCACCTTTTAAACCTTCCCTGGACTTCCACAAATAATTCAAAACCAAAATTAACCAAATCAGTCCGTCCCGCCGTTCCCTAGTTTTAGCGAGACTAACAAACAGCACTTGATTTTGATTGATTTTTTTCATATTAAGTTGTTTCACTTTTACATTCAGTCAACTTATAAATTTATTTGATAGATTATTACTACTAGATAATTGTACTAAGCAGAAAGTGATGTCAGGAGCCTCAAGAACAGACGAGCGTGCAAGACAAGAGCTATGAATGTCAAAGAAGCAAGTGAGGTGTGTAAGAATAAGCCTGTATGACGCTCTGTTGTTCGTGCTTACCCCGCAAGGGACCTGGCGTGAAGTTATGTATGTATGTATAATTTTTATCTGATGACGGTCGACCCTAAATGTACGATATATAATTCTCCAATGTTCATCATGTTTGGTGTAAAGACGGACTCACCATCGTTCCCCAGCGGGATCCTGATGTTCTTGGGCTGCCCCCCCTCCGCAATGAGGCCAACCCCACCATGGTGGGGGGGCGCCACCACCCCGCACACCCTCCACCGCGCCGCCCTCCCCCGCGGCGCGCTCTTGGGCCCAGACGGCAGGACAGACACCTGAACGTCCTCGAACTCGCACTGTTCTAAAACATAAAGTCACCAGTTCAATTAATTATCCGTGCAGGAACGGAGATTTCCTGCAGCCAGGTGGCAGGGTATTTGCCATACTGGATAGCTACCACCCCCGGTCTAGAATAGGCACCCATAACAACCTTGACTTGTGTTCAAGTTGTGACCAGGTTCCAGTCTCCCTTAAGAGAGCAGCAGCACATTTGTGGCACTTTTGGTGATGCAAATGTCCATAGGCGATGGTAACCGCTTTCCATCAAGTGGGCGACGGCCTGTCTGCTGAACTTATACAATAAAAAAAAAGTTTTTTAAACATAGATATAAGACATATATATTAAACAAAAGTTTGTTTTCACCGACAGCAGGACCTAAAGTCCAGGGTACCAATGCTCAGAGTCCGAAATGAATTAGCATTATTATTGTATGGCCAAAAACAATACTTTTTCTACTATTTAACATAGAATACAAATTAATAATATTTTCTTAAGTTTTCGCGACTTGTACACATAATAAAACTACGTTTTAACGGTTTTAAGCGCGGTAATTTATTTTATTTAGGTTTATCCGACGTTTCGGCCGCTTTTCAGTTGCCGTGGTCACGGAAGACAAAGATGACATTTGTCAAACTGAAAAGCGGCCGAAACGTCGGATAAACCTAAATAAAATAAATTACCGCGCTTAAAACCGTTAAAACGTAGTTTTATTATACAAATTAATAACATTATAATAAGACAAGGGCGCCCCGCGGTCTCAGTCTCACCTGCGTAGTGATAGAAAATCGTTATATTTTGGATAATTCACATTATATTTTTATAAATTATAGCCTATGTGTTGTTCTGATGTGTAAGCTATATTATTGTAAAGGTTCATCAAAATTATCAAAATAAATATTTTTGCATGAAAGTGTAAAAAACATACATGCATTTTTACAAATTTTCGCGTATATAATATCGGTAGGATAATAATTTGCCAATTCGAATTTACACATCAAGAAGTCTTACCATGTTGAAATCCAAGAGTGTAAACGCCAGGCTGTAAATTGGGCAGTGCGAATTTGCCAGTCGCATCGGAGTTGCCCACCGCCCTCCCGTCGAGCAGGACGCGGGCGCCGGACAGGCCCGGCCCGGACGCCGCGCCCACCACGGAACCCACCAATGTGAACCCTGTCACCTTTCAAATAAAGGTCAAACGTCAAACATGATGTAGCCGCAGACGTCCGATCACCACGGCGGCCGCTCACAAATTGTTGCGGACAGAATCACCCCGCTGACCTCACCCCCGTAAAGCCCGTGCGCCCACGCCCACGCCCCGCCTACCGCGGGGACATAGCTCGCTCCGTTAGCTGCTAAGCGTCTGCATTTTTGTAGTACCTTAGTAAGCGCGGAGCGAGCCTACATCATGCATTCCTGAACTGCAATTCAAACACACAACATTGTTTCACTTCTACCCGAAGACCTCCAAAATGACATTCTTGCATGGTAAAGCTAATACAAATGTCATATTACCAAAACATGGGCTACGTTCCACAAGACACTCACTTCACTCACTAGCTTGCGGATGTTTTTTTTTATGTTTTCTATTTTACAACTTAATTTCTAGGTTTATTTTTTGGAGTTTATACACGCTTATTGGTTATTTTGGTTCTTGTGTGTGACATTAATTTAGTGATTTTTGTATGGTGGTGTACCTTATGAATAACTTACTCTAATTTTAATACTAAACTTATACTAATGCAATGTATCTGTTACATGCTTGTGTTGTGAGGAAGTGCGTGTGCAGCGTGTGCCTTATGTCTATACCTATATAATATATTATCCTATCTAGTACCATGTGTGTGGTTTTTCCTTTCTGTGTCTGGGTTATTAATTTTTAGGCTCTTTGTGGGTCTTGGTTTGTTCGTTTAGTGTGCGTGTAATTTTTGCGGATGTTACAATTAACAACTCTAGTGGAACGGATTATGGGGAGTTGATGTCATCAACGACGAAATACACAAATGTCATTGATTGGTTTGAAAATAAATGAAGCATATTACACAACACATGAGTATTTTTCTGACCCAAATACTGATACAGAACTAAATTCAATGCACCGTGGTTCATAAAAATTCATGAAATGCACGAGTGCTTAGAAATCTAAACAATTAAGGAAGTAATAAACACTGTAATCAGGCACACAAACCAACTGGCTGTAGGCCTCACTGATACTAGCCAGACTGTGAAACAATACCACATTTGCGAGTTCCAAGGTTAGGCTTAGTAAATTTTACTAAAAGATGTCCTTTAATGTAAAAATCGATCAATAAATCTTCTTACATTAATTCTGCTTAATAGTGTTGCTATGAAAATTATAAAAAAAACTCTTCCTGTCTTCGAGATGCGAGACACTAGGAGTGCGAGGTTGTAGGCGATGGCACATGCCACCCACTATTTATGCCCTTAAATAAACCGAATGACCCAGGGACAGTTTGATATTGTTTTCAGGGCAATATTTTTTAAACCTTCTAGGATTTCAAGATGTAAAATGCTAACTGATCCTCATAGCTGTACAGCCAATATGACTATATTAGGACATTTAACCCTCTAACATGGAACCATCACAAATTCGATACTGAACTGTCCACATATGCCTCATTGGGAAATACGACAAATTTGTAGTCAAATACAAATAATTGAAATGAAAGTTGAACTCATGGTTTCTCCCTCTTACTTCAAAGAAATTGTATTATAATAAACGAGACGCTATAATTCTATGGGTTTTGGCTCGGCAATTTTGATGGCAGCTGGCAGATTGTGCATAAAAATAATATTAAATTTGGCCCCTGGAAGGGGTTAAGGGTCAATATAATAAATAATTCTACTTACCTCAAAAGCATTTCGTATAAATAAGCTATCATGCTTCACAACAAAGGGCACTCTCTCAGGCTTTACGTTATAACTGACTGCCACTTGTCCTGGCGGGGTGGCCAGGGCCAACAGGCTGTACTGCCCCGAAGGCACGAGGCCAAACTTGAACTCCCCAGAGGAGTCGGTCACGGAGTGACAGATTGGCGAATCGGGTACACCTTGCAGGAGCGCTGTGTTGCAACCCTCCACACGAAACTTTGGATTTTCCTAGAAAAATTTAACGAAAATTATTTTGTTTGCAAAAAGACAAGTAGACCATGTTGTTGTTAGTTCGTTAGACCCTAAAAATGTTGTCTCGATATTGTGAAAATTTACAATTTTCCAGGTAAAAAAGTAACCTATATCCATTTGCAGTGTTCAGATTTCATATATACCAAATTTTATCAAAATCGATACCATAGTTATTTCATGAAAGTGGAACAGACTGAATTATTTTCATATTTCTACTATTAATATTGAAAAATGAATTCAAATAAATATGGTGACTTATTAATAATGGAAATGTAAAGAAATAAAAAATAAAATAAAAATAATATTCATGGCACACACAGACTATCATAACCACCAGGTAGGTAACCTATCTATTCTATCAATGGAATGGCTACCACCCCTGGTCTAGTGTACTGCCATAACAACTTTGAGTTGTCACCGGCATTAGTGGTCAGGTTCCAGTATCACTAATGAAAGCAGCAGTGCATTTATAGCACCTTTGGTGTTAAAAATATCCATAAGCAATTCTTTCAGGTGAGCTGACTGCCCGCCTGCTGAACTCACACAATTAAAAATAAAAGAAAAATTTATACCAACCTCCTTGGAATAGAGCAAGACATAGACACCACCGATTGGACTCCCGAAGGATGTTACTGAGCCAGAGACATCATAGCCTTTGACTGCCAACACGCCCGAGGGCAGGACTGTGTTTCCCTCTTTCACTTGAACCACTGCCTGAGCCGGGTCTAGTTTCCATCTGAAAGGGAACAATATTTTTTACTAATAAAAAATGTTTTACCATGTGTTAAGACATGACACCCACTTATATACACTAATTGAAGGCAATGTGGAAACAAGGACACGGAATGGAGGGCCAAGGCAACAATAATTCATAGATCAATTTAGGGAAAAGTGGGTGTTGTCATTCAAAGAAAACAACTGTGAAGACTCCTCCAGTCTTCTCTATTATAGGTCAGTTTTTTTTATTGCCTTAAGTAGGCAAACAGGCAGACAGCCCACCTGGTGGAAAGTGGTTACCATTTGCAACACGAGCCAAAAACATGGCTGACCTCTAAGAAATTTTATAATACCCTTCTTAAAAAAACTCTATATCACAGCACAAGGGGAAAACCGTAGCAGGAAGCTCCCTTCAAATCATCGCTCTTGTAGGCACAACCAAATACATGTATAGTTTGATCTAAGATGGCTAATTTGGGAAATAAATAATTGCCAGACAAACAATCTCATTATAATGATATTTGGGGCTATCTAGGCAAGTTACACTTGTAGAAAGTGTAATAGATTGCAGATAATTCTAGGACTGATACCACTTACTGGTTTGAGGGATGTAGTCTCAAAACCTCCTAGAATTAATCAAAGGTCATATTGGGGGATTTTGAAATGACATTCCTCATTTATTGAAATTAGTTGTAGATTACCGATAGTTAGATTTAGGACTGAAAATATCAACTAAGGAACAATCTAAAGGTTACCCAATTATAGCTTACCTCTGATGAGAAGCTTTGACAGTATATTTCCCTGGTATGACTGGTGTGAAATGGAAATCCCCTCCAACAGTGGTCACTGTGTTCCTAACTTCACCCTTGTCATTAACCAACTGAACTGCAATGCCACTGGGACCCTCTCGTCTACCAGCAGTTATTACTCTACCAGTTATACCTGTAACATTCGAATATATAGTTATCCTTATAGTTGTATTGCCATAGTAAACAGAATAAGAGAATATAAAAATTACTTCATTTAACAAAAAACTAAAATGTATAAAATAACTTATTTCTAAAGCTATTATTATTAATATGTATTATCTAAAACATCTTAAAGTCGTGCTTAGTAATTTTCAAAATATAGTAATTTTTATGTTTTACTTTGCACCGACTTCGAGATGTTTTAGATAATTTATATTAATAATAATACATAGCTTTAGAAATAAGTTATATTATACTTTTTAGTTTTTGAAGTCGGTTTTTTTAAATAAAGTTTTTTTTTATTAGTTACTTTTTAGTGTCTAGCAATGCATGGGTAGACCTAAGAAAGGTGCCGCACTCCTTAAAAAATATAGGCCCCAAGAAACGGGAACAAAAAAATGTTCGTACAATGAAAACTACTGGGCCAAACTATGTTCAATTTTTAGGGGACCAATTGGAAACTATTCCACATCGAACAAAAAAATAATCACATAAATCAGATCATAAATCTCAGAGTAATCGGTGCACATACTTAAAAAAAAAAAGATCCCAACGAATTGAGAACCTCCTCCTTTTTTTGAAGTCGGTTAAAAAGGAAAATAAATGTTCAGAATAAAGATAAAATAAGTTATAAATAATTTAGATCCATTGTAATTTAGTGAATTACAAAATTAATCAATATGCTCACTATAATTACAGTTTACACAATAAGAACTGGCTCTTCTAGGTAATAATCATGGTTGCCAGACATAAGATTGTAGCTAATAGGACAGAGGACCTATTTCTACAACAATGCATAAAACTCCACAATGCTTACACTTTTTTATGTTTGTTTAAGGCACTCTTCTATGTTGATAAACAATTTGAAATGTATAATATAATTCATAAACACTAATAAGATATTTCACTATCCAAAGCAGTTTCAATCATATAAATATTATGGAATTTGTCTTGTCAGTGCCTATGTTGTAACACTATTTAATAATCACAAAATACACAATTAGAATAGAAAATAAGGCAAGTTTTAAATACATAAAAATAAACTTGATTACTAAACCATTATGATATTTAAACTTGATACATTTATAAATTATATTTAGAAAATTGTAGAATTATATCATACATACCAAAGCCATTGAAAGCAAAATTGACATCTTGACCAGTTGAACATTGGTCAGTCACTCCATCTATTGTTAAATCTACTTGGGAAGGTTCAAAACTCCAACCTGCTGGTGGATGAACTTTTAAGACATACTCTCCTTTCTCATAGAGTGGTAAAAAGTAGTACCCATTTGTTGGAGCACATTCTGTCTTTTCTTTAAGACTGCCAGCTTTATTATACCTAATAGTAATTAATAAATAATTAATTAATTTTGCTAAAATCAAGTATCAAAATAGTTTGCAAACTCATATCTCCATACTAATTTTTATTACTTTTAAACACTACATCTGAACTTGGTTTATACTTTGAATATATGAATGAAATATGTAAGCAACATATCATGAAGGCATGGATATTATAAATTTAATGAATATTTGACCAAACTATATAGCAAAATTACAGGAGCATACGAGGTTTCATGTTAAAAACAGCAAAAAATATATCTTTTTAGGTTAACTTACAATCCAATTTCGATTTTAGAAAAATCCAAATTGACATGGCTCTTGACGAAGCCACCACATCCTAAAATATCATTTGCTTTGCAGTTTTCACTTAAAACTAAGAAAATGAATAAGAAATATTTCGCTAAACATTCTATCATCGCCATGTTTACTAAATCTAGTGATACCAGTATATATAAAGTACTCTGTGCTAGTGACGTGATGTGGTGAAAGGTGAGTATCAAAGACATTTATAACTTTAGTCGATTACTACCAATTATCAACTATTTTTACTAACGAGATAAAAATTCATTTTAGAGCGAGGCAACTATAGGTAATTTTCTAAAAATGATCGCATCCAAAAATAGCAACAGATCGTTATCGTTGCAGCTTTTCGGCGGGAACGGGAACTCCAAAAAATATGATATTTTATTTCGACTGAGAAGAAAAATATTTTAAAATACAGTCAACCGTGTACAAATCCACGCAAAACACAACTAAAAATAACGATATTTCAAAACTATTATAAAAGGATATAGTTCAAATAAATTTTGGTGAAAGACTTTTTAATACTTCGGTTTTGACGGTGGTTGGTTGGTTTGGTGACAAAAATTCTTTCTATTTATTTATCCCCCTATGTGAAAAGAAAAAGTTGCGCCAAGTGCGTGTCAGATCACGCTTCTCAAAGAGCTCCTTAGACAGAGGCTACAAATATCCACTTCATTTTCATTCTTTATACATCTTTGGTGGCTACCCTGTTTACATGATTTAGTAGTGTGATGTTAAATACAACTTTCAGTTAAATTTTACAGACCGAACTTTAAAACTTAACTTTACAGCAGTCTAATAAATTCTATTTTAAAAATCAACATATTCATGACATAACTTACAATTAAGGTCAATTCACTGGTAACAAAAATGTTTAATATAAAACTCTGGACTCTTTACGTGCTTTTATTGATACAAAATTCACAAAATAAAATTATATCAAATTGTTCTGTGTAGAGAATGCATACATTTAATAACACAAATTACATAAAAATGGAAACTTATGAATATATTTACTATATTAATGACATTACAACTTTGAACTATTGATTTTAAGTAGCCACTGCTGTCTTAACCTTATTTTGTATTGGGAGGAAAAGTTTAAATTCAGCTGGCAACTCATCTTCTGAATATAATCTATCTGAAAAGTAGACCCTCCTTATTCTGCAGTTAGCATGTATTTGGACCCTTAGAGTTTCAACATAATTGGTTCCGTAGGCTCTTCTTGTGAAGTCTGCTAAATTAAACTGAATCTGGTTCCATCCTTCATCAAGTCGCATAGGCATTGTACATATGAAAGGCTTCACTCTGGTTGTGGATTGGTAATTACTCGCCCTGAATCTCCTTCGCACATTTTTGTCATCTAAGACCTATAAATAAACATTTCGAAAAGTACACAAAAAGGGTAAACTATACAATTGTTGGCAACTAAAATGCACACAAATATAATTATTTATTCATATTACTGGTGAAGCGATTAATATTCTTGCCCATAACTACAACAAAATAAGTCTGTTTGTTTCTCACTGCATTGCCTATCATCTAGATACTAATGTACTGATCTTGATAAAATTTGACATAATGACTGCAGATATATAAATGATCCACTAAGTAGTATTTATTGTGATTACTCTGATTATTAATACCAGTACTATTCTTCCACTTGAACTATTACCTAGGACCTAACATGATCAATTTAAGAATGATTATGCTTGGATTTTATTCTTTAATATTAATTTTAACAGCTTATTAGAGCACTGAGAGAAATTTAATTATTTTAAACAGTGAACTATAAGTAAATAAAGGTATGACAATTCTAAACATACGACAAGTTCTTCATCTATCATTCTATCATTAAGACTTTTTATAGGTTATACTTTAACCTAATTTTAGTTATTGATCAAACAAGTAATAAAACTTGGGTGAACTGTAAAATTACCTGAACTTCAAATGTAAAATATTTTTTGAGGTTTTTAATAATCATAACAAGGAACGGCAGCTTGATACCCAGCGTCTTCTTGGGGTCTGCCGGGCAGGTGATATAAGTTGTGCTGACATTCGTACCAACTATCTCAAGCACTAGGCTTTGTATGTCGCTATCAGTGATCCTCTTTATGTGCCCATTCCGAACCTTCTTATCCCAAATTTGCAAAGGTTTGCTTCCTATGCTGTAAAGGATCGAGAGGAAACCGGACTGAAATGTGTTCTTGAACATTTCACTGAATGTATAAAATGCTTTGCACAACGTGATTTCACATCGGTTGCTTCTTAACTATTAAAGTTTAATCAATAAATTAATACTAATATGCGATTGCATTACTTGACATAGTGACAGTAAACACAGAAATTTTGAAAAACAACTTGATTGGCCATGGTTTGTTATCAAAAAGGTAACTATGGTAACGGAATCATTGCACGTTTCTTTACACGTGTTTTCTGTTGATTTTTATTAAAAATTATTTTTTACTAGATATTACTTTTCATAAAAACGTTAGTTATCTGAACTTTGCGTAACTTTTGAACGAATGAAAGAATATCAATAAACTATGTAGTTTTAAAAAGAAATAATTAATTTAATGTTACGTAAGTTTCTGACTTTAACATTGATTTTAACAAAAATACAAACCCTAAACAAACGCTTTAGAATTATGTTTTTTTGCCTTAGGTCTGTATTTTAGAATAGTACTTGTTGGTATAGCTACAATATGTATTATTTTGGTATTGTTGATATTAAACTATGCATAAAATGTTGCTTCTGTGGTCATGCTAAACAATAATTCAAAATCGTGAAACGGAACGACGTTATGACAGTTGACAAGTATAGAAAAATTATCTATGATCTGTAGCTGTCGCGCTAAAAAAACTGCAGGTGCTGTTGCTGTCTGTTGCAGACTTTTGTGATTTCGTAGTTATTTTACAATTTATCATTTCATAAAGCTATTAAAAGGACAATGAACTAAGCGAGAATTACAATAAAGTGCTTCAAATATAATGAACATTTATTTTTGCGATTTTAACGCTTAATTAGAGACAGTGATATATCAAAATGACGGAAATGTCATCGAAAAGGTAAGATTACTGCATTCAAAATTTTGTTTTAAAGTCTTGTTTAGATACGAGTTTCATACTTTACCTGCCGATAATTTAAACAGGTTTTGGAACTATTATTATGGATTTTCTGACCAGTATTTCCTTGCATTGGCCAAATGTGTTTTTGTTGAATATTTATGTGTTTTTCGACAGTGGTATTTTATACAGGATAATCAGTGATTATATTATTATGCCATTCATCAGTTTTATGCATTCGTCAATCAAAATCATATCGAAAATGACAAGAACTTAAAAATAGAATGTTTTCCTTCCAAAGACAATATAAATTCCTTTTACTCATTGAAGCTTGAAGTTTTGTCAATCTAATGAGGTTGTAAGCATGGGTTCAAAAACTAGTTATGACTTCAAAAATATTGGGGCACTCAAATCTTCTTATTTCAAAAGAGCATACAGTATGTCTATCATAATTGTGATCATCTGTCTAAGGCAGATTTCACAAAATAGTAATCTCAATATACCAGTTTCATTAAACTGTTTTGTTATACTGCCAGCATATGTTACATAATAAGAACTACCTGACTAGAGTTAGGGGTGGTACAAGACATTAGGCAACTGCCTATGTTGGCTAAAATGTCTACAAAAACACTTCAACTATTAAAGCAAATGAAAAAACTTTACAAACTTTGTTTTTTAATAAAGCAATTTTTCAGTAATAACACCTGTATTAATATTAATGCCTAAGTCAATTATATAAACTTTTCTGGTTAATGAAGATTTCTTATGCTCTGGCGGAGGTGGCTTGTTTCCTCTTTGCCTGTGGGGGCAAAAAGGCTACCCTAGTAGAGCATGCTACCCAACAAGAATTCAAGTCCATGTCTTTAAATGCAAGTGTAAAATGTTCTTTATCAATTCAGGAAGCAAGGGTATGCTCTACCTTAAATTAAAAAAAACATTTCTTATAATGATAGTGTTAGCTAGGATCTACAGAATTCTTCTCAATTCTCCTACACATAAGAAAATTATAAATGTATCAATTGGGCAAAAAAGTAGTTCTACTGTTGTTTGCTATCAAGTCTCTTGTATAGATTTTAAATATTGGCTTTAAATACAAACAAAAAGCCAATCAAATTAATGTAATTAATTAAAAACGAATTAGTAAGTATCAGAACATCATATTGAGGAATTTTTTAAGGCTCAAAGAGATAAACTAAATTTTATAACATGAAACATTAATACTCTAAAATACACAATAATTTAAACATTTTAATAATAAGGAAGAAATTAACTTTGGAGTACATTAAACACATCATTTAATTACATTATATTATATCTTCTTTATATATAAAATTCTAATGTTAGTATGTATGCCGCTGAACTCCTCCAAAACCCTAGGACCGATCTTGATAAAAAAAAATGTGTTTGGTGGTGGTTTGTTGTTGATGGTTTAAATCCACAAATGGACACTAGGTGGCATTGTGATTGAGTTTTAAATTATTATTTTTGGGTCAATACAATGTCTGCTGGACATTAATTAACAAAGTAAGTAACAATATTATAAAACATTGTCATAAGATTTCCCAGTATAAAAGAGATTGCCCAAATTTAATATAATAGTTTTTACAATTATACAGTAACACATTCATTTATCACATAACCAATATTGATTTTCTGCTGGTTATGGGTTTTAATATAATTTTAAAAACTGAATAATTTTGTAATTAATTGTGTCATAAAGTAACTTTGGAATGGAACATAAATAGCTGAGGTTTATGGCCATATTGAGTTGAAATTTTTCCCAATTTCAGTTTTTGTTAAAAAACTGTGGTTTATCATAAACCTGAACATATACCACAGATTACATCATTCTGCACAATAATAATTCTTCATAATAATAATTTTAAGGTCCATATCCACCAAATTTTTTGATTCTGATAATAATTAGTTTATGGTTTTTCTATAGGCAATTGAATATGGCTTTATTTCTGAATTTGTAAAGAAAGGGAGCTTAATTATCTTAAAAATATGTCTACTAGTTGTTTTGACACAGAAATATTTCAAACACTTTCATAGCTTTACATCTATCTTCAAACAAAATAAATGGATAGATGCTATAATATGTTACAGTAAAATCTAAAATTATTTTCATATATAGAGGAGGCGTTAAAGTACCCTACTATAGTTAATCTTTAAAAAGTAATTAATTTGATTGTAATGTGTAGAATAGTAATTCTCTTACGAAATCTAGATCTAGATCTGAGTTGACTTGACTGTCAACCACTATATAGCAAATAGAAATATTAAGTAAGTTCTCATATATAATGGTATGGCTGACACATCCCATAGAACGTAACTTGTAGCAATACCTTATGCTAGACCTATGAATTAGATACAAATTTTAATTACACTTAGGCTGATTTTGATCGCCAAATAAAGTTATTCATAGAATATAGTATAACATGGTAAAATTAAAAAGAATGTAAATACATTCTTAATTACACAATTTAATCAGGTTATAATTTATTCTGCTGATAACTTTAACCTGATAATTGAAGAATTAGACCTTACTGTAGTAACTTTGAAATGTCAGGTAAATAATAAAAGTTACATAAATAAACAGAAAAACATTATAATATAATTAGCCTGGTACTTTTTGTTCTCATTTCCTACAATAGTCCTACACAGCCTGGGGCTTCTCTTTGGCTGCATTATTATATGTTGTAGACAGGGATAATTACTGGTCTGTGTCACACCACATTTACATTAAATTTGTCAAGGGCCCTCTACGTGTTGGCCTTCCCATGGCCCCATGCAAGCCCTCCAAATGTCCAGGCCACTCTTATGGCCTATGGTTTTTACATATACAATTATAAATATATAAACAGTGAAAAGTATACATTTATTTCTATATATTTAAACTTCATATCGAATTCAAAGATATTGCTACAAGTTAAGTTCTATGGGATGTGTCAGCCATTCCGTCATATTTGAGATAATATTATACAACATAACATTCAGTGCATGGTAAAATATTATATCAGTGGACATTTTCAACAAGAAAAAATCCCCTATTGATATAACAATTCATATATGTTCCGATGTCCAATTCCTTTGTATTTTATTGGTGTTTACTAATATTACATTAATATGAGGTTACGAATTTAGGACTCCTTGCCATATGATGTTCCATAAATAAATTTTAATGCAAGACACAAACAAAGCTGAAGTCTAAATTAAACCACATAGAAGACTTCAATGCATAATTATTTGAAATAATCAGCCCTAATGCTCTGTTAAAAAAAAAGACAATTTAATGTCATTAGTTTCCTACAACAATACTGCACTCCTTATTGACTGTGACTGTGTTCTGTGTAATGGTTGTATCACTCAGTCTCTATATAGAAACTCATGAGGAAAAAGCACGGAAATTGTATTTAAAGACACCAGCATGTTGTGGAAGTGAATTGTTTCTGTTAAATTATATAAATACTAACTGTGTCCCGCGGTTTCACCCGCAAGTTGATGGATAATCTTTATATTTTGGATAATTCACACTGTTTATAAATTATAGCCTATGTGTTATTCTGATGTGTAAGCTATATTATTGTAAAGATTCTCATCAAAATCCATTCAGTAGTTTTTGCATGAAAGAGTAACAAACATTCTTACAAAGTTTTGTGTTTATAATATAATAGGATGAACTATGAAACAAATCAGGTGGTTAGTTATCATTTTTGATGACCTCGTTATCTATACATGTTGAAAAGACTCTGATCAAACCACACATTTTGTAGGACAAATATTTTTTTGAATAATTCAGATAATTATTTTGAGATTCTACGAAAAAAAGACCCACTCAGTACTAAACATATACTATACATGATTATACATTTTCAAAATCATCACATCGACATATTTCATCCCTGCCGTTAGCTACCGCAATCGAAAATGTTTGCAAAAGAAAAATTTGGGCGTCTCATCAAAATTAAGCTACTCACGGAAAATTAGCTTGACAGTAATCAGTAGCCACAATGAACGATGTATCTTCGACTTTAAATTTAACATTTTAACAATAGACTGGTAAACAAGTGCCTTTTGGACCAACTTTTTTCAACAGTCTCCGAAAATTATAAATGAGGTGTCATTCATTATCACACTTGCAATGTTCATGTTCAAGCAAATTTTTTTTCATTAATTAACTATTGAATAACTAAATGAAAAATTGTTATAAAAAAAATTTTCAAGCAGATTATTGTTCATTCATCTATTCAATTAGTGCCTGAATTTTTTCAATTTTTTATTTTCATATTTAGTATGTTTAAATAATATTTATTCATTAAAGGGCCGATGTGGGCGTGGCTTGCGTAAACCAGAGTACCCGTTTTCGGCCGTATTTTCATCCCCCTGGGAAAATTATAAATATTGATCTTACAGTTTCGGGAGTCAAGACTTTTTTTTAGGAAATTTCCTCCTCTTTTCGAATCTTTTTTCAAATTTGAAAAATCTCTATTACTTTTTGAGATATTTGCAAAAAACTAAACCCGCCTTTTTTATTTAGTTACTTGTTAATAACTTTTACAATTTTTGCAAGCGGAACTTCATTTTTTTCAAAAATCATTTAGATGCCATTCCGAATCGAATGACACCTCATTTATAATTTTCGGAGACTGCTGAAAAAAGTTGGTCCAAAAGGCACTTGTTTACCAGTCTACAAAACAATATATATATAATGCTTCTGGCGGTCAGTGGCAAACTGGCAACACTTTAAACAAAAGTGATGTCGGAAGGAAGATGACTGTCAATCTCTGATCCTTATATTAATGGACTTTATTTTAAGAACTATATTTGCTAAATACGGCCTTAGAGTTCGCAAGTGTGGTATTGCTCAATTGTCACAGTCTTGCTGTCTGGCTGTTATGTAATCCAACTATTTTCCTCACTAGCAAGAGAAAAGGGATATTAAATAATCGTAATAATTTTCCACCATTTAAATCCAGACGTTTGCAGTATAAAATCCAGTTGCTTATCTACATAAAGGATATTGGGACAAGTCGGGCAACTTTCACCTTTGCCAATACTTACTGGTTATTTTGCAATAAGAATAATTTAACTCCATGTTTTATCATTATTTTTAAACTAGTAAAATTTTTGTTATGACGAAATGGGTTTATTATGAAGCTTGCTTTTTGAGACTTATTAGTGACAAACGAAAGCATTTTTATGGTTAAAAAGTATCCTATCCATCATCGGTATAGAAAGTACATACATGTTAAGTTTCAACAAAATCAGTCCATTAGTTTTTTCGTTGAAGTGTAACAAACATACAGTTACCTTTGCATTTCATTATCTACTATCTTCTCTCCGCGACTTCGTTCGCGTGGAATAATTTAAATCAAAACTTAAGTTAGAAATACCCCCCGATTTTAAAACATTCTTCAATGGTGCTCCTCTCCAATTGATCTTAGCGTGATGATATATAGCCTATAGCCTTCCTCGATACATCTACTATCCAATACTGAAAGAATATTTCAAACCAGACCAGCGGTTCTTGAGATTAGCGCGTTCAAACAAACTCTTCAGCTTTATAATATTAGTATAAATATCTACACATTATACAGATAAATAAAATTGAACTGTCTGTTTCTAATGTCAAAATAAAATTATGGGGGGATTATTTGGACCAGCAGATTCTGTCTGGAGGTTCCGGCTAATCTCCGAAACGGCTGAACCGATTTTGTCAGGACTTTCACTAGTGGATAGCTGATATTATATTATAGGAGTAACTTAGGCTATTTGTTTAATTCTTTTTAGGGTACAGTGAAAAAAATTTAAATCATTTATTACGCTACTGGACCGATTTTGACGGGGCTTTCACTGGTAGATAGCTAATCTTATAAGCAGTAACTTAGGCTACTTTGAAAGTTAGGATTCGAAATCGCGGGCACAACTAGTTAATATAGTATATTGTGTAGAATAGAGATATTTATTTCGTGTGTCTCAGAAACTTCTCTCTCTTTTCTTTCACCATATCCCAATTATTTAGGGTCGGCACAATATGTCTTTTCCTTCCACACTCTTCTATTCTGATCTTCTGTCACACCACAAATCATCATATCATCCTTCACGCAGTCCATCCATCATTTTTTTGGTCTACCTAAAGGTAAACATCAATGTAAACATACATCGATGGGCATCAATCTTGTAGTTTAACATTCTTTTTGTCACGTCTCAGTAACGCTTGTAACGATTTAGAGCAGATTTTACTATATAGGTGTCTTTCTTGAACAAACGCGGTAACAAAGAAACAGCGGTGCTCAGTCGCCCAAGCATTAATATTTAAAGTGCATAAATGTTAACGTAATGAATAACTTCCTTTGCCACATTCAAATTTTAAATAAAGTATTTTAAAAGCAAATCTCAGTTTTTATTTTGTTTATGTCAATGGTCGGAGGCTTGGGTTCGATTCTTGGTACGAGGTCGCTAAACCCGTCGCCGGCTGCACTCCTATTCTGAAACTAAAATTTATAATATTCACTTATAACCTGGGTCTAGCCTAATTTTTTTTTGAATCAAATGTATATAAATAAAAGAAAGTCGTGTTAGTTATACTATTTATAACTCAAGAACGACTACCGATTTGGCTGAAAATTAGTAAGGAGGGTAAAACCGGGAGACGGACATAGGATATTTTTTATCCCGTCGGAACCAGTAGGTGGTGCTGAGATCAGGTTCTAGAATCCTCCTACTATAATCCTCCTATCACCTGGACCGATTTTGATGATTTTGTTCTTGTGTGTTTGAATGGGTCCCGGGGTGGTTTAAATCCACAATTGGAACCGGTAGGTGGCGTTGGGATCGGGTCCTACATTTTATTTTTTCAGAGCAGG
The DNA here is from genome assembly GCA_012273795.1 of Dendrolimus punctatus. Taxonomy (NCBI): domain Eukaryota; kingdom Metazoa; phylum Arthropoda; class Insecta; order Lepidoptera; family Lasiocampidae; genus Dendrolimus; species Dendrolimus punctatus. The sequence continues at coordinate 25,123,671 of CM022528.1, read as the reverse complement.
ACAACGTCTGCCGGGGCCGCTAGTAATAAAGAAACAAATAAAATAATTATATATATATAAAAATAAATTGCTGTTCGTTAGTCTCGCTAAAAACGCGAAAACGGCTGTACTGCTTTGGCTAATTTTGCTTTTGAAGTATTTGTGGAAGTTCATGGAAGGTTTAAAAGGTGAGTAAATATGAAAACAATGCTTGCAATATTAGTAAAAACAACAATTTCGCCTTCCCTTAGAACATATTCTTATTTGATGTTCGCCCCGTTGATTAACTTGTTGCGAAGCGGTGGTAAAGGCTGGCTCCCTTAGAGTAAATAATAACCATATAAAACAATTAAAATGAACAAGTTGGCAGTAGGTTTATTAAAACTTGAACAATACTCATTGTCACTTCACATCCTTGTCTTTCGTGATCATGGCTACTGAAAAGTGGCCGAAACGTCGGAATAAAAAAACCATTACAACGTACTTTTATTACTTTAATAGTTTTATTTGTTATAAATTACAAAGTTGAAGTTCAGAATAGGTGTTCAGAGTTTCCTCACACGCCGTTTCACATCATAACCATTGTTATAGAGTTTTTGTTTTAGATTTTAAAAGGAATTCATGGTGTTTTGCATCAGATTCGGTTCAGTGTTGTTTTATTTGTTTAAAATAATATTTCCTTTCAAGCACCTACTGAGATATCCCTAACTCCAGATTTGGATGGGTCGAGTATTAACAGTCGTTTTCAGTCAAGAACATAAATTACTTGTTAATTAAATACTAACTGATGTATGCTTTTTTTGACCCAGGAGAAGTGAATCAGAAGTTGAAAGACAATATTAATTGAAGTTATAAAACCAATAGCAAGGCTAAGTGCTTATATATTCTAATCTATATATGCATACGTGAAGCAAAAAAATAGTACCCCTTTTTACGAAAATTGCGCGGGCGAAGGAGTATGAAATTTCGCACACTCATAGTTTACATAGAAAAGCGACGAATGCTAGTATAAAAAAAATGCATAAAAAATTCATTAAATCTATAAAAAAACATTACACACACATGTATTTGAGACACATAATTATAACATACTCTTTTGTTTATTGTTCAAGTCTAATTAACAGTGTAGCCTTGGCGAAATCCGTGATCATAGAAGTATAATTTTTGACCACTAGTATTTGTCTAATTGCTGGCAGGCTGATGACCCACCTGATGGAAGGTGGTTACTGACGCCTATTAACATTTACAACACCAAAAGTGCTAAGTAACAATGTGCTGCGGGCCTCGAAAGGGGGACTGGACCCTAGCCACTAATGCCGAAACACAGCTCAGGGTTCTTATGGCGCCATATCTAGAACAGACGTGGTGAGCATCCACATGGGCAAATGACCTACCAACTGGCTGTGGGTTGTTTTATCGCCTCTCACAGTAGACCGCTCGGCATGTATTATATATAAAGAAATATTGCTAAACCATGTTTTATTTATAACGTGTTATCAAAATATTGTTAACTTTTTGTTTTCAGAAAAAACACGTCTATTTAAAAAAAAAACAACGACGCGCTTACACTATAAACAGTGTAAGATCTTTATAAAATAGCACGTTATAAGAATTTTAAATTAACAAAGATTAAAATATGAACTCATAATACTTAATTGAGCAAAAAGTGTGAGAATTTCCAATGTAATTTATTGTTGTAAAGTTTCTTACAGTTCCGGTTGTAAATTTAGTTTAACATGCTGTCAATTTGTTCTTTGGCTATAACAATAACATTAAGGATTGAGAGATGATTTTTTTTTATTGCCTGAATTCATAAGACAGATCGACGGTCCATCTGATAGAAAGCGGTTACCATCGCCTATAGACATTTGTATTACCAAAGACGCTATCCATGTGCTGTCGCTCTCTGAAGGAATATTGGAATCTGGCCACTAATGCCGGAACACAACTCAAGGTTGTTACAGAGGTATGATCTAGACCAGGGATGGTAACCAAGCAGACGGGGAAGCGCCCTACCACCGGAATGTGGGTGTTTTCGTAAAAGGCGAGGACAGGCCGTCCGGCCGTAGGAAGTTTGATTATTTCTTCGGTTGTTGCTTTTTATCTTTGAATGTAACGCTCAGTTGTCTGATTAGGTTCTTCTTCATTTAAAATGTGAGTTTTGTTGCAGTGATTCCATTTTGTTACTTTTTTATTCTTGGTAGGTTCCTGTCCATTCTAACTAAAATTTATCTTTGGATTGAGTATGCTATATCAAGGTTCTAGCTTTCGGCTAATAAACTCATCAGTAAGGGCACATTTTGTAATATCAGTCGCAGAGAAAACTTTTCGTAAGTATTTGATATACTCATTACGCAAATCGGCATTCTTTGCACCGGTTGTATTGTTATTGTCCCTACAAATGAATACATATTCGTGACTCAAGCGGACATCGCAGTGACACCACAGCCTAGATACTATTGTGTTAATAGTACCCATAAATAAATGATTGTATCGTCTTTGATTCGTTTTGGAGTAAAGGTCAGATATAATTACGATACGGGTGTACAAGCAGAACATTTCAGTAAATTGTTAGGGCTTGTAAAGTAGGATAAATGCAGTAGAAATAAGAGCTTTGAGAAGTATATGTAAGATTAATGTAAGTGATATGATAAGAAACAGTGTGATAAGCAAGCGTTGTGGATTGAAAGAAGATGTAGTGACAAGAATTGAAAAAGGAATGTTAAGGTGGTTTGGGCATGTAGAGAAAATGAATGAAAGCAGGAATCACAATACAAGTATATGTTAGCATTGTGACTGATAGAGTCGGTGCCGGTAGACCAAGACTTAGTCACCGTGATCAAATTGAAGATATTTTGAAGAAAGGTCAGATAAAAAGCAGTTTAAATAAGCGTGTATGTATGAAAAGATTAATAAAAGTTGATGAAGCGAATAGTATACAGTCAGGTCAGGATCGCAGCAGGTGGAGAGCTATCGTCTCTGCCTACCCCAATGGGAAACAGGCGTGATGGTATGTTTGTTGTTATACTGATCAAGCGAATGTACAGGCCGTTCTGTCTTCATCTTTTTGTAATTAATGACTCGCCAATAAAACATTATGGTTATGATGGAAGAGCCTATTATAGTTGTAAATGGATAGGCCGAGCTTGGTGCATCACAGGTGCAAATGAGATTTCGAGGTTAAAGGTTAAGAAACCTACGAATGTAGGGCGTTTCGTTTTGAAAGTAAATGGGGTTTCCCGTGACCCCTTTAGTGTGATTGCCACGAAATGTTTAAAACATGTTTATTTAGGGCATTTTGTTTGAATAATGTTTTCCCTGTTGTATATTACCCAGTCAGACGATTACTTACTACATTAATGATCTAAGATTACCCATAACAAACTTGCTTAGCTTAAGGATCTACTATAATGTATCTGCTTGTCTGTCGATTTATTTATTTAGTTTAAATGTATTAAGTACGTTGAAGTTTACAGTCGTAATTTGCGTTTCGGATTTAAGTAATATCTTAAGCTATAATAATATTAATAGTATAGATATAAAAATCCTTACTGACATATTTATCTATGTCGTGGTTGACACATAAATGTTGACGTTTTAGGCTATTAATTGGTAATAACCAAAACAGACCTTTGCAGGGTAATAACTAAATTATTTTAATATTTTAAAAACTATTCTTGTACTCTGAGTACGGAAGTAAAAATCGAATCCGATGTGGCGAGTTACAAATCCGACCATGCTCTAATTAACACGTTTTCATTAGCACCAGTGGTCGAAATTCGACCACAATTAATTTAAATTATATGTTTGTACATTATTGAGGTTCCGTTGTCAGACTATATTTCTATTATCGCAGATTTCGCCAACGCTACTGTTAATTTGACTTTAACAATAAACAAAAGTGTACACATATATGCGCGTGTGTGTCAAATAAATTGTAGTGTCTGTAATGTTTTTTTTTTCATTGATTTGATGTATTTTTCATGCATAATTAAAAATATTATCAGTCCTTCTCTATATAAACTAAATGTCCGCGCAACTTTCGTAAAAAGAGGTACAAAGTTTTTTGCTTCACGTAAACTGCACATTGACTTAATATTGTTATGCGTAAAACTGCGATGCTAAAACTCCCTTAATAAAGATCTGTTTGCATTGTATCTATTTTTCTAGGGAAATATCGTTAAAAATATAGAATTGATGATAGAAAATAGTTTTATTTCGCCCAGTTTTTACGTATGTCTGGCATTCGAGTCGTTCGCGAAATGCGCGGGGGTGGCACGAGTGGAATCGCTCGCTGGATCACTTGAGTCTTTATCCGTTCTGTTTCTGGGTCGTCGCTCTTCGCTGACCCGTCCACCGGCCCACTGCTCTTTACGAGTGAACGGGCTACTCACTTTACCTAAGGAATTGCTGTTTCGAATTACTGTACAATGTGGACTGTGGTATTATGTTGCGATGATAGAGCACGTTGTAGGCGATGGAATTTTCGTGCCATCGAAATATTTATTAGTCACGCTCGTAAAGTGAATGTTGTTACTGATCGGACATCAAGAATAGGACTGCGTAGGCGACTGTTTTGGACAGTGATTATAAAAGCTTGTATTCAGTGGATTCGAATAAGATCAATGTTTTTTGGTGCTCTATAACATTTGTGAAGTCGACATTTCTGTCTTTGTATGTCACAGATGTACATATGTTAGTGGTTGCCCGTGGTCGAAATTTTCTCGACTGGACGGCGACCACCCTTGGTCTAGAGTATGCCGCCATAACAACTTTGAGTTATGTTCCGGCCTTAGTGACCAGGTTCCAGTCTCCCTTAAGAGAGCAGCAGCGCATTTGTAGCATCCTTCGTGTTGCAAATGTCCATATGCGATGGTAAACGCTTTCTTTCATGTGGGCCGTCTGCCTGTCAGCTGAACTCCTGAAATAAAAGAAATAAAAAAACTCCCATTGAACTTTTTTTAAATAGTTTCAATGTACAGATAAAGCATTTTTACAATTTTATAATATTATAGATTAATAGTTCATCGCCGACCGTGTGATCAAATTCATTTGGGTCTTTATGGCCGTATATAATCGTGAGGCTATTTTTATTGCAACACTTAATATTTAAGTTGTGGAAGTAATATTTTTATTGATATGTTATTAATTCTGTAAGCATGTTGTTGAAAGAACAATATAAATTACTCATGCATTACAAATGTTCAGAATCTGAATGGCATGTATCTGCTATACTAAAATTGACGAGATCAAGTTGTTAAGCCCATCTTAGAAGGCTCAGTTCTATCTTTTAATTTGGACTAGTGGGGCAATCACTGTGTTCGATGTTCGACCATAATATATTATAAAACAAAAAAAATGTAAGTCGAATCACTTACAAATATTAGTTACAAAGGTTTTAAGCATAAAAACATTAAAAACTATCTTAAGTCAGATTCAACAGGGAGAAGTGACTTTATGTCACTGCCAAACTTATATTTCCCTTGACATTTTAAGTATGCTATGCTATTTTTCCCTCCATGCGATGTTTTCAACGTCAATATATCTAAGATTAATTCGTATTTTTGGCGGGAACTGCGCCTTATTTGTGGAAGTCCAGGGAAGGTTTAAAAGATGAGTAAATGTGAAAAAATGCTTGGAATATAGTAAAACAACAATTTCGCTTTCCCTTAAAAACTATTCCCTACTTGTCAAACATTTGATGTTCGTCCCGTCGTTTAGAAATCAATTAAATTTAAAAGTTGTTCAGAAAAAATAATTTTAAAGGGCAGTTATTTTTCTTTTTTTTTGTTTCCAATGTCAAACGTTTGATGTTCGTCCCGTCGTTCAGAAATCAACGTTTTTTATTTATTGATTCTGAGGCGGTACAAAGTTTGCCGGGGCAGCTAGTATGCAATATTTACTGAGCTCAATCGAGTACTATAGAATGTATAGTAGTGGAACGGCTAGACAGTGCGTCTTCCAGTTCATTGTACGCCGTTGTGTATCGTATGCAAAAATATCCACCGGAGGAAACTGAAACGTGTCAAACGCCGTACGACTGTCATCTTCGAGAAATTTCGAAAATAATTAATCACGTACTTGCTTTTTAGATTAACTAATAATCATAGATCTTAATTGGCAATTGTTTAATTATATGTGTTTAAAGGATGTTTTTCAGTTCAAATACCAATTAAAATTTGAAGATGCATTAAGCAGATACCTCAATTTTAATGGCAATGGCTATCTCGTCTCGCGTCTTTTACACTTATGAAGATATAAATGAACAGAATTTACTACGATGACAGTCTATTCTATTCTTGTTGGTAATGGCTCTAACGCCTTTGGTATTGATTTTGCCACAGTCATAGCGACAGGTGATAATATAGTAAGCTAAAATAGAGAAATTGAATGGACGGTACTCTTATTCTGGTAAAAATGGTCTTATATAAAAATATATTACTAAGCGTTAAAAATCTGATAAATAATATGAATTGTATAAATCTCAATAGTCTGACTACGACTGTTAAAAAAAACATTTTTGATTCAGATGAGTTTTCAGACATAATTTCTTTTCACTAGAGTCGATTTCTATATTATAAAATTGTAGTCCTTCGTTTCTTGCATTTATTGTGTTTATCTCCTTGTTGAGATTCACGTAAAAACTAGTGGGCCGATTTTGATGCGGTTTTTGCTCATCAATACTCAATTCTCGGACTTGAAAGTCTGCGGTACTGTATATCCTGAGAATTCTAGGGGATTTTCTAGGGAGAGGTTCAAAGTGGCCGGTTCGAAAAAAAAATGATTAGGATGCGAAATTTTCTCCGATCGATAAAGTCTGTAGTAAAGCAATTGTAATTGTGTATGCCTTTAGTAACATTAGTAATCCCGCGTTTTTGCGCGAATTTCCGGGATTTATGTACTTTAAGGCTTAAGACATTTATTTATCAAACGAATTTATAAGTTGTTTATAAGGCAACGGGCTTATTAAAAGGCGTAAAGCGATTTTACGTGTTTTTTTTTCAGTTTTTATATTAAAATACCCTACTAAAATAATCTTTGGTTTTATATTTACAAAAATAACTGTCATCTTATTTACCTGTCCAACATCGATAAAGATGTATGACGTATGTGAAACAAAATCAAATTTATGTGATAAAGTGGCCCTCTTAAAATTAATTAACTTAAACAAAAAAGGGGAAATTGATGAGAAAACGTTGATAAATTAAAAATAGGAACATATTACAGCACGTAATGAACATTAACAGTGAACCAATAAAAAGGTCATCGCAACGTGTATGTAACGTATAGAATATTATTTATAGACAGACCAACACACGGTTTTATTTATCTATATACTCACCAACCCACGACTGAACGTGACATCGTCGGAAAATATTGTTAGCATATGTTTTTTATTTGTTTTGGCCATTTTAATGAAATTCCTGTTTATGTGACACCTAGAACTTTGATAGCATCGTTTCTAGTACCAATGTCTGTATGTTCCTTGTTTTGTTCACGACTTTGGGACTGGAAAGATCTTCCTAGAATTTGTTCTATATGGATTTAGGGTACTGTTGCCTTAGAAAATTTACCCGTCCTGGAACAGAGAAAAAATATTAATTGTTCTAGCCGGGTGGCCTGTCTTAACGGGCGACAGGACTTCTACCACAATTGTTCTGGTGTATGCCTTAATAACAAACTTTGAGTTGCAAGTGTTTATATGCGACTCTAACAGCGTTCCACCAATTGGGCCCTCTACTTATCTGCTGATTTGATTTCACGCAATACACAATAAATAAACATATTTTTATGTGACTTGGATACGTAGATTAACAAAATGAAGTCGCGTGAAAAGTAGTCATAAATAGTTCAAGGGGACGAGGAATCTAAAACCGCTGAAATTAATATTCTAGGACATGTCTTTAATCTAGGTCAAACTATTTTAGTATAAGACACTGTAGTTAACACTTTGTTATTTAGAAATATTTATTACAATAACTGTATGATAGCTTCATAATAACAATGGTCGGAAGATACAGAACAAGTATGTTTTCCTTAAGAGCAGTGTTTACTGACCATGCGAATTCCTGCATCGTCCTGATTATTACAAAGTCCTGTTTGACCACTCGGCACCAGATTATTTGAACTTGGAACGGGTCTGATGTTATGGGATAACAGTGATCAGTGAGGCAGTCACTGGCAGTATCGTGAAACGCGTCGCTGAAGTCGAACGTGCGACGCTTTCCACCATAACCGCATAATACTCAACAGGATATGCGTGTTTATTTTCGTAACTGAGCTTTTGTTAATTCCATTTGAATGCTATTTGAATTTGTTACGTAAATATCGATCGCGTGTTCAAGTTATGGAAACGCAAGCATACGTAATATTGTATTTTCATGGTGTGTTCAGTAAATTTCGATAACTTTATCTCGCCTGTTCACCACATGGATCGTAACCCCATTTTTAGAAACCCGTTGACTGTTTACACGATAAACAAACTTTCTGTCCGTATGTGCATCGACTGAACGCATTGAAAGAGTTAATGTGTAATGATTTTTGTGGAAGTGTATGTGATTCGGTTTATATTGAAAGCTTTTATGACTGTTTCGACATAACTCCCGAACTTGTCCTTGTGTGAATAATTTTTAGTAAATTAAGGTCTATACATTTCAAAAAAACTTTTGTCAATCTTGCAAATATATCCAGCAATACAGCTTTCACACAAAGGATCTGTAATCAATTTTCCGAGTAGATTTGAAAGATGTTTTTGACACGGTAACCATGCATCTTCCTCATGGACAGTGAAGGAAGATTGGTGTTTTGGAAACCGGGGATGTGGGAAGGGGGAGCACCCACAATAAACTGTAATACCTGTAAGAAACGCAGAGCTGACAGAATGAGTGCAAATGAGAGGTCACAGGGGTAAGATTAGATTTATATCTACTACTTCTTGCTCTTGTTCTTACTTCTTTAATATCTTTAAGCATTCTCTTAATTTGTGATTTATAAAGTATATTTGTCTCATTTCCAAATGCCTTTCGTTTGGAAGTAAGCATCTCGACATTTTCTGTCGTCATTTATATCTTAGTTTCTTAAGCTTTAAGAGAAACAGACATAATTAAAAGGTGTTTAACACGAAACGACTGTCAAGGATCTGCACAATGTTTGGGATGCAAATAGAAAGTTATTTTGATACGAATTCATCGCATTGTTGTGGTACTGCAAAATAAGAGCATCTAATAATAAGTCCAAATGGTCATAGCGACTTGATTATATTGTCTTATACCTTTGTATACTTTATTAATTCAGTAGCATTATAAGCTCCTGCTTTAGTTTTATTTGTTTATGCGATCTATTTGTTTCTACCTATTGTCTCAGTCTTGATATACATCATAATAATTTAATATATGCATTGTTTACCAAACAATTGGCAAATTGCTACCTGTATTTCTACAAATGAAGATTGGTTCATTCATTCATTAACAAATGATATTGATTTAAATAAATCCACCTTTCTGAGCATTGTTAAGTTTCTTTGTTTCACAAAATTCAAAGTTTGAAGTTACTATTACTTACTACTAATAAATATTTAAGGCGGGATTGACCTGGGATAATGTTACAGATATTGGCAGTTTCACGCATATATATTGATTGGTATAATGCGTTACGTGAGACGCGACGTTTTTAATGACGTTAAATATTGACAGATAATATATGTATATACATACACTAATATGGTTATGCGTTGACGACGTTACTTTTTAACGCTTGAAATAAAACGCATTGGGCCACATCTTAAACCTTTAACACTAGCGCAGATGAAGCCCCACATTAAAAACATCTGCGCTGCTTTGCGGCACATCACTGTCAGAGGGAACAGGTCTTTAAGAAATTTCTTCTAAAATATGAAATGTCTGTTCGTAATGTCAACATCAGCGCCAAAATGCATATGATGGTATAAATGGTACTCAGAGATGTGACGTGTCTAAGATACAAGTAGGTATCTGATCTTTTATCCGTGTAGGAACGGACAAAGAATACAATTTCCTACTGCCGGGCGGTCTGTCATAAGAGGCGACAAAACAACTCATAGCCAATTAGGTAGGGTATTTGCTCGACTGGGTGGCGACCACCCCTGGTCTAGAGTATGCCGCCATAACAAACTTGTGTTGTGTTCCGGCATTAGTGACCAGGTTCCAGTCTCCCTTAAGATTGCAGCAGCGCATTTGTAGCAGCTTCGGTGTTGCAAATATACATAAACGATGGTAACTGCTTTCCATCAAGTGGGCCGTCTGTCTGTCTGCTGTACTACTGCAATAAAAAAATATGAAATACAGATACAAAATATTGTATCTTGTATTTAGATACCACTTCACAAAGTATCTATATAGTTAAAATACTTTTAGACGTACTTTTATCAAAAAATCAATTTTCAAAATTTTTGTCTATCTGTCTGTATGTTCCGGTTAATATCTGAAACGGCGGGAAGTTTTACCGGGACTTTCACTGGCAGATAGCTGATGTTGAAATGCAAGTTGAAGTATAAAATGTACATACATATATAACTTCACGCCAGGTCCCTTGCGGGGTAGGCACGAAGAACAGAGCGTCATTCAGGCTTATTCTTGCACACTTCACTTGCTTCTTTTAAATTCATAGCTCTTGTCATGCACGCTCGTCTGTTGTTAAGGCTCCTGACATCACCTGCTAGTACACGATCAATTTGATCATGGAAGGTGTGTCGTGGCCTTCTGCGACTTCTGCATCCATCCACTTTTGCATTGTATATCTGTTTAGTCATTCTTTCATCATACATTCGTTCCACATGCCCGAACCACCAGAGCATTCCTTTCCTTACCTTCACCCCGACACTCTGCATGTAGAGCATTGTTTGTAAACAATCACTTTATTCTTGTTTTAGTAATATTGACCGACTACACAATGTAACAGCCATGTCGCAGCTGCATAAAACACTGTTCTTATAGCATTCCTATCCTTACATGTATGGTGAAACGATGCAATGAATCACATTTCTCACTTGGTTGCCTGCACAATGCGTGGTATGCGAGCGATTCTTTACATATAATTTATGTATTTTTACGTCTCTGGAACCTCTTAACAATATTGTTACATACCGACAAAGGTAAACGCACAGCTGCCTGTCGTAAGGCGCAGTTTATTACCTCCCCGCATTTAGGAATTCTTTTGTTTACTTTGTGTTTAGATTTGTAATTAAGAAAAACATTATATTGTTGTTGTACTTGTTTTATGGGCGTCATTAGTGTCGAACTAACCCTTGTTGTTACTGTATTGCGGCGAAGCTTGCGAGGTATGGATCGGTGCATTATAAAGCAATGGCCCAAAGCGGAGAGGGGCAGTCAAGTGAGGATTACAATACGAGCAAGACCTAGATTAGATGAGCGATTAGTGACGGACTTTGTGTGTGTTATTGAATCGTGCAGTTTGTATTAGTAGTGTCTAGTTATATTTGTACCTATGTTATACGTGTTTGTATAGTTCTAATAAATTGTATAGTAATTCCAACGACATTTTAATTCGAGTCCTGCGCACTCGTAATAATATTTTTTTTTAAACTTTATGATTCATGAAGTTACTTTTTAATGGTTTTTATTAACACCAGTAGTGTCAACGGAACATTTTCTGCAATGTCATGATGACGATGTGATTTTTGGCACAAGACTGCAGCTTCATCTTGGCTATTTTCGTCTATCCCACGGAAACGATGACATTTATCGGGATAAAAAGTGTTTATACTTTGTTATGTTACTCTTTTGTTTTGTGTTTATTCCTATTAGAGATTGATGCTTCTTTTTTCTTTTCTGTGTTTTTTCGTTGTAATCTCTGTGATGCTCTGACAGAACGTAAAAAATTCTATGTATTTTCCGAAAAAGAAAAAAAAAGAATTAGGCTCTCTGATTTTTTTCTCATTTTTAATTCCATTATACAAACTAGAACCATTTACAGATTTATCATATTACTAGGACATGCACGCGACTTTGTCTACACTTGGTTTCTAATTCCCGCAGGATTTCCGGGACAAAAAGTACGGCGGCATTTAAAAAAGAACGTAGGCTATCGTTTTAGTGAAAATTAATATACGTAATAAGCTTATTTTTATGTATCCGAATAAAGACGAAAATTCCCGTGGGGTTCCCGGGATAAAAAATTTACACATTTTATTATATAAAATTTGATATAGACCAGTGAAAAAGATCACATTTGAATTGCAATTTTTTTAATGCGGCCATTTTAAATCACTCTCAAAAAAAAAATCGCGGGATACCTAGGATGAAAAGTAGCGCAGATTTTAAGTCTATGAATTTGCTACCGATTAGCGAAAAAGGAATCGAATTTGACCCAGTAGCTTTTACGTGAATCCCGAACAAACAGACATGAAATATAAAATAAGCTTTTATAAAAAGGGGTTTTAAATACAAGGTTTTGAGGTCCTGGATATCATGTAGCAGCAGAGTGGTAGCCAAGACAAGGAAAACGAGCCCAAAGACAAAGGGTCTATCTTGTTTAGTACAGGAGTTCCTATGGCCACCTTCCGACTCCATAATCAGATCAGCTCCATGGTACCATATTATGGCATTGTCACGCGATAGACATATGTGTGCAAAATTTCAGCTCAATCGGAAACCGGGAAGTTGGTCAAATTTAACGTAAAAATAAAACGTAACGTAAAAACGTCAGTAGCTTTTCAGTTTGTTCGTTACAAAAATACAAAATTTTCGACATTATAACATTAGTATAGATGTAATGAATAATGTTGCAAGGTTTCTCCGTTTAATATCAATGTGTTACCATGTATGCACATTAGGGTGGTCGTTAAAAATTAAATTTCTTGCGACGCCCCCTAAAAAGCTTCCTTTTAATGAAAAAACACTGGGATTTTTTAAATAATTTTTTCAAGTCAAGACTTGAATCGTCTTGAGGCACGTGTTGCCTCAAGACGATTCAAGTTAATTTTTGGGTAATATCATGTTTTTTCAGGAAACTTTTTCATACTTAGAAGTAATAATCTTAGGAAGCTTTTTAGGGGGCGTCGCAAGAAATTTAATTTTTAACGACCACCCTAACGCACATTAACATGTAGACGCATCCTTGTTGATTGATAAGGGTTAGACGAGTTGTGTGGGAAATAATTATCAAGTGTAGGCTGCCACTGTTGTGTGTTTACGCAGTAAGAAAGAATTCCTATAGACATATTGAGATAGTATTTACGATTGGTGGTATTGCTATATAAAAAAAACTAGAAAAAATAAAAATCTAGAACCCGGTTCCAGCGCCACCTACCGGGTCTAATTGTGAATGTAAACAAACCATCCCTGGACCCACTCAAACACTAATTTTTTACGCCTTGGGTTATTTTATTGAAGTTTTAGTAGGGACCTCTAACTTTGCCCAGTAATAAATATAGCCTCATGTTAATCTAGGATAATGTAGCATTTTAATGGTGAAAGAATTTTTGAAATCGGTCCAGTACATTTTGTGTTTATTCGTTACAAACCTACAATAATACAAATCTTTATAATATTATATTTTCTTAAGTTTTCGCGACTGTATACGAGTTAATTTTATTTAGCCTTTTTCCCCCCGCCCATTTTAATCATCATCATCATCACTACATAGTATAAAACAAAGTCGCCTTTTCTGTCCCTATATCCCTATGTGCGCTTAAATCTTTAAAACTACCCAACGAATTTTGATGTGGTTTTTTCCAATAGATAGAGTGATTCAAGAGGAAGGTTTATATGTATAATACATGCATCATATACTAAGGCAACATTGCTAATTTTAGAGGTTTCTATGTAGTGATGCCCGTGCAAAGTCGGAGCGGGCCGCTATGTTTTTATATACAACGTTCATAGTTTTTCTGTAGTGTATTTAATTTTGTATCAGCATTGCACCCGTGCGAAGCCGGGGCGGGTCGCTAGTTTTATATAAAATTATTAGTTAGGCATGTTTACTGAAGAGTTTCTTGTGCCGCTTCTTCTCTTCAAGCCACAACATGTTGCGCAGCAGTGATAAATATCTAATTTACTATTTTTTAATTTCATTAGATTAAGCTCCCATAGAGAAAATAATAACCATAAAAATATAATAAAAATGAACAAGTTGGCGGTAGGCTAAATAAAACTTTAACAATACTCATTGACACTTGACATCTTTGTCTTCCTTGATCACTAATGGGTAATGAAAAGTGGCCGAAACGTCGAAATTATAAAAATCAAATAAATTACCACGCTTAAAACCGTAGTTTTATTGTTTCTAGTATTAGTATAGTATAGATAATGCAATTTTATATCGAATCGGTCTTTGCATAGTTCGTAAATAAATATGTTTTGTTATAAGTTGTAAAAATACATAACGTATTTGGTATATTAGACCAAACATACCAAATATGTTGTGTTTATGATTGCACTGTGCAGTTTAATTTAAGAAAATAAAGTAAAATATTGTAAATATTATGTTTAATAAAACTACGTTTTAACGGTTTTAAGCGCGGTAATTTATTTTTTTTAGGTTTATCCGACGTTTCGGCCGCTTTTCAGTTGCCGTGGTCACGGAAGACAAAGATGACATTTGTCGAACGTGTATTGTCAAAGTTTTTATTCAGCCTACCGCCAACTTGTTCATTTTAATTATTTAGTTTTAATTTTGTTTATGGATAGTATTTACTCTATGGGAGCCTAATCTAATTTAAAACCGTTAAAACGTAGTTTTATTATGTGTACAAGTCGCGAAAACTTAAGAAAATATTAAATATTATGTTATTAATTTTCCTGAACCAGGAAAATATGTCGGGATTTTCCTCAATATTCATTTGATTGTTATAACAAGTACTTCGTATTTTATTGATAAATTCTTATTAACAATTGGTTTTCACAATATGCGCTGTAGTATATACATAAGGGGGCGTCCATTAATTACGTGAGGCATTTTTGAGAATTTTCGATCCCCTCTACTCCTTTGGTGAGATTACGTGATATTTCCTCCCTTCTCCCCCCCTAAGTGAGATTTGGAAATATTTACCTTGATCCCCTACCCCCACTAGAACACCTCACGTAATTAATGGACGCCCCCTAAGTCGTGCACAGGTTTGCCGATGGTCGCTCCTCTCGTTTCTTACGACTGCGGCCGGGGCTTGTCTCCCGTTACATGGTGAAAACACCACCAGTCAGAACCAAGCATTTCACTTCAACTTTTATAGTATGCACTGCCGAAGTTGTGTTGTTATCTATATGCTCAAAGCATTAATTTCGTATATCGATAATATTAATTGTTATTAATTTTGGAACAATGAACCATACATAACATTCAAAGATGGTAATAATTTGAAGAAACATAACTATCTCTTTTCACTTTTTGACCTCTACTGCATAAATCTTGTACGTGGTGTCTCAAAAGCTGATTGGATGAACGCATCGAATCTAAGGGGGGTGTGCCAGAAGGTAGCCTGGCTCTTGGGAATTCTGTGGAACGGAACGGAGAAGATTACAATTTCCTGCGATCAGGCGGCCTGTCGTACGAGACGACAAAAGACACCACAACCATGTGGTAGGTCATTTTTCCGACTGGATGGTTATCACCGCTGGTCTAAAGTACGCCGCCATAACAACCTTGAGTTGTGTTCCGGCGTTACTGGCCAGGTCTCCGTTTAGAGAGCGGCACCTTTAGTGTTACAGATGTCCATTGGCGACGGTAACCGCTTTCCATCAGGCGGGCCGTCTGTCTGTCTGTTAAAATCTTGCAATATAAAAAGTCCCGGGAATATCGGTCATCGAAAACCGTATCGAAATCGGCCCATTAGTTTTTGCATGAATGCCGAACAAACAGACGAACACAAAACAAGTAAGAAACAAACGAGTAAAAGGGTATGCCTTTTATAATGTTACTCATAGAAGTTAATGTAATATTATCCTGATTCCTACATACTTCATGTTAATTTACTATTCTATTATTAACAGAACAGTGGAGTTACTCATAAAATTTATTACTAATTCAAAATGTTATTCCCCACAGAATGTAAATGGATTTTGCTTTCAAAATATATTTTTATAAGTTGAATGGTGTGCGTGTATATCATTCTGTTCGTAATTTTTATATATTTTTTTAAATTTTGTGCGAAACTGATTGGGGACTTTCAATTTAACATTGTGTCAAGTGTTAAAAATATGTCTATCTATAATATCATAAACTTTTAAACATGTCGTGTCTGTACATTCAAGTTATTAAAAAAACTGGAATAGACCACGTAAACGATGGAGAACACGATGCAATTTAAAAAAAATCTTTTCTGTCGGGATTCACGTAAAAACTACTAATAACCGTTTCAGAAATTAGCCGAAACATCCAGACAAACAGACAAAATTTTAAGTTTTTTTTTTAATTTGCTGGTTCGAATTATTCCTCCTGATTTTTTTCGCATTTTTATTTTGACTTTACAAACAGACACTTCAAATCTGCATAGATAGATACACGTGGTTTGCATCTGTGTATAGTTAATAGTAATGTATCTACTGGAAACCATTCTAACTTTATGTCCGTGCTAATTCGATTTAATACTGAGTTCTCGTGACACATTGTGGCCCAATCGGCAGCCTTTAGCTGGCTTCACTTTTAGAGCCCGAGATTCCGTCTTTCTAATAATGGTCTAAGGCTTAAACATACAAAAATACAAATCAATAAACACTAAACTTAATCAAACATTAATAACTCAAATGCTATCAGTTACACAATACTGATTTAGAAATGTTTGTGTGGACGAAATAAAAAATAGGGCAACCAGTGTATTCCCCTATTGTATGTCCATTGTTTGATAAGGGTTCGTTAACATCACTTCGCTTTGGTAGAAACAGATACATTTGTTAAGATTGGTACCCAAGCATGCGTGTTCAACACACAAGTGTTGAAATTATGTTTTCGTAAACAAAATTATGATAGTAATAATATTATTAATATACGTAGGGGGGCTTTCTGGCGAAGGGTTAGGTGAGTAGCGACACCTCGGACATGACTCCGGGGACCAAGCAAAGGCCTCCATACTTGTAACAGCAAAGGTGCTCTGCAAAGGCAAATTAGAACCTGACCACCAATACCGGAACACAACTTACGGTTGCTATGGTGTCATACTCTAGACTGGGGGTGCTAGTCATCCAGACGGGCAAATACCCTGCCACCTGGCTTTGGGTTGTTTGGTCGCCTCTTACGAGTTTACGACAGGCCGCCCGGCCGCAGGAAACTATTCTTTCTCCGCCCCAAGACGAACAATTGAATAAATACATCATTGAAGAGATAAATTATAATTATTGTTTATTATAGCAGCACATAAACACCCCACTGCTGGACTTCGGACTCATATTTGTAGGGAGAACGGACAATAATTCCGGCAAGCTTGTCCGAGGCGGGTTCGATACATCGGTTATCTCGATGTGCAGGTTTCACAACGATACTTTCCCCTCACCGTTAGGACATTGTAATTTTAACAATATGTACTTTAAGTCAGGAAACTGACTAAATGATGCATGTTTTCCGGCCAGGATTTGAACCCGCGCTCTTTGAGTTCGTGATGCCAGTGCGCTAAGTTAAGTTTCCACAGCTAAACGTTACTCTCGACTTAATTATTTTGTACTCATCATGAATACTCTCCTCTCCCATCGAGATAAATAAAATTAAAATTCGAGAATAATATAATCGAATTTGTTATGGGTAGTATACCCAAGCACTCAGACCATAGCAAGTAATTCCTCATTCATTAAGTACGATGTGTCCTAAAACATATTTCTTAAGCAATGGTCAGAGAATATATTTTTCATTGCGTGAATATTATTTGGTCTTTTCCAGTGAGCTAAAAAAGCTGTCAGAAGAAAGTCTCACGAGGCAACCTGAAGAGGTATTCGATATAATATGCAAGCTCGGCGAAGGGTCGTACGGCAGCGTCTACAAGGTAAGTTGGCTTAGTCCAACAACCACAGCGTTGTATTTATTTCAGTATATCAACTCAAAATAATATTGTTCAATTATTAACAAGATATATGTTCGTCTCTTAAAATAATCTCTAGAGTTTTAATTCTGTTCCATCCAAATAATGTCCAAGAGCTTTTTTTTTAACTTGCAGTTTATATGTTACATGTAAAATTAATATATTTGCTAAACAAGTGACGCCTTGTTTGATTATGAAAACAGTACCCACGAAAAGTCTAATCGTTTATATTGTTACAACCTGAGCGCCGACAAAAGTCAAATTCACTCCTGCATACTTGTAGACGTTTTATTACCTTTGCGGCTTTTGTTTACTTTGTGTTTAAAAATTGTGGTTAGTTAAACAGCCCATTGTATATTGTAATCTGTTATGGTAGTCATTAGGTGTGTTTGGTTCTAGGAAATTCAGTCCACGCGGTCGAGTACACGTGTATTTGTACAGTATAAAGCAATGCCCCAATAGAGAGATCGGTAGTCAAGCAATAACCACGAGCGAAGCGAGTCTTATGTACAGTAATCTATTTAGTGACTCTAATAAATTCTATAATAATTCCAACGGCATTTGAATTCGAGTCTTGCAACTCGTAGCAATATTAATACACTCATCACTCATAGCCACTTTATACTTAGTTATTCTCTTACAATAGAAGCTAGAGACCGTACATGTTAGCACATTCTGTTACGTGCACCTCAATACAAGCGTTATTATATTAGCGAATATAACAAAAATAAAACTGTGTTTTTTTATTATAGAGTTTTTATCCATAGGTTGTATTTTTTATTACATTAATTAAGCTATCTTATTAATGTTATTAATGGCCCTTATAATGATTATTTGACGGATATATTTTTGTACGTAGTTTCCCCACTGATCTGTACGAACATTGGTACTAGAAAACACTTAAATTATTCATAGTTCTCGTAATAGCTTTCCTTCATACGTAGAAATGTGACATCGAGGTTCACGAAAGCGTGTGAATACAATAAACAATTTATTGAATATTAAAATTCTTGCATTATATTTTAAGTAGCTTCTTCGTCTGCGTGGAATGTTAAAAAAAATAATTTTTAAAACATTCTTCATTGGTGCTTCGCTCCTATTAGATCCCCTAAAAAAGTTGCCCAGCAGTGGGACGTGCTCTTATTATTATGCTTTCATAGATGGTAGTGTTATAAACTTTGATAATGTTTCGTTTGCAGGCCTTACACAAGGAAAGCGGCCAAGTGCTGGCCATCAAACAGGTACCGGTCGATACGGACTTACAGGAAATCATCAAAGAGATCTCCATCATGCAACAGTGCGACAGCCCCTACGTTGTCAAATACTACGGTAGCTATTTT
The DNA here is from genome assembly GCA_012273795.1 of Dendrolimus punctatus. NCBI lineage: Eukaryota > Metazoa > Arthropoda > Insecta > Lepidoptera > Lasiocampidae > Dendrolimus > Dendrolimus punctatus. The sequence continues at coordinate 25,104,357 of CM022528.1, read as the reverse complement.
AAGAATACAGACTTGTGGGTAAGTTCATTTTTAATATTTGTTCTATTTCGGGAACATAGAAATACCTGGCTGAACCTGACAAATGCCCTGCCTATAAATATTATAAATGCAAAGTAACTATCTGTCTGTCTGTTGCTCTCTCACGGTAAAAACTGCTGGACCGATTTCGCTAAAAGTCAGTATATATAATAGACATTTACAGTGTCAACTCCATGTAATCGAATCCGATTTAACGACAAATTCTCTTAAGCGTCGAAATCACTTGGCTTTGGTAGGTTTAGCTCGTCTTCCATACAATGCTACACTCTATATAGCATTACATCCACCCTCAATAACGATAACAATTAAGTAATAAAAGTTGTCAAAATTAGTAAAAACTACGCTACGTTCTTTTATGGCTTTATTATTCTATCCCGTAATGCCTCGACTGTTGGCATCATGCATACCAAAATTTCTAAGAAATTCCGAAAAATCGAAATCTTTTAAGTACTTCTTTTATTACCAAGATGCCATGCCACCAATATCACAAGATTGGAATAAAACAAGTAAAACAATACAACAAAATTACTGGTGCGGCAAAAGACGTCAGGCAAAAATAACAGACTTCTCTTTATTTGACGAAAACTCTATAACGCTATAAAAATCACAAAGCCTTCAGTGTTGTTATATAGAGTTTACATTGTATATTTTTATAGTTATAATATATGTATTTAGGAATCACCGCAATTTAGACAGTACTGACTATCAGGGACAGTGTTCCACGTCTACTACCTAGACAGTACTAGCCGTCAAAGACAGCATTCCACGTCTAGTATTAGTGCTCGCCGACGCATTCGTTGGAAATGCGTGTCGATACAACGGGGCGCTCGGTTTTATACTCCAAGCGCATTAATAAAAAAGTCAACTACCGCCATCATCGCTTGTTATGTGTATTAATTGTTTTGTCTTATTGTTAGCATCTAGTTCGACTTCAAGCCAGCGCTGTCTTTGCAATTAGATCTTGTCCATCAAAAAGTTGCCTGGAAGAGATTGCTTTAAGCAATAAGGCCGTCTGTTGTACTACCTTTTTAAGCTTATTGTGTATTTTTCTCTGTAATGCTGGTGTACAATATACAGTGTCGTATTGTATATTTGCAGATTGTGATGGAGTACTGCGGCGCTGGATCAGTATCGGACATAATGAGGCTAAGAAAGAAAACACTGTCCGAAGACGAGATAGCGACGATACTATGCGACACACTGAAAGGCCTCGAGTATTTGCACAGGCGGCGAAAGATCCACAGGGACATAAAGGCAGGGAACATATTGCTCAACACAGAGGGGCACGCCAAGTTGGCGGACTTCGGGGTCGCTGGTCAACTGACTGTGAGTGTATTGTTGTTTTTGCACCACCTGCGCTAGCGACACTTCGCTCGCGTTGCGATGACTACGAGTCCTGGCCATCGAGATTATATGAAATGTGAAATTATTTATGCACTATGTATGTATATGTGTCTAGGTCTATGTATATAGTTAAAGGTTCTAGTGTTATGCTCTGCATTAAGGGGCACAGCGGAAGATCAGCGCTGGTTTTAAGCGACCGGCATTATGCTGAGACTGATTTCCCTTTTTGGGACAAAATTAATTAAAATTACAATACTCTAGGTTTTAAATGTGTTGGCAATTATAATTGATTAATATAATTTGTCCTGAATAAAATGATGTTCTCTCTTTCTTCTTTCAAATTCGTCTCAGACGAGTGTAGTTGGGTGCATTGTGCATTCTCAAAGAAATTGAACGTTTGATTCCAACTCTGGAAACTTTATGGGCTGTTGATCTAGAACGAAATCCATCGTCAATCCGCTTCTTCTCTTCAAGCCACAACATGTTGCGAAGCAGTGATTAATTAGATAAGGCTCCCATAGAGTAAATAATAACCATAAACAAAATTTCAACTAAATAATTAAAAAGAACAAGTTGTCGCTAGGTTAAATAAAACTTTAACAATATTCGTTGACACTTGGCATCTTTGTCTTCCGTGATCACGAAATGAATGAAACGTCGGAATAACCAAAATGAAATAAATAACCGCGCCTAAAACCGTTAAAAAGTAGTTTTATGATGTATAGAAGTCGCGAAAACTTAAGAAAATATTGCGTATGCCTAATTTTGCCGTGTACCGTCGCTTCCCAGGATACGATGGCGAAGAGGAACACGGTGATCGGGACTCCGTTCTGGATGGCGCCGGAGGTGATCCAGGAGATCGGGTACGACTGCGTCGCGGACATCTGGTCCCTGGGCATCACGGCCCTGGAGATGGCCGAGGGGAAGCCCCCCTACGGAGACATCCACCCCATGAGGGCCATATTCATGATACCCACCAAACCGCCGCCCTCGTTTAGGTGAGCTGAAACTTTAATCTTTCTGAGTAAGGAGAAATGTTTGAAGTGATTTTTTGCGTTTTGTAAAAATTTGCGTGTGTAAACTCCATATAACGACACTGAAGGGACTGCATTTTATGACGTTAAAGAGTTGTCGTTAAATGGAGAGAAATCTGTTATTTTTATGTGACGTCTTTTAGCTGTACCAATAATTTTGTTGTATTTTATTTACTTATTTTATTCTTATCTTGACATATTGAAGCATCTTGGTGATAAAGGAAGTTCTTATAAATTTCGGTATGCATGACGCCGACAGTCGAGTTTATTGCAAGTTAGGATAAAGCAATAAAAAACGTACACAGCTGCGCAGTTTTTACTCATTTTGGCCACTTAAAAGGTACTTCTTATTGTGGTCGTGTGGTGAGAGTGAGTGTAATGCTATATAGAGTGTATCATTGTATGGAAGACAAGCTAAACCAACCAAAACCAAGTGATTTCGACGCTTAAGGGAGTTTGTCGTTAAATCGAGTGACGTTATATGTAGTTTACACTGGATATGTGTATAAAAATTACCTATTCAATGAAATTTAATCAATGCAGTTATAATGAGGGTTTAAAGAATGGATATTTTAGGGAGCCGGACCAATGGTCACCGGAGTTCATAGACTTCGTGAGCCAGTGCCTTGTGAAGAACCCCGACGAGAGGGCCACCGCCGAGTTCCTCCTCACGCACGAGTTCATTGGTACGTTCATTAAATAATCAATTAATTAATTGGATATCAGTTATTTCAAGGCTTGCGAAACAGAGCCAAGCCACGTTCTCGTCTGTCATCTATAATATCACTTAATATCGTGCTATAAAACAGGTTATTTAAAGAAACTATTATAAAACATAAATTATTCGTTCATAATAATTCGTTGTAATTTTCTAGTAATTATCTGATGTTAGGTGGATTTTTTTAATCTTTAGGTGTCAATATTTTTGATTGTTGATAACACTGTACTTAAGTCTTATTTACTGTCAGGGATAAAGGATCTTAGTCTTATCCGTGTAGGAACGCAGGAAGAATATTATTTCCTGCGGCCGGGCGGCTTATCGACAGGGTGGTAGTACCCCTGGGCTAGGTATGCTGCCATAACAACCTTCGGTTGTGTTCCGGTATTAGTGGCCAGGTTCCAATCTCCTTTCAGAGAGCAGTAGTGTATTTATAGCTGCCTTGTGATAACCGCTTTCCATCAGGTGACCCGTCTACCTGTTTGATGAACTCATGCAATAAAAAAAGAAGATTCTTTTTCGTTTTTGGGATGAAATTAAAAAAAATATATTTTCTCGTGGAATGAGCGCCTTGAGGAGGATTTTTGAAGTTATACTTCTTTAGGCGCGTTAGGGAAAAATGATGAGAGTAAATTTTGACGATGCGCGCGCACACCGTCACACGGAAAACCTACACCATGAAGTTAGCTATAGTAAACATGTTAGTTTTTCTATTGTTAGTGTCGTTTTTTCTACAAACGTAGCATAAGGCAAAAGATAAATTTTTTGAAAAGATTTTTATCTTGATACGCCAAAGAAGCATAACTTCTAACGCATGTACATAAGTACACACATACACATTTTTAAAAAATGCAGGAAAGTAACTTTCGCGATGATAGGTTTTTTTTTATCATTAATATTTTTACCACCTGGCCGCCCAACAGGAATAAGTATTATGTCTCCTTTCCTCCACGGATGATAAAATGCGAGAGTGCAAAACGAGAGAGATGTTCGTAGGCAACGCGAAGCAGCCGAGCATCCTGAGCACGATGATCGCGGAGGCGCGCGAGATCCGCGAGAGCCAGCCCTACAGGAGCCACGCGCACAACAACAACGCCAACGCCAAGACCATCGCGGCGGTAACGTACAAACTAATTCTCTATTAAAAAACCTACAGAACGACCATCCTCAAACTCAAAAGATTTTATTCCCCATAACTTCCACTGGAGAACATTTTGAGGGTCATACATATACTACATATTTTGTGTACACCGCTTTGCAACGTGTTATTGCTGTTAAGGAGAAGAAGCAACAAACTCCCCAACAACACATCTAGCTGAAAATTATTTTTCTATATATTTCTTATTCTATTAGATTTTGAGATATACTCAAGTGCTTTTTTAATAATTTTTATACAGAAGTATGTTACGAAACTACTTTTCGAAGAATTGTTCAGTAAGACAAAGACAGTAAAAGGAGGGAAGAATATTATTATTTCATAGGTCGCTGGTTCAAATCTGGCTCGAAGGACCAAAAAACTGTAGTAGGTATAATATTTAAGTTTAGGAGGGAAGGGTAAAATGTAAATGTGAGAAATAACAAACCCAACGAACTTTTACAGCCCTACTCTCTCTAGGCAATTATTGCGGAGTCGGCAGGCCGCTGACATCAATAGGCTAATCATCGATCAGCAGTAATCCCTATTATCCCTATTTCCCTATTAATATTATAAATGCGAAAGTAACTCTGTCTGTCTGTCTGTCTGTTCCGTTTTCACGTAAAAACTACTGGACCGATTTGGCTGAAACTCAGTATGTATATATTTTCGATACCGAGGATGAACATAGGATACTTTTTATCCCGAAAAATGGGATAGTTTCCGGGATAAAATGATATTTGTCTGTTTGTTTGTTATGCTTTTACGGAAAAACTACTAGACCGATTTGGCTGAAATTCGGCACGTATGTAAATTAAATACTGAGGATGGACAAGGGATAATTTTCATTTTGGCCTTTTTGGTAATTTTGGCCTATTTGGTCATTTTGGCCTCTTTGGTCATTTTGGCCTATTTGGTCATTTTGGCCTATTTGGTAATTTTGGCCTTATTGATCATTTTGAAATTTTTGGTCATTTTGGCCTATTTGGTCATTTTGGCCTATATGGTCATTTTGGCCTCTGGTCATTTTGGCCTATATGGTCATTTTGGCCTCTTTGGTCATTTTGGCCTCTTTGGTCATTTTGGCCTCTTTGGTCATTTTGGCCTATATGGTCATTTTGGCCTCTTTGGTCATTTTGGCCTCTTTGGTCATTTTGGCCTCTTTGGTCATTTTGGCCTATTTGGTCATTTTGGCCTCTTTGGTCATTTTGGCCTATTTGGTCATTTTGGCCTCTTTGGTCATTTTGGCCTTATTGATCATTTTGAAATTTTTGGTCATTTTGGCCTATTTGGTAATTTTGGCCTTATTGATCATTTTGAAATTTTTGGTCATTTTGGCCTATTTGGTCATTTTGGCCTATATGGTCATTTTGGCCTCTTTGGTCATTTTGGCCTCTTTGGTCATTTTGACCTCTTTGGTCATTTTGGCCTATTTGGTCATTTTGGCCTCTTCGGTCATTTTGGCCTCTTTGGTCATTTTGGCCTCTTTGGTCATTTTGGCGTATTTGGTCATTTTGGCTTATATGGTCATTTTGGCCTCTTTGGTCATTTTGGCTTCTTTGGTCATTTTGGCCTCTTTGGTCATTTTGGCCTATTTGGTCATTTTGGCCTCTTTGGTCATTTTGGCCTCTTTGGTCATTTTGGCCTATTTGGTCATTTTGGCCTCTTTGGTCATTTTGACCATTTTGATTATTTTGGCCTTTTTGGTCGTTTTTTCCTATTCCGTCATTTTAGCCATGTCGGTCACTGTGGTCTTTTGGTCCTTTAGACCATTTTGGCCTTTTTGGTCAAGTTTTGTAATTTATTTTGTTGACAGATAGGCGGGGGATAGTATATATAATTAGCGATATAAAATGAAGTGAATCTTCCGTGGGCAAATACATAAAAACATTGTAATATAATATAACCTGTAGCACTTGCTCTTTAAACAAGAGACACGCACTAGAGTTTACCCCGCGGCGCAGCCGCGGGGTAAACTCTAGTTGCCTATAAATACTAAATCTTTTGTAAATTTGTCAGAGTCTTCTGGTAATTAGCTAAAGCTATTCAACAACGGACCTGGTTTCTGCCTGCCGGTTGAATAGCCCTAAACTACATTACTAAACCCGGATCCGATAGACCTTTTAGGTCCCGTAGATTGAGGCTCCAGTACTGCGTAGTACATAATAAATCTCAGCTCTAGTACTATAGTGTTTTTTTTTTTAAACACCCTAAGTATCGGGGACTAACAGAACGCTGTAATGACACTGATTTTATTACTGCGAGGATACCAATATATATGTAAGCATTAGGCCGCAGTTGTTTAATTGTAAAACGCTGACTATTGTGCATACTCTGTAGGGTTATAATAATGACGAGTTGTACTAACAGTCTATAGTGAAACATATCCATAAATTTCTACATGTTTATCAAAATTCAAAACACTATATTCTATTTATTTCTCGCTCAATCACTCCTTTGACTTATGGGAATTGTCTAATTTTCTAATACGAAAATCTTCCATCATCATCTCTGATCTCTAACGTGTAGTGCGACATTCCTCTACGCTATTTCTGACTCATTCGCTTCTTGAATTGATTTGCTAATGTTGTATTCCAACCACTTCTATTTCTCACTTTTCTAGAATGAAAATCTTCTATTTTTGTCTTCATTCTCTAACAGACTCTAAGAGTTTTAACAATAATCTAAAATATTTATGTTATAAACTCTACTCTTCGTATTTAACAGTATAACATTACTTTTAAGTGATTATAGTTTGAGATATATATATCCCTGAGTTAATTTTAGTAATATCTAAACAGAAAATGCTAGACAATATTCATTTTTGAAAATCTATCAGTAATAATTTTGTTAATGTACAATTATTAGTCGCTTTAGTGAGAAAGTTTTACAAAAAATTGCCTAAGTATTTAAGAACATTTCGAAAGACCGTTGTTTCTTTGGACACTCCAGGGTGATGGATATGATGAGGAAACGATGAAGAAGCGAGACGATGGCACTCTGGTGCCGAACCGGGGAGATGGCACCGCGGAGCTAGCAGCCGATCTTGGCACCATGGTCATCAATGAACCAGATGCGGATCTTGCCACCATGAAGAGTGAGTACATACTCTATTTAGGGAAAACTTTCTTTGTAAAGCCTTGTAAGCTTTGTAAGCTCACTGCCTAAAGTGACCGTGTTGCGTTACTGATACGGATTTGACTCCTGATCGGGCAAATATAGTTATGAATTTTGTCAAAATTACCGCGAACTGACTAATTGAGTGGCAAATGAGTACATCGGAACCGTCATCAGTTCCAAGCCAGCCTTATTCCTGTAATTTGTGCTCAAATGATAATCTTCGAACAATATCTAAACACACTTCATTGCCTGTAGAACTTCCTCCCTTTGAAGATCAGACAAGCCACAACAACACTTGATCACTGACCATCATTTGTCCGTTAACCTTTAAGACGGGTTACACGGCTAATTGGGAAACACCACAATTTTTTGTAGTCAAATATAGATATTGAAATGAACGATTAAACTTATGCTTTCTCCCTCTAACTGGATAGAGTTTGTATTAGAATAAAAGAGACTATATAATTCTCTTGATTTTAACGCGGCAATTTTGATGGTAACTGGTAACTTGCGGAAAAAAATATATTAAAGTTGGCCATTATAGAAAGTTAAATAATAATTTTTTCTAATGTATTCATATTAAATTGTCTAGGTTTAAATTATGATGAACAATAAAGAGTTTTCATTCATTTATCAAGTATATTGTCCGTCCGTTCCACTGCAGTAGGCGGCCTTAGAACAGCAGTGGGATATACGAGCAAAACTAAAATGCGCGTGTGAAGTTCGTTCACGTCATTACATAGAGTATTGTAATAAGATTTATGACAGGGGAGAGGTTTGCGCTCTCGCTCGCTCGCTATCCGAACCCTCAGGCTATCTCTTTCACACTTTCCATTGTCAAGTGTAATGAACGTCAACATTTGACTGGATCTAACAAATTTAAGGCTCATTTAAGTTTTGTGTACAGTAATATTCTGGACTTTTATTTTGCGGACATGGCATACTCGCGCTGCTCAGTTCCCTGCTTGTTGCCCCGGAAGTGGGCATAATGTGATTGATGGATAAAATTTCATTGAGGTATGAGAAATATTGTTTACAGGGCACGACACAGACCCGATGGACACGAATCGGCCTAAATACCGTCCATTGTTTCTGGAACATTTCGAGAAGAAAGAAGTGAATCACCTGAACATCGGTGCGGGCACAAATGGGACCCTGACGTCCCATATAAGGCCCACTGGCAACGACAGTGTTAGGTGAGTACTCTTTGGTTGATTTAGACACTTTCACATTGAAGAGGTTGACTGATTTTTGGAATGTCAACTTTTTTTAAATTTGGATACATATGTAGTTGACTGCGCTGAACCTTTGCTGACTTACCTCATTGTAGCGCAGGGGCTCTGGTTTCGATTCCCGGCATGGTTAAATTTCATAAACGAACTTTCTTGATTCATCTTGATCCTGGCTTTATTGGTGTGACACCACGCTCTCACAGCACATAAATCAATTAGACAATCACTCTTTACTGTACACCAATACAAAAAGAACTTACAGACTAAAAGTATGTCTCATCATGCACAAAGGGTGGTCTTATCGCTAAAAAGCGATCTCTTCCAGACAACCCCAGGAATGAATTGAGATGATAATGATGATAGTGGTATATATAATACATGGTACAATTTCTTACATTCTAGTAATAAGTATATAAATGCAGTATAAACAGATGTTTTGTATATTAAATAGATATATACTTAATATACATAACATACAAATACATATCTACCTGAAATGGATCTGACCCCAGATTTGAATTCAGCGCATCGAAGTACATTAAAATAGATAGATGGGTCTGGTCATAAGTATAGACCAGTTTTTTGTGGGTTGGTGTTACTTGAAGGCCCGATAGACATGATGCCGTGAACTAATAAAAATCTAGAAACTGATTGCAGTACTACCTACTGGGTCCAAATGTGAATCTGAACCATTCCGGGACCACCTAAATACACTCACAAAATTTCATCAAAATCAGTCAAGCCGTTATTGAGTTTTAGCCGGACTAGCGAACGGCAATTGGGTATTTGACACATATAACAGTAAATTTTGAAGTTATCTTATTATCGTCTTACTTTCAACAATTCACTAGAAATAATTTTAATAATATTTAAAACAATAACACTGGTCCACGAAAAATAAAATGTCTGTACTTTTGGTCAGACCATATGAGATATTCTTGAGTATTTCGATCCGCTGAATCTACACCGTCAGAATGTTGAAGGTGCATGGACCAAACTGACCCCACATTCGGTCTTTTGGTCCATAAAACCTCGAAATGTTGAGCGTGTATGGACCAAACTGACCCCAGAATCGGATTCAGTGCATCGAAATGCATAAGAATATTATGAGTCTGGTCAAAGGTACAGAACACTTTTTATCGGCCGATGTAATCAATAAGCTATTTGACTTGCTTATTCTGTGACGTCATAAGGTAGTATTCTTATACAAAATCAAGAAAGCTGTGAAGTTTTGTGTGTCAAACACTCGATTGATTTTTAGACATGAGAACTAGATTATTATACACTTATCTGAAAATGGTTATAGTATGGGAGACGCTGAAGTTCGATCTTCACCCATCTATATGAGATGAGACATATTTTTTTATCGAGTTATATTGATTTATAAGCAGGCCTAAAATAACGATAAGAAATAGTTCATCATCATCGTTAATGATAATTTTACGTTTATTTAACTTTTGACAACGAGAATATAGATGAATTGAATTGATTAAAACTTATTTATAAATGAAGTCGACCTTTATAACAAATCGAATCGTTAGGACATTCGAACCGTCATCGAGCTGTCAAAAGTAAAATAAATGCTTCGAAAGGATATAACAACGAAAACCACAAAATATGCCTCATCTGGTTATATCATCTGGGTGAAGGGCGATCTTCGGCGTCTCTTAGACCAGTGTTTTTCAATCTGTGGGTCGCCGGCAAAAGAGAAAAGGCAATTTAAATTTATACCTCGTACTTAGGCACTGTTTAAGCTCAGCAGCCTTTTGCAGAGTATAAGGCCCTAATAATGAATATGGGTAACAAAATACAGAAAAACATGGACGTAGTCTTTTAAATTACTTTTAAAACTTTTTGTCTGCCTATGGCCCAAGGGGTCGCGTGTTCAAAAATATTGAAAAGCACTGTCTTAGACTCTGTGACTCCTAACCGTGGTGAACACTGCGTTGTAGCGAGGCGTTGGGCGCGGAGGGGGGCGTCTCGTTCCAGCGCGCGCTGGCCGAGGAGGGCAACCTCGAATTCGTAAGTCAACTGCACGTGGTCACGCTGCTCGCGCTTAACACCGACGCACCGTAAGTCCGCTCCCGTTCGATTCACTCGACCCGCCTAATTGTGTGATTAACAACCATATCCAAAGGTGCTGGCCGTGCGGAATCGCCCTCTCAAGCAGTGACATTCTAAAAATACCATGACTGTACAGCGATTTAAAAAAATGGGATACACTATATAAACGATGGAGAACACGATGTAATTGTTTTTTGCGTTTCTCTTGTCTGTTTGTTCGGGATTCACGAAAAAACTATTAAGCTATGTTTTCGGTGATCGACAGCGAATTATTAGACTTCAAATCTGCGCTACTTTCTATCCCGGAAATTTTCCTGGGCTTTAAAATGGCCAAATTGAAAAATTAAATTCTAATTTCAATGCGATTTATTCACTGATCGATAGCAAATTTTATGTATAAAATTTGTGATTTTTTTTTATCCCGCGATTCTCGCTGGAATATCGAGTCAAGCGTGGACGAAGTTGCGGGTGAAATAATAAGGTGGTAAACATTTTACTCTTAATTAAAAAAAACATGTAACAAACAACAAAATAACAGTTATTTTGGTGGGCAATAATATAGTATCTATCTAATATGTGAATTCTAATCACTAGAAAATTGCCATCTGGACCTTTAGCGAATTATACCGATTTACGATCAAACCTTAATTGCGTCTCTGAAGTTCGTACACGTCGTTGCGCAGAACACAATAATAATGTTCACGAGAGATAATAATATAAAGAAACAAGTAAAATACATGCTTAGATCTTACTCACGAGGTTACCGCCATGTGGCGTCTGGAATCAATCATCATTGTGCCTATGGTTGTCAACGGTTATATAGCGAAGAGCCTCGACCGTCACCTAAAGAGGCTCTCGCTAGGAAGCTGGATGAGGCTGCTATATTTTAAATTAAATATTTTATTTTGGATGTATTGTTATAAAAGAATAATGTATTTTTTTGTAAAAAAATGTCTATGTTTTTCGAAAAAAGTAAAATGTTTGAAAATGCATAAATACTCGGATAGTACGTTCACGAGTTGGTACAACATATACATCTGAGGGAAGTGTTGTGTTCTCTCTCGCTCGACCGCTATCCAGATTCTCATGCCATCTCTTTCGCGCACATTGTCCGGTGTAATAGAAGTCGCTGCTAGTGCAGTATATGCTCCACATGGGCAACACTGATGCGATTTGTGTTAATATTTTGACTAATATTAGTATTTGTGTGCGGACTTACGATGTGTCTAATTACTTACATTTGTTTAACTTTGTTTGAATGCTTATTTTATATATCTAATATCTATAAGTTTGAAAAACTGACGCTTTCATGGTTATTGGTTAAAGGCTATGACAATTTGTAGATTAATGCATTATGCGGGTGAAATTTTCAAGAGGGCCTTCAGGGCTAAACCCTAAACTATGCTACATAGCGAAGAACACTCAAAGGAGTCCCGATTTTAACGAGAACTAAAGTGGTAATATTTGCACACCCTATGCATAATGACATGTGGAGTCATATATCGCACCCTTAATATTATACAGATCTAAATCAAAACATTGAGTAATTGAATTTTAATATCTAGTACTTCAAAATAAGTTATAAAATAATAATTGAAGAACTCGATATTCTTAACTAGGTCTCTATGGTTCTAAAGGTGCGATATGTGTAACAGTAAAGACCTGTATTTTTATGTACCATGTCGTATGTAAATAAATTTTATTTCATCTCATCATCATCAGATTCTTGAATCAATTCGATTCCCGGCAACCCTTGTTGGGGCTGTCGAATCGGCTGATTTTGAAGAAAATATTATAGCCTGTATCTGGATCTTCAATAAAGAGATTGGGTCCAGAGAATGAGGTGCGGTTAGATCACCGGCGTAGTTTGATGTTTAATTAATGGATGGAAATTAGAACATCTTCTTAAAAAAGAACCCTTGGTTTGCCCTTTGATTTTTCTTCGCAGAAATTGATACTTACAAGCTACACTATGATTTGGTACAATAATACTGGACGTTGTATCTTTTCAAAATCAGCCGTTCTGGTTTAGTGTAGGATTTTGTTTTGGCCCCGAAGGGCCACTTGAAAGTTTTATCTGTATATAAAGGGTTGTGCTAGCTGAGTAAATTAGCGCCCTCACGTCCCCCCCCCCCCCACTCAAACGGTGTGCGTTCGAATTCTGGCCGGAAAACAGTTTGACAATTTTCCGACCTAATGTGCATATTTTAACAATTACCTATTGCGGACGTGAATAATAACATCATGATGATACCATCACATCGAGATAACCGATGTATGACTAGCGTGGCGGGTAAACTGTCTGTTCTCTTATAAATAGGAACGCTTAAATCCAGCAGTGGGACATTTAAGGGCTGATATTATTTTCCATTTAAGTAAACATGAGCTGAGTGGATACTAGGATTGTGTTTTAATAGTTTGAACCTTATTATAAAAATTCTTACTTGTGAATATAGCGAGTAATCTGCTTACCAAATAGTTTATTTAGCATAGAATAATAATTTATTGTATGTTATATGCATGTGTACATAAGTGTTTTGTTTTTTAAATTGTCTCAACACATTATTCCTTATTAGGCGTGCAATTTTTAGATATAATAATTGAAACTAAATAGAAACTAATTTACAAGGATAATTAAATAAAAATATTAAATGTGAAGCAAAGCATTAATTAAATAAGAATATATTAATTCATATCATTGTTTTTTTTTTAATTTATCAGAATTTATCACTTAAATAATCTTCGATTTTATAATAGCATTTCAGTATTAAAAATTTCTTCAGGTGTCTTTCTTATAATAAATAACTACCTGATACTCGCCCGCTTCGCGTTCCGTAAAATTCTTAGCTGACCTCTACTTGACGAAATTAAGGTCCATGCCAAATTTCAAGTCTATAGACATTATAGACTTGATATATCGTGTGATATCCTGAGATATCGTGATGAGATGATTTCAATTATATAGACAATGTGGATTTTTGCCTCTTTGAACTGTCAGGTAATTTATTGTACATTATTGGTGCCATATATAATACACTTTTTGGCATTAGTGTTGTTTTGCTACTATGAATGCACAGCCTGTCATTATCGCGTCGATTGCGTTTCATAAGTCGATCATGACCATTAAGATGTGGATACATTCGCGTTTTCAGCTAGCGTACCTGTCCCTGTGCGAGCTGGAAGCGCGAATGGCGCGGCTGGACGCCGAGATGGAGTCCGAGATCGACACCCTCCGCGCCCGGTACACCCGGAAGCGGCAGCCCATCCTCGACGCCATCCACCTCAAGCGGAAGAGGCAGCAGAACTTCTAGCGCCTGCACCCCGCCGCTCTCCTCCCACTCCCCTCACTCAGATCCCGTCTCATAAACCGATATCCCTTAATAAGACTGTTTAAAAACACCGGCTTAAATAAAATTCATGAATTGACAGATTCGTATTCTAGTATATCAAGGCGCCACGGTGACTAGTTCGTGAATTTGTTCATCATGTCGATACCTTTAGTTTCAAGTTTCGTAATAAATAAAACATTATTTTTCAAAAAAGTAACTAAATAATGAGTCAAGGGCTCAACATGTTTTATGGTCCTTCGAACCGGATTTTCTTATATTCATTTTTTTCCAATTGTAACAAATTTCTTAAGTATTAGCATTCGATAACAAAGTTTACACCAATCACAAGAAGAAAAATTAGTTTGTATTTTTTTAAGGAAAAATGGTGGTTTGTTTCGTAGGACAATTTCGAGTGCAGGTATTGACATGAAAATCAAATTCATTTAATAGTTTCCACGTAAAATTGGCTCTCATGATTTTTTATCATGTTGTCCTGATGTAATATAATTTTAAGATAACTTGCCCTCTGATTATATAAGTTGAGTTAATAGAGTATTTACAGTGGCGATAGATTCGCGCCAAACTGAAATGCGCTTCGAGGAAAATGAACTACGTGAATATACGCAGCTCCGGTCGGTGTAACGTTTATTGCATGCGACAGTGTGAAGTGCGAAAGAGATGGCATGCGAATCCTGTCAAAGGCCGTACGAGAGCGCATCACTCCTACTTATCTGTACAAACTTCAAGAGCGCATTAATGTTTTGCGCATAATACACCAATCCATTCCTATCGACTTGTGCTTCACCTTACTATGAAATTCATTCTATAGTTAACAAAGTTACAATTTCTAATAGATTTTCAACATAAAATAACTAAAAGAATCAGAATATTAATTGTATGGTAGACAATATTTAATATTTTGTTGTATTTCCTTGAAAGATAATATACAAATAATTCTCACTTCATTTAAGATTCCAAAACAATTTGAAAATAAATTTATGGTGCCCTTAGGTGCTTTTTAGTAGTGGTGCCAAACCATCATTAGACGATCATTAAATCCACCCATCATTTCAATTTGTTTAATGTTCCTAAACAGTAATTAATAACTCTGAGTGTGGATAATTTAAATTCGACATCATTTTAGCTGAATCTACATTATTTGGCCAAACGCTTGTGCCATTCGAACAATGAGAAACGAGAACATGAATGTATGTATGCACATTACAACGTTTTAGATAATTATGGAAGTTATATAAAAGCCACTGATTTAATTTAATTATATCATTTTTATTTACTTATTTAAATATAACAAAGTAAACTTTACAATGAGTAAAATTTTACATTTTTATTTATGTTTGTAATTTTTTAACATATAAAACATGTAAATTTAGCGCCTACAAATAATAATAACATATTGACTTACGACTTTTGATGTGACAGACTTATTGATAAATCAAAACAAGTAGGAAAGGGTAGAAATTGCACTACGAGAGATTTAATTTCCATCATTACATGCCTGAAGGAAATAATTTTTATGTGAAAAGTCGAAAAATCAATTGTTTGTTCGCGTTTCCAAAACTTATGGTTTTAGCGTCATATACCTAGAAAAAAGTAGAAAAATCTTCAGATTGAAATATAAAAAAACTAAATTAAATTTACACTTGACATCATTGAAAAAATGTATGTATTTTTAATGAAACATGCTTTTATATAACTTTTATATTATTCCAAAGTCGGTGTGTTTGGTCACGATGAACTTTTGAATGATTTCATGACGAATAAATAATTTAGACTAGCCTGTTTATATTGTTATATTTAGTGTAAATTAGTTATAATTCTACAGTAAGTATATTTAAGGATTCTAATACATATCTTATCTAAATACAATATGCATTGTTTCTTTGTTCCGCGAAGCAGTCGTCATTCATTGAATTTTTGTTGCATTTTCAATGATATTATTTTTATTAACAATAATTACACTACATTATGTAGGAAATAATTCATGACAATATTATTTGTAGATAAGGTATTATAGCTGTAATGAAGTTAACATAGTTTGCTTAAAATACCTCGATCATAAAAATCCATAGAAAAAATTAAACCAGGTTGGCGACAGGTCGACATGGCAATCGGGGTATGAGGGGTGACTGTGCGCATGCGCCATCTTTTAGTGCTGCCGAGTCCGCATCCACCAGGTTTATCGATATCGATATTCGAACTCGCTCACGTTGTTGCTTGTATAATAGTTGTGTATTGAATATTTCATCCGTTACTTCTTCATCACATGTTAAAATAATAATAAAACAATAATCCATTCTCAAGCACAAAATAAACAACTATTTACTGTACAGCAACGCATAAACAAACAAGTACAAAAATATAAAAAGCTAGTAAGTACAACGGGCGGTCTTATCGATAAAAAGCGATCTCTTCCAAGCGACCTTTGCTGGGGTTTGATTGTTTTTTAATACTGATGGTAAATCAGTTTATAAATATGGACCACCGTCATGATGATGACTAGTAAAATCAAGTTCTAGCCAGAAAACAATTGTTATAAATATCATCTCCATCAAATAATAGATAGCTGTGTTTGAGAATATTACCTAAAATATAAAGGTGGTAAGAATGTAACTATTATTTTGTTGCTTACCAAAAATATCGATATCGAGTATGTGGTATGTGATAATCACATCACTAGAAAATTGCCATCTTGACCTTTCGCAAACTGATATACAACTTCGAAAGCTTGGCAAAATTTATATCCAAACCCGATGACTGCCATTTTTATTATGCTTATCCTTATTTAAAGCTGTCATTGTTGTGAAGTAACAAAGAAGTTGTGTATTATTTGCACGATGAGCTTATCTCTTTATATGCATTTTTGTTCGAGGTATAATTATTGTTTTGTTTGATGTAATGAATTTGGATTATTTAAGTTCCTTTATGTTTAGATCTCAAATGTTATCTCGCAAAATGTAATATAATAATTCTCTTAATTTTCCTATCGATGCGTAATATTATTTTGAAAAGTTTGCTTTTAAATCGGATCAAGCTAGTTATACCAATATGAACCAAGTGACTAGAACAACCTGACTTCAAACTGACTAGAATGTGATCGATACATTACAATTTAACGAAAAAAGCAGCAAAACATTTGAAATAAAAGTAATATATGCATTTTGGTCCAATAGATGAATATAAATATAAAAAAATAACAGTCCATAAACGATATAGACAGTATGGACCCGCCACGCTTGTCCAAGGCGCGTTTGACACATAATATAGGTTATAAAGATGTGCAAGCTTCATCACTCTATGTTTACCTTCACCGTGATGAAACTTGCGCTCCTTTTATTGCCTATTCCCGAATATATCTACATATTTCTACGCATCGATATTTCTGTATTAAGTTATATGTTTCATGTGTAAATTTCATATGATAGGTTATTGTGTAGTGGGTTGTGAGATTCATGAATTTAACAAATGATTGTTAATTACGATGATTGTAATCGACGAATGTATTAAATGATTCAAAGCAATAATTCACACGAGTTTTTATATCGTCGTCTGAGTATGTAAAACGTGTATTCATTTTTGTACGGTCATATATGTTTGTATCCGCATCAAATTTATAGCTGCTGCAACATATGATTGCATAGTAGACGGTTTTTTATAACAATCCGACATTTGCGCAAACTTTTGTAGCTAATATATATTTGGCGTAGAGTGTACTTCATAGCAACGATAAGCGATTCCAAAATGTTTAAATTAACTATAGAGAGAATTATATTTGATATAATATGACAATGGAGTCAATAATCGATTCGCTACTCGATCGAACAATCGATATGTTGTTCGATGTTTCGACTCGACTTATTCGATTCGATTACTGGCCGATTATCATCGAAGTGCTTGCATATTCGATTTGAACATGTCAATGCGCGTCACTATTTTACAGTAGATTTCTTTTGTTGCCAAGCCATAAACTAAAAAAAAGTATTTTTTTCTTACATCGAAGGGACATTTATAATTAACTCTGACGAGCATTTAAGACGTATGAAAGATATTTAGCGAAAAGAAATCTTTTTCAATGATGAATACACTATTTATTCACTCAAAGGGCGTCCAAATGCATTTCTATTTAAAAAAATGTAATTCTAATGTAAAATTATAATTAAGAAAACTTTTAACACAAAATAATTACTAGTGTACTTGTAATATTGAATTCTTCTGCCGTGTATTTTGGATAATTAAAAATATGTAGTAACGCAAAGAATATAAATATGAAAAATTAACGAAAAATTAGAAGTGCCATTATCTAGAAGAAAAAATAGTATTTTCTTACTAAACAATAGTTCTCCGACATAGGCACAGAGAATGAATATTTCTGCTCCAGAAAAAAATAGAGATTTAGGCGTAGTTTTATTAAAAAAAAAAAAGAATAGTTGTCACATTTTGATTGTTTCAACTCAACTGCTGTGGGAAATGACTTTTTATGTTAACTCAAGAATTTCGCTGTTTGTCGTCAGGCAAATGTCCGTGTTCAATGTGGCTGAGACTGATGTTGAAAATTTGTATCAATAGTCTTTGTTACCATGCCATAAAGCGTATTAAAAAAAGGTAATAATTGGAGCGGAAAATATAATCTTCTCTTTGTCTATGTTTGTAAATAGTATTAAAACCTTTTTCTCCTTAAATCTCTACAATTAGTCGCTATGTGCTGTATGCTAAAATTTAAAATTTTATTTTTGAATATGCATTTAAAACTGCAGAATATTTTTTATAAAAATTAATAATGTATTCGGAAGAAGTATTATTTTTAAGCTTAATGCTTTCATTATAAAATATAATCTTTTTTTGAAGTCGGCAGTCAAAAACGGAATTAATAGACAACGAAATCATTTTTTGACTTATATTCCGCCCCAAACTTTAATGGCTTTCTATTCCCAGTTCAAGATGGATTACTAACTGCTAAACTGCTTATGTGTAATAACAGCTTTCACATAAACAACATTACAAAAAGTTAATTGTTCTTTGTTTTAGGGGATTTTCAAATAATTGTGGTGTTTTTAGGGGTTTTATATTTTTGGTTGTTAGTAACACTGGGTATCCAGTTTTCGAGCACGGGTATATACCCAGTTGTATCCATTTTTATCCTACTATTGGTTGAAAATTGACATTTCTTGTATAGTTTTATTACCGGTTCAATATCTTACGGACCGTTCATTCGCCTATTGGTGATAATTTGACATAACACAAGTAAGAGTAAGGCGATTGAATGAATAGTATAATAAAGGAACCGGCCATTAGTCAATTTTTGACTAGTAGTAAGAATGGATAGAAACTTGTCATCATGTCTCTGTATTTAGCTGCAAAGAACTGCGCAGCCATCTTTGTTAAGAAAGTCTATAAAGTTTAATTTGGGGTGGAGATTGTAATTCTAAATTGAACGTCCCTTTGTATTTTTTTTCTAAGAAATATTTTTCTCTGCTGACTTTTTTTTCTTATGAGGCCGGCCTAAAAACAATCGGGTGTACGATTTTTCGTCTTTGTAAAAAGTACAGGGTAAAAATTATATTCTTATTCGATTTATTATTGTGTAAATTGTAATTCGCTCTTGCAGTTTTAATCTTTTCGTTATCTATTTATCGTGCTGTGTTTTAGAAATGGCGGATTAAAGGTCTAGCTGCCAAGACATAAACCAAAAAAAAAATTGGAAATACTACTAGATAAGTAGTTTGCATCGCATTACGTAACTCAAGGGCAGGGTTATTATGATGTAATTGTCACCTGGGTGTTAAGTCAAATATATTTTGCTATAGAACTCCTCATCCTTTGATTTTTTGAATATGGTAACACTGCACTATACCGCGTAATGGGGATTGTTCACAAAAAATTACCCTCTGATTTTATATTTTTATAACGTAAAGTAGGGTATTTTAAAATACTAATTTGAATATTTTTGTATTTTAAGCGTTAGTTTATTTATAATTCGATTTTAAAATTATTTCTCCGATGACGTCATAAGAGACAAGTTTATATTGATTTCTTTGCCTAGAAAACAAAAATAATAAAACTTACTAATCATAGTGATTTGTGCTACTACAATTTAAATGTCACTTTCATTACACATTACGTATCGTGATCATATTAGTGTTTTTTGACGCTAGGCTTATAATTTTTCTTGTTCAACCGTTATTATTTTCTATAGTTATCGTTAAAATTTTTGAGGTGATCTTTAGGGAAAATCCATGTTACAGAACTTAAATCAAATAATTTACTGCTAGATTTTTTTTTACACCTGAAGCAGGCAAACGGCCCACTTGTTTGGATTTGGTAAGGTCAAATAAAGGTCAAACACATTTCTTACAAAATACAAGAAAACCGTACGTTTTTTGGAAATTTAACTAGACAGAAATGATTAGGGACACTATTCCTCGAAATGGTTTTTAAAATAGCTAGATTGATAAAAGTGAACAATCCCAATTGCATTAACTCATTTCACTGCGCCACATGTGTAGAATCACTTTCTAAATGTAATGGCGCATAGCTCACTTCAGCGTAGTGTTTATTATAACATGAGCTTACGTAGCGATAAATGTCAGCTGGCGGGGTGCTTGTATCGTATTGATATGCAAATATGAGTTAACTCAAAGTGGCGCAGTGAGTTGAATGCCAGTTACTAGATTGACGCAAGTAATTTTACTGAGTTAGTAATATCCAATTCTTATCAGCTACGTTCCACTTGTCACACAATGCCCAAAGGCCTTCACACTAAATACGTCATAATTTTTGATCAGCTCACAACGACCCATGTCAAGAGGTGGGTCTAATAATGCGTTCCACTTGAGCTTACGATTGTACGCCCGCAAGCAAGTGGAACGAGAAAAATCGAGGTTGTGAGCGTTATGTGGAACATAGCCATCGTAAGCAAAATGAAAGAACTATTATGTATAATAACTTGCTGTTTTGGATAGAATCATTGCAATTATAAAGCTCTTCTCTTACTATTCGATTAAGAATTTTTCTTCCGACGTCGAATATTTATGTACCTTACCGTAAATATATGAAGTTCCGTGCCGTACATTGTTGAAACAGAAGTCCTGTTGTGTGCTCGTTGATCATAGTAAGTTTGTTGTTGTGTGATGAACTGCCTCGGACTATGTTCATCGTGTTTTGTAACTACGCATATCTGTACATCGAGCGGTTATCTTCTACAGACTTGTATAACTGGGGTTACTTGTACAGTGTATATGACAGATTTTAACCTGTCGTAAAGCAAATGAAAGAATGGACTCGATATTTATGTCGTTGTTAAATGTCCTCCTTCATTACGTACAAACACCGCTTTTGTTTTGGTA
The DNA here is from genome assembly GCA_012273795.1 of Dendrolimus punctatus. Classification (NCBI taxonomy): domain Eukaryota; kingdom Metazoa; phylum Arthropoda; class Insecta; order Lepidoptera; family Lasiocampidae; genus Dendrolimus; species Dendrolimus punctatus. The sequence continues at coordinate 25,082,981 of CM022528.1, read as the reverse complement.
TATGTGGAGATATTTTCTACTGATGCAATAATAAACTAAAAGTTCCATCTTTTACTTGATACAATTATACCTTCGTTGACTATATCTCGACGTGCAGGGTTATCTACAAACAAAAATATTAACACCTATAGCTAGATTTAAAAACACCTAAAATCGCGATAATTACTAGAAAATACAAAAAATAGGAATAATTAACGTTTTGTAATAATCTCTACTTAAGACTTATTTTATAACATGATATTAAGTCATGTTAATTTTTAGATTAGGTAACCCTGCGGTGTCAACTTGTCAAGTTATGGTGAACGGGATATATAAACTATTGTCACTTAGAAAGCCACCTGTGCCGAACAAAATAGAATTTAATTAAATGGACGTAAATATTCGAGAAATAAACCTAATTTCAAACATGATATATTTATCTCCATATTTTACCTGGTTAAATTAAACAGTTATTAATATTGGCCTATATGTAACTGTTATGAATCCAATACATGTTTGGCAGTGGAATAATATGTCGATGTGCAGGCATGGCGTGGCATTGTACAGTTTGTTGTGTTGTAGAGAGAAGTGCACTTTGTAATTCGGTAGCCTGTTGAAGTGTTGATAGCTACGCATTATATTTTTGGACAGAACAACTCACTAAATAAAAAGATTAATTAATTATAAAAAAGAACAATAACTTTTATTTCATACCCTTTAACATTGGTAAGTGGAGTATACTAACTTAGATCACTGTATGTACAATAACCTTTGAAATCCAATAAAGCATTACTCATCGAAAAATGTATTGGCTATACAGGCAGTTCTCTTACTTCCGGCATGTTAACGAAACAGTTGACGCAAGTCGAAACGGCGTAAGTCAAGAGATATTTTTTTATAAAAAAACCTATGGGTTCTGTAAAACCGCATGCTGCATTAGTTAAATCAAATATCCTTTAATATTACGAAAGTTTTAAGCGACCACTAAGTGGGGTTCGTTAAAATAATAATGATTAAATTACTAACTAATTAAACTGTCGATCTATCCACTAACAAGTAAAAGAAGAAAAAGCGTGCGGGGAATGTTTTTGCTGGACGTATCTCGAGAACTGCCTGTAGGTATTATGAACTGCTTTAGCTTTTTTGGTCATAAGTTCGTTTTCATCGAATTTCGACTAAATTTTCACATGGAGAGACTTCACGAGTAGCAGGTTCGTTTACACCTGAAAGTTTTGCTCACGTAAGTAAGCTTTTAGGTGATTCATCCATACTCAGCGGTGACATGATGAATCCGGTATTGGGAAGAGCTTATATGAGCTAAACTTGAGGTGCAGCTCTGGGCGAAAACTTTCATAAACATAGCCCGTAAAAAAATTAAACATCGGGTGAGATTCTTTACGATACAGAAATCTAAGTTTAATCATTTAAATAACTAAAAATAACAGCAAGTATTTAAAATACGAGATACAATACTTATAAAAAAATAAATTCTTGAAAATAATCACAATCAAACAATGACAGCTATCACTTTTTTCGACTAGTTAATTTATATCTTGCATAAACACCAATGCTTTGTACCAATTAATACGATTACACTATACAATATTTTTGGAAAATTTATCATTACTTTTCGGTTACAATATTGAATTGAATGTTGAAAATAATTAAGGGCGCGTTCCCACTATGTCGTATTGATTAATTAATCGTTGGACGACTGTCGTCTCTAGCTGTTCCCATTATAACGATTGTTTGTCGTCAAAATTTATTACCATTCCCATTGGATCGCGACGACATTTTGTCGTTTCACGGCAGTCGCTTTGTCGTTTACACATCATTAGCGAGGGGGAAGGAAAAACACGTGTAAACGACGAGACGATATTTTTATCGTGGCTATGATAGATTTGCCATCACGATTTAGTCCTAACGATTTTTTATCGTTTTACGACTGTCATGACAATCTGTCGTCACTGCAAAAAATGTCGTAGACTACAGTAAATCGTGTCGTTCTATATGTGAACACCTCCATTTAAACGTATAAGCCACGACACTTAAAACTACACGATTATCTGTCGTCACGACAGTGGGAACGCGCCCTTAGCTTTAATGTGCAGGTGAACTTTGCAAGTGGGGGTCAAATCCAGAACTAATAGCGAAAAACACTCAACGTATCAATGCCCCAGGCTACAGGGGCCCCGAAAGCATGTAAGCACAAATTCCTAAAATTTTATCCACAATCTTTAATAGATTAACATTTTTGAGGATAACAGAGGGGCCAACAGGAACAGGACTTGTCATTATTGTCTACAGAGGCAGAAAATCTAGCAAAACTGAATTCGTTTTCAGCTATGGATGATTGGATAAATAAGCTTGCCGAGAAAAAAGCGAGAAAAGTGTATCTTTGATTTGCATTGTTTGTTTAACTTAGCTTCTAGGAGCATTAAGTAATAAGTTATCCTATTATATAAGAGTTTGTTTGTTTGCTTGAACACGCTCGTTTCAGGAACTACTGGTCTGATTTGATAAATTCTTTCAGTGTTAGATAGCCCATAAATAGCCCATTTATCAAGGAAGGCTTATATATCATCACGCTAAGCCCAATAGGAGCGGAGCACAAATGAAGTATGTTTGAAAATCGGGAGGTTTTTAATTTACTTTTTTTAACTATAGTCGCGGGAAGAAGCTAGTAATCAATATATAATTATTTCAATTCAGTTCGAGCTCTTTTGTTTCTTTTATAAAAAAAACTACCCTTCCTTTGGGCCCCCCATCATATTGTGATACAAGCCCCGTTTAAGGCAAGCTACGCCACTGTACTCGAAAGAGTTTCGAGCCCGATTTTGACGAGAACTAAACTATCATTTATCATTAGAATTATGAAAAATCAATTGCCCTCTTCAGGAACCGTCGACTGATTGTGAAAAAGCAAAAATACTGTATTATTACGCCAATTCATTGTGTAGTTTCTAAGGATAACCTACTTCTGTAAAGGAATGTCAAAATGAATACAGTTTTACACAACTTATAATACCCATGGGCAGTATTCATCTGCGTAGAAAAGTCCAGACCCGTTTCCGACATGTAAATAACCATTGAACTTTATTCTTAACACGCTTACACGATTCGTACACTGTTCCGCGCTACTTAAATTGTTGTACTGTTCGATGTGCCTACACATCGATTGTGCAAAACTGTACTTTGCCCCGACACCCTTTTGAGTATTTTTCACTATTTTTACTTATCTACAAAAAATTAAGTAACAAGTGTAAGGGTAATATTATATTAAGAGACTTTGTTCGCGTTGCCACGACGACGTGTTTGTTAGCGGCACCAAGAAAAATGCGACCGCAGCGCCATCTTAAATTTTTTATAGCAATAGATGACGTCGTTTCCGTTGAACAGACAAATGTAGCGAAAAAGAGGACGGTGTGGTAGCATTTTTTGTTTTGGTTTTGGTGTGGACGCCGTCTCGGCAACGCAAACAAAGTTTCACTGCCACTACTAGTTTTAATATAGCATTCGAGAAAACTAGTATAAATCGTTCAAAAACGCAATTTATTCTATCTATACTGTTTCCAAGCGTATATTTTACATCAAGTTACATAATTCTTGACAGTAAAGCCCACATGAAACAAATGACATAATTTTCGTACATTATTATTGTGGACGACGTAATAGTGATGTCTGCGAATCGTGCGACACTCTTGCAGCTTGTCTTCCTGACCCGGTCTTAGTAAACCATCGATTAAAACTAGAGATGTACCGATTAGTCGGTAAAACGACTATCCGGCCACTACCATAGTCGGCGACTATTCGGCAAGGGCACCAACTATTTACGGTGCCCCCATCTGGTTCGATGCGCTTCACCGCCACAACCGAACCCTGCTGCACCGGGCGCAGCGGGTTCTGGCCGTGAGAACCATACGGGGGTATCGTACAGTGTCTTGGACGGCGGCGACACTCTTGGCAGGCGAGCTGCCCTGGCCTCTCCAGGCAGACGTCCTGTCCAGGGTTCGTCGTACCCAGCAGGATGCCCTAGCTAGAGGACTGACCTTCTGTCAAGTCGAGATAGAGACGGTCAGGAAGCGGGAAACCGCTTGCTGCCTCGTCGACTGGTCTCGTGACCTCGAACACCCTGCGGCCGGCGGCTTTACGGTGGATGCAATCAGGCCACAGCTGGAGGAATGGGTCAACCGCACTAGCGGCACCCTCACCTTCAGGACGACACAGATACTGACCGGACACGGTTGTTCGATCAGTATCTGTTTCGCATTGTGGGATGCTTGCCTTCTCCGGATTGCCGACAGTGTGGCGCACCCGATACGGCGTTTCATACGCTTGTCGAGTGCGCTGCCTGGGCGCCGCAGCGTTTCGAGCTCGAGACAAAAGTAGGAGCCGTCGGATCGCTCGGCGACTTGGTAACGGCCATGTTGCAGAGCGACGACCGCTGGGATGCTGCGGTTTCTTTTTGTGAGGCAGTAATGTCTCTGAAAGAGGCCGCAGAAAGGGATAGGGAGCGAAGTCCTTCGGCGCGTCCTACGGTCTCTTCTCGAGGTCGCCGGCCTTCAGCCGGCACCCGGAGAGGCAGGTACGCGCATTACTTCCCTCCCTGAGTTAGGATCCGGAACGATGGGGGCCCTTAGCTACTAGGTAAAGCAAGGGACTTAACAACTACCCCCGTTTCGTAGTGGAGTGTGTTCTCCCAGGGCACACTTCAAGCACTTTATGCGCTGGATCGACTGTTGCGTAACTATGTTCTATATCTCAGTCTTTCCTTCACATCAAAGCGCAGGGCCGCGAAGGGAGGAGGGGGTTTTTAGTGGGTATTGAGGTTGCTCGCCCGTGCGGCATCACTCGGAGTCTCCACACTCCTCTGTGTAGTCCATAGCGGACGGAGCGCAAAATAAAGCATACAATTGCTAGCGCTACCGCCCCCCGTGGATTCGTGCCGTTTCCTAGTGACGGCTCAGAGAGTGCGTAAATCGGTTAGTCATTTGCCCTCGCCTCAAAAAAAAAAAAAAAAAAGGGCACCAACATAAGGCTTCTTACTTCGTAGTTTATAATGTATATAAACCGACAAACAGAGAAACAAAAAAATTGAAAAAAATCTAAATTAGTTCTATTACACTTCTTACATCTCCCTGACACGGTTTTTAGCAATTTTTTTCATTGTACAGAAATTCGACCTCTTCAGTTTTATTTGTATAGATGAAGTTGATATTTATAACAAATCGAATCGGTACCGCATTAGGACATTATAACGCGCAGGAGTTACCTTGAGACTGCTCGGATGACGTAAACGCGAGGTAGTGACGCGTCGATAGCGAGAGCGGTAAGAAGGCGGGGGTCTCAAGTAAACTCTTGCGGATAGTACTAATTGATCAGTCATCGAGCTGTCAAAAGTAAAATAAATGCTTGGAAAGAGTATAAATACCTTTTTTGTTACAATTTTGCAACTCCTCGAATAGTCTGTAGATTTTAGGCCACGTCACGTAGGCATTTAAGTTTACATTGAGATTCCATACAAAAAAATAAATTTACAAGTTATGATTTCCGATTACCGTATTTATATAAAACTAATTCATTATGTAAATCACAGTTATTCCAGAATCACATAGTGCCGAGTGATATCCCAATACAGCCGATTAGGGACGTTATGTAGCTTAGCCGATATCCGAAATAAATATGTATCCGAATCTGATATAAAAGTTTCGGATAACTCCGGATAGGGATGAACTCCATTTATTATTACTTAATAATAGAAAGGCTACATCAATAGAGGCTCTATAGTTATATGAGAAGACTTAATGCAAATTTATTATCGGAATGAAAAGTTTTCGTCGTCACAGTGACAATTTGATGACACAAACGAAACTATCGTATAATCGGAAATAATTTTATACCTGTAATCCATGGAGGGTAGAGGTAAGGAGAACCATCTCAGTACATTAAAAAGTGTCCATTGAAGGACAGCAAATTAAGATGACGCCTTAATAGCAAGTGGAAAATATTTCAAAATAGCGCCACAAATAATTAGAGTATAGGATATGAGATTAAGGAAGGAAAGAAAGACTTCCTCTTTTTCACCGTGCATGCGTTTTTAAACCCAGCACACTTCACTTCGTGTATAATTGCTAAATTCATATAATTTCCTTTTCCTACACTAGCGCTATTTTGACGCGTTTTCGAACCATAATCTGCTGTTTACAGGTGAACACTTTTTCAACTGATCCCCATACTAGATGGTCCTCCTTACCTCTATCCTCTATACTATAATCGCTACAATATTATTCATATATCCGTATTGTAATCCAGATGCGAAATTTTTATTAATCCCGTCTAGATTAATCCTAAAAAAGGTTTGATGCACATAAGGAACACTAAGCTAATGCCAAATTATATATAACTCGAAATACATATTTCTCACTGTAAATACTTTTAACATATTATTCAAAATAATTGCCGCTTAACCAACTAAGAGCCAATTTTTCAATCAGACAAAAATTATCAGTCTAATAAATTATATCCTTTATTGCAAGAGTTCAGCAGACCAGAACGGCCGACTTGGTGGAAAGCGGTCACCATCGCCTATGGACATTTGCAACGCTAAAGGTGCTACAAATGCGTTGCTGCTCTCTTAAAGGAGACTGGAACCTGGTCACTAATGCCGGAACACAACTCGAGGTTGTTATGGCGACATACTTTGGACCACAAACAAACAAACATGACTGAATCCAACAGGGAAACAATTCAACTGTTTGATTCATGTAAGTGATATCTTTATTTTGCTATATTTTATTCTATGGATAATTTGCAAAATCGGCGCTTAGTGTGACAGCATTTTTGGTAAACCCATATTTTCTAATTGTTTAGTATTCCAAGATCATAGCAAAATTACTACGAGATAGCCTAACTGAATTACAGTGTAGGAATAAAAAGTATAATACTTGTGACAGTGCATTTAACGATCTACGTATACCATTCGGTGGGAAGAACTAATGATTACGTCACAATCATCTAGAGTACATAATATTAACGGTTTTAAGCGCGGTCATTTGTTTGAATTTTATTATTCCGAGGTTTCGGCCACTTTTCGGTGGACGTGATCATGGAGTATAAACATGTCATATTGTTAAAGTTTTATTTGGCCTACCGCTAACTTGTTCATTTAAATTATTTAGTTTTAATTTTGTTTATGCTTATTATTCACTATATGGGAGCCTAATCTCATTTATGACCGCTTCACAACATGGTGTGGCTTGAAGAGAAAAAACTCTCCAGCAAACATGCCTAGCTCTAATAACCATAAGGGTTATTATTAATATTATAAATGCGAAAGTAACTCTGTCTGTCTGTTCCGTTTTCACGCAAAAATACTGGACCGATTTGGCTGAAACTTAGTATATATATATATATATATATTCGATGCCGAGATTGAACATAGGATACTTTTATCCCGAATTATGGGATATATTTTGGGATAGATTTATGTCTACTTGATCCACTTAGTCAACTTGGTCCACTAGGTTCACTTGGTCCACTGGGTTCCTTGGGTCCACTTGGACCACTGAGTCCACTTAGTCAACTTGGTTCACATGGTCCAGTGGGTCCACTTGGTCAGCTTGGTCCACTGGGCCCTCTTGATCCACTGAGTCTACTTGGGCCACTTAGACCACTTGGTACACTGGGTCCATTTGGTCTACTAAGTCCACTTGGTCAACTTGGTCCACTGGGTCCACTAAGTTCACTTGGACCACTGGGTCCACTGGGTCTACTTGATCCACTTGGTCCATGTTATCTATTTTGTAATTTTTGACAAGTTTTGTAATTTATGTTCTTTACAGATAGACGGGGGATTGTATAGTTTACGATACAAAATGAAGTGAATCTTCCGTTGGCAAATTCATAAAAAAAATATATAATATAACTTGTAGCGGCGCAGCCGCGGGGTAAACTCTAGTTGTATGTAATATTAAAATGGGTGAGAGCAAAAATGAAAATAACTAACAATCAAGTTAATTTTGTGTTCCGGTGCAGGTAGAAAGAACGTCTTGAATCTCTTGAGGTCTAGAAGTTGGTTTTTGCTGGGTTTGGGTCTTAGTAGTTTTGATCATCCGATCCCAAACAGGTGTTACTTGCAAGTACCACCTCTTTGGGATCCGAGAAAGTGGCCGAAACGTCGGAATAATAAAAATCAAATAAATTACCGCGCTTAAAACCCTTAAAACATAGTTTTATTAGATCTAGAATACTTTTATAGAGTACTTATATCTATTAATTTGCACATTACGTTCTTTTTCATGTTATGGCAACAAATACATTATTGCAACAGTGATCACTTAAGACAACAGTGACAACCCTGCAGATATATGTTTTTTGTAGGAATTTGAAGGGTGATTTTGATGTTTTGCTGTGCAATATTATTTTTATTAATGATCTTTTAGTTTTGATAACTGAAAATGAGTTGAGGAATGTACCCACAGCGACTGCTACTCAGCTATCCGGTGCACGAATTTACGCCCAACCACTACTTACAATTCGTGCAATAGGGGGGGAAGGTACCTCCTAGGGTCCGGAGTTTTTGAAATATTTATTTTTGGTTAACAGAACCTCACCTATTTTTTCACTAACATTATTGTGATGGGTAGTGAAAGGTCGCAACTAGTGACTAGAACAGTGGTTTAGGTTAGGTTTAGCTTTAGACCAAAGCTCCAGAACCGACTGGTAACCATTTACTAATTCTTTTATACACACGATTTATAATATCGTCTTTATTGGCCGATATTTTCTATATTTTCATGGTTACTCTTAAAGTGTATGTGAATGTGCTCTGTTGTGTTTTTATTCATTTTTGACAATATACACTGTTTTTAGGTTCTTTATCCGTTGATTACTGGCTTTGTTTTTGACTTCAAAAGGATTGTTCAACTTTGTAAGTGCAATTTTAGTGAAAAATAAGTGAAGTTATGATTATTAAACAAATTGAAGATCTCCGGACCATAGGGGTTATAGTAGGGGTAAGTGCCTCCACCTTCCCCATTCCACCACCCCGTTATTTAAAATTCGTGCACCGGAAAGCTATAGATCTATCATTTTCTTAATTGATTTGTATTGTTTCGGTTGAATTTTTAATAAATATCGTACAATGGAAGAAATGGCGGTTTTTTTACGGAAGATTCACACTTGACATTACATGTATTATTACAATTTTCCGATATAGCAGGCAAAGGCACCATGTCTATATATCCTAAAATTGAATAGGCAAACGTCACAATACCAGTTACGAAATTAATCATCATAGTTATTTTTTATAATCATCCAAACTCATTTTATATCTAGACATGGGGATTGCAGAAAGAGTATCCCTGCTCTAATGACACCTCTCCACTACTTAAAAATCACCTCCCACATGTCTATACTGCACCCAAAGTAGCAGTAGGATATTGAATGTTTTAAGCAAGAATTCTGTTTATGTGGACAATGTCTGGAGTCGAGGATGAAAAACTAAAAAAGAAATTTAAAAATTAAGTACAAAAAAGAACGCAACGTGTTCTTATAATAAATCTTAAGAAGAATGGAATTACTCATACCTATTAAGGCATCTGATATTCGACTACCTGTAAATTCTTTATAATTAAGCTTACTTCATGCAAAAAGTTTGTGAATTGTGAAAAATTAAAAGTACTAATCAAAGCCCGGCTATACACCTGTAAGTTTTGGCAAAAGCTCTTAGACTAAGCATAGACTGCATTTAAGCAATACCGAATTCATCCTTTCATAGCTGACTCCGGTATTGATAAATCGTAGTGTGCGCAAGACTTAGAAGCTTACGCGAGCAAAACTTACAGGTCAGCTGTCAGTGAACGTTATAACTGTGTTCTGCGGAATGAAGCGTACGAACTTCACGCATGCACATAAAATTTGCTTGTACTGTAATTACACTTTTCTTGATCAAAATTAAAGTATAAAAATACCTCAGAAATTGGTTCAATTTTTAGAATACGTAGGAAATAAGTTCTGCCATATATCATTTTCAATAAAAACTTTACACAGTGAATTTCCAAAATTCAGTAAACATAGTACCTGTAATACATTAAAAACTCTTAATAAAATTTAAATAAATTAACTCTGAGAATTAATAAATGCATATTTCCATTAAGCCTCTGAAAATGGAATGTATATACATATTTTGGGGTACTACTGCTAAATATACATATATAGCCTTGTACTAGTGTCTGAGTATCATCTGGCAGTAGAGGAAGCTGTCCAACACTGCAAAAGAAATTAACAACATCAAACTCATGAAAACTGTTGTTTTACTGAGTTGCTATTTTTATTTATACTGTATACAAAAAAAGCTACATTTGACACGGCTTGATTTACATTTGGATTAGTAACAAGTTAACGCGCCAGAACTTGTCATAATTTGGAAACAATAACTAAAATTATTTCCATGATGGTATTTTGAAATTGTTATTTTTGGCTACCAGGTTGGCAAACACGCAGCCTATAGACATTTGCAACACTAGGGGCGTCGGCAACGTGTTGCCAACAACAACCCACAGGCCACCACCCCTGATCAAGAGTGTGCCGTCATTACAAGCTTGAGTTCTGTTGCATGTTGCCGGCAGCATATCGGTAGTATCTCTAATGTTGCACATATTCACAGGTCCACTTGTTTGCCTACATCAGACAGTAAAAAAGATATTTTAGAAGAAAAAAATATTATAATACTCACAGTACTGCACCACACTGATCACTAACTCGTATAATTGCAAAGTCCCCTTTCCGTTCAACACGATCTTAGACACAAACACGTAAACGACTCTGCTGGTCTCGAACAGCGAGTCGAAGAGCAGCCACGCCGTTATGTTCCGGCCCACATTCTGCAACGAGGACCTGTTTATCACCACGCAGCTGTTCAGGAACCCAATGGCACTTGTCACTATCATCAGGCCCGATATGAAGTAGTGAATTACTGCAATCGATATTAAATTGATATTATCAGTCGCCCCGTGGTCGAAATTCGACCATAATTAATTTAAATTATAAGTTTGAACATTATTAAGGTTCTTAGTTCTTAGGATTATAATCACAGATTTCGCCAAGGTTAATTTGACTTTAACAATAAACAAAAGAGTATATATGTGTGTGTATCAAATACATGGTAATGTGTGTAATATTTTTTATTGATGTAATGTATTTTTTATGCATAAAAAAAATTGCATTCCGCATTCCTCTATATAAGCAATAAACAAAAGAGTATATATGTGTGTGTATCAAATACATGGTAATGTGTTTAATATTTTTTATTGATGTAATGTATTTTTTATGCATAAAAAAGATTGCATTCCGCATTCCTCTATATAAGCAATAAACAAAAGAGTATATATGTGTGTGTATCAAATACATGGTAATGTGTTTAATATTTTTTATTGATGTAATGTATTTTTTATGCATAAAAAAGATTGCATTCCGCATTCCTCTATATAAGCAATAAACAAAAGAGTATATATGTGTGTGTATCAAATACATGGTAATGTGTTTAATATTTTTTATTGATGTAATGTATTTTTTATGCATAAAAAAGATTGCATTCCGCATTCCTCTATATAAGCAATAAACAAAAGAGTATATATGTGTGTGTATCAAATACATGGTAATGTGTGTAATATTTTTTATTGATGTAATGTATTTTTTATGCATAAAAAAAATTGCATTCCGCATTCCTCTATATAAGCAATAAACAAAAGAGTATATATGTGTGTGTATCAAATACATGGTAATGTGTGTAATATTTTTTATTGATGTAATGTATTTTTTATGCATAAAAAAAATTGCATTCCACATTCCTCTATATAAGCAATAAACAAAAGAGTATATATGTGTGTGTGTATCAAATACATGGTAATGTGTGTAATATTTTTTATTGATGTAATGTATTTTTTATGCATAAAAAAAATTGCATTCCGCATTCCTCTATATAAGCTATAAGTGTACGAAATTGTATACACGGCCGGCAGCGCAATTTTCCTATAAAGTGGTACAAAGTTTTTACTTACGTATTAATATTAAAATGGACATTAGTATATGACAGTTTCTAAATTCTGAAGTGACTATCTGTGATTTTAGGACAATGTCTACATAGTAATAAAATTAAACTATCTGTGATTTCAAGAACAAACGCAGAAAAAAATTAAGATTGATTTCGCCTGCAAAATATGTAGAACATTTTAAAATAAACAATTATTGATCCCTTTCCAACGTTAAATTATCCAGGACCGTCTAAAACAAATTTTCTTTATTTTATTGTTCAATATGCTTACATTCATATACATTAAAACACAATCGAATGTGGCACAGAAACCTCATGGGTTTATTCGTACCGCAGTCGTGGAGAATAGATTAGGTTATAATACACGTACATAGTGCTATTTTAAATAATTTATTATTTTTTAAAACATTTTATACTTTTGTGTACTAACATTAATTTTACAGTCTCTGTGCTTGAGTAGGGTACGCTTCAGCCGACCGAGCTCACTGGACAGAGACACAGAGGCCCCGGAATCAATTTCGGGCATGGTAAATTTCGTAAACAAATTTTCCATTATTAACTATAGTCTGGGATCGGCTCTAGAATGGTCCCTTGTATATCACAGAAATGTAAGTTGTAACTTGATGATATACAATGTATGCGTTTGTCTGCCGATTCTACGAATTTGAAAATTCGTAGAATCGGCTATAAATTATCGGATATAAATTATTGAGGGATTAGTAATTACAATGTAAGTTTTTGCGATGCCAAATGAATGTAACTAAAGTATTGTTATGACAAAACCGGATTCACACCTGCATACCATAATAGCACACTTTATTACCTTTCCGCATTTAGACTTATTTTGTTTGCTTTGTGTTTAAAATTTGTAATAAAAAAACAGGCCATTGTGCAATGCAACGTCTATGATAGTCATTAGCCAGGAGTGATTCTTAGAAATTATTGTTAAGCGGTCAAGTATTGTGTCGAGACATATTGTATAGTTTAGTATAAATCAATGCCCGAACGGAGGGGTGAGGCAGTCTAGCGATGGTAACAAGCGAGACAAGACGTGTGTACATTCGATAAGCTATATAGTGACGGACTTTGCGCATGTTATTGAATCGTGTATTACGTTTGTACTGGTTGTGTCCAGTTATATCTGTACCTGTGCTATACGTTTTTGTATAGTTCTAATAAATTCTATAGTAATTTCAACAGCATTTTACTTCGAGTCCCGTAACTCGTAACAACATGTAATTAATTAAACAAATGTTGGTTTGATAGTGGGGAAACTCCCCACTATCAAACAAATGTCTGTTAATGGGGAAGCTTCTTGAGCATACATCATCCGATAAGACGCTTCGATGCATTTTTTTTCTCTATTAAAAATAACTTTAGCTAAATTATAGTTGTGCTTAAATAAAAAAGTAAATGACTAATATCTCCAGATTTATGGACGGATTTGTTAATAAAATATATTTTGTGAGATTTATTTCATGTAACAAAGTCATGGATGATGAAGTAATAAAAGACGTACTTTTATCCTTGCTTGCCAGAGGATCCAAATAATACAACTCGGGGTTTAACAATCTGAGGAGTGCCATCACAAATGCTGTCGCTGAGGAGACCTGAAAATACGTGATGTTTAGTAATTAACACAAAAAACAGATTAATAATTTTAGAGAGTATTTCCACATGAGACGCTAAGAACACTCGTGTGAACAGAGAGGACTTGCACGTTGGAGATACCAGCCGAAGTGAAGAGAGAAGTGTTCAAATTTAAATACCTGGGCTGTACTTTAACAGACGCTAACACCCGCCAGGAAAATATAGACATTCGAATTCACAATACTCTACGATGTACCGCGACACTTCATAAGGTGTTAGTATCCAAGCTTCCCACCCGAAAGACCAATATATATGTAAAACTGTCATACGTCCAATATTGATGTACGGATGCGAGGCTTGGACCCTAACGTTGAAGGAGGAGAACAAGCTGTTAGTGACTGAAGGAAAGGTCCTAAGAAAGATCCTGGGTCCGACACGGGGAAGCGTTGGCAACTGGCGGATCTCTTCCAGACTAGTTTTGCATGGAGAAGAAATTTGATAAGAACAGAAGCACGTTGCATTATTCTCACTAGCAAATCATTATCTTATAAATATATACAAAGATACAAAATACATATATTAATAAAATATAAAACTATACTAATAAGATATATGTAAATAAAAAATAGGCAGTGATTTGGCTAGATTGATTTTAACAGGCAGCACGTTTCATAGACGAACTGCTTAGACTGTGAAGGATTTGCCAAACACGTTTTCCGATGATCTGAGAAACTAAGTTACCATAATGTTACAAGTTGGGCCACCTGCACACCTATAGACAAAGCATATTTACTACCTGTTGCGGCGTTTAATCTAATTACATTGCTAATTACAAACTGTTTTATGACTACTTTCTTTTGTTTACTTTATGTTTAAAATTCGTAATAAAAAATAGCCCATTGTGTATTGTAAACCCTTAAGACCTATTGTAATCACTGCCAGGTGTCTCTAAGCGGCCGAGCATTGAGTCAAATATTTGTCAGTATAAAGCAATGCCGCAATGGAGGGGTGGGGCAGTTAAGCGAGGATTAAGATACGAGCAAGACGTAGATTCGGCGACCAACAGTGACGGACTTTGCGCGTGTTATTGAATCGTGCAGTTTGTACTAGTAGTGTATAGTTATATTTGTACTTATGTTATATAGTTTATCTAAATACTATAGTAATTCCAACGGCACTTTATTTCGAGTCCTGCATAACAATAATAAAGGTAATGAAATTGTTCCATGAGGTATGCAGGGGTCTGAGGTTTAAATAATATATTGTACACACATGTATGTATATTGCTTATCTTACAGGTAGTCATAATTTACTTTCTATTGTATTTATGGATGCAGAAGACTTGATCCTAAAATAAATAGTAACATCATGTTGATAAATTTAAAAACAATGAATAATAACAGATAGTGAAAGCTATTTAAGCCAAGAGCAGTACTGAAGCAGCCATTTGACAATCTTTAATTAAATATTGAGTTACACTTCTAAGTATTATAATATGTACTTATTACAGTGGCTGATAAAGAGTTATGTAAAAACCAAAATTAAATCAACACAATAAATTTTGAACTTAGTAGCTAAGGAGCAGTTAACTAGTTAGAGATAAAAGCTGATGATGTACACGTTTTTTTGTTATTGTATTCTAACATCGCAAACTCAAAGGGCGCGGGTTCGATCCTGGTCGGAACGCATGCACCACTGAGGCAAGTTTTCTGATCTGTGCATATTGTTACAATTACCACATGCTAACAATGCATAAGAACAACACTATGATGAAATCTGTACATCGAGATAACTGATGTGTCAAACCTGCCAAGCCGCCTTGGACAACCCAGCAGTGGGATGTTTATGGGCTGTTATTATACTACAATTATAGTTTCTATACTATAGGTGTGCACTAAGAAAAGATTTTCCAAAATCACCATGGGGGGCCCCCATGGAAATCCATCAATTTCATGGTACAAAGCACAAAATTGCATATGTCAGTTTCTGGTTAGCAATAAGTAGGTATACAAATATCCAACCTTAAAAGCATTAATCTACATGGGCGAAGCCGTGAGCAACAGCTAGTTTTATTTAGATAGATAACACTTTTTAAAAATAAAAGTATGTATTGCCAGGATTGGATACCATACGAGAAGAATAATTTAATTTGGATACATTAAGGTATCTAATTCAATTATCACTGGTAAAATTTTAATTACAAAGTACATATAAGAATTTTATACAAAGTTACATTACAGCATTTTTTAGCCTCAGAAAGTAAATGGAGCCACTGAACATTCTAATATGAAGGTCTTACTTATGAAATTATAATAAACAACAGTTTAAATCTATTAAATGTATGCCAATCTACACAATATGCTTTTAAATCTAATCAGTACCAACTGTTTGTAACATGGATGGACCTATGGACCCCTAAAAAAGATTTTAATTAATAATACTAAAACATATTTTTTAAATGCAATATTGAAATATAATATTTTCTTAAGTTTTTGCGACTTGTGCATATAATAAAACTACGTTTTAACGGTTTTAAGCGCGGTAATTTATTTTATTTAGGTTTATCCGACGTTTCGGCCGCTTTTCAGTTGCCGTGGTCACGGAAGACAAAGATGACATTTGTCAAATGTGTATTGTCAAAGTTTTTATTCAGCCTACCGCCAACTTGTTCATTTTAATTATTTAGTTTTAATTTTGTTTATGGATATTATTTACTCTATGGGAGCCTAATCTAATTTACCACCGCTTCACAACATGTTGTGGCTTGAAGAGAAGAAGCGGCGCAAGAAACTCTTCAGCAAACATGCCTAGTTCTAAAATTTTTTATATAATATTAAAATGAGTGGAAGGAAAAAAATTTTTTCCTCTTCATCTTTGTCTTCCGTGACCACGGCAACAGAAAAGCCGCCGAAACGTCGGATAAACCTAAATAAAATAAATTACCGCGCTTAAAACCGTCAAAACATAGTTTTATTATATTGAAATATTTCAGAATTTTTTAACTTTTTTTATGATTTCAGAAGTGAATATCTCCCCAGTTATATTTGACTAAAATAAAAATATTTTTTTTAAACTTGACAACAATGTCAAACATAACTACATCTCAAAAAAATATTCAGTAAAAATAATGGCACTAATCTGCAGTATTTTTTGCATTTTATTAGACCACTTTCTAGCTGGATATGAAATACACTACTCCTCTTAATTTTATCCATATAGACCAGAGCATAGAAAAGGCAGATGTTATATAAGGTTTTCTTTTTGCCAAAATGATTGTGTAGCCCTAGAAATAATCTATATGGATTCTAGAAATGTATGTATGCACATAACTTGAAAATGACTACCAATTTTTATGTAATTTTTTATGTGTTTGAATGGGTATCCAGATGGTTTAAATTCACAATTGAAGCCAGTAGATGGTGCCAGGATTGGGTTCCAAAATCCTTGTATCTCGGACAGATTTTGACTTTTATTGTGTGTTCCAGTAGGTCTCTAATTGGAACTGGTAGAAGGCACTAGATTTAGGTCCCAGATTTCTATATTTTCAGAGCAGCACAATGTCTGCCAGGAATGCTTGTAACAAATAAATAAAAACAATAAACTTGAACATTGGTGTGAAAAATGGTACATTAGATATTATTAGCTAATTGTATGTTTACAGTCTATTTCAAACATTATGGTATGGGAGAAATTATATAAACAGAGAAATAAGCATTATGATTCTAAGTATAAGATTAAGATTATTCAATGGTAACTAGATTAAATATATATTATACCAGCTGCACCCCGCAGGCTCGCCTGTCTGGTGATGGAAAATCTTTACATTTTGGATAATTCACACTATATTTTTATAAATTATAGCCTATGTGTCATTCTGATGTGTAAGCTATATTATTCATGATTACTGGACATATTGAATAAACATTGATACACACCAGAACATAACAGGTAAAGGCCACTTGGTGCTTATATAATTGTACTGATAGATCCTAAGAAAGCCCACCTGAACATAATGGGATAAGGAGAGGAAGAATTTTATACTAGATATGGAATATGGAAATGTAGAAAATATTACCAAGTTTAATGATACGAATATGATTATATAAAATATTAAGACGGCAGAGCATAACGCTTCTTTTATTAAGTAATTAATACATAAACGATTTCACTTTTTTGCAGTTTTGCCAAGGACGTTCCTCACGTAAATAAATTAAATCCTTTCTCAAGAGCGCGCATAATTGACTTATCTAACAACAAATTTGACTTATATACTAATTACAATATTAAATTAGTTTACATTAATTAATCTAAAATGTTAATTATGTTTACATACCGAGAAAACAGCAGCTACAACACGTACGTAAGTCTTTAGCTCTAACATAGCCATTGTCTTAGATTGTGTGGACATCGAGCGGCAAATAATTCACCAAAACACCACGCAGTTAACCTTAAATAAATATATTTTATTGATTTGGTCGTAATAATAACAAAATATCGGGTAATAAAATCGATAAAAAAATTTACGATCCGTATTTACGCGCTCACACCTTTCAATAAATGTCAATCAAAACACTCAAAACAAAATGAACTCTATAGTGTTGTTCTCTTACTATAGATGTACAAATATCGACTAACGCATGCTCCTTATCATTTTTTTGTAAAAAAAAAACTACAAACGTGATGTTGATGATATCTATATAGAGTAGATAATATATTCTACGTGTTAATTTTTTTATAACGTCATTTCCAAATTCAAAATATAAAATTTATAATTAAATAATTAAATTAAGCTGTACATATATTTTTAGAACAGGTATATATAGCGTGTAAAATTGTATAATTTTGTAAAAATAAAGCAATTGAATTTTTGACTGTACTGGTCCGAGTTAAATATGTATACATGATAAGTTAGAGAACAATACATTAATACAGAAAAAAATATTATAATGTCATAATATTATTTTATCTTCTATGTCTTGGAAGAAAAATTCTTCAGAGAGCAAGTCAAAATAGATGTTTTACATAAAAGTGATTTTTATTTTTACGATTTCAGTATTAAGTATTTGCATTTTAAAATAATCCACAACTACGTTCATCATCATCATTAATCTTAGTATTAAATTACCAGTTGCATTCAGAGCATTTCCTTCGATTTTGGTGTCCACTTACAGCATAACCTATCAGAGCTTTTTACATGGTTAACTTGCATAGGCTTTGAATCACTATCCCAAGAAAAAAATATTGCAGACGGGCAGACGGCTCACTTGATGGTAAGCGGTTCCCATCGCCTATGCAAATTTGCAACACCGAAAGTGCTACCAATGCCCTGCTCCTCTCTTAAGAGAGACTAAAACCTGATCACTAATGCCGAAACACAAGTCAAGGTTGTTATGGCGGCATACTATAGACCATGGGTGGTAGCCATCCAGTTATAAAAATGCTCTACCACCTGGCTATGGGTTGTTTTCTCGCCTCTTACGACAGGTCGCCTGGCCACAGGAAATTGCATCCTTTCTCCATTCCTGCACGGATGTAACTATTCAATTTATATTTTACATAAGCTCCATAAAAGTAATTTAGTAAAGTATGCGACTGAATATAGGAAACGGCCATAAATATAAGATGTTGTATTCATGTTAGAAGCTATCGATAAGTTCTATTTGTGATTTTGACATCCCTTTAAACGTTAATGATGACAGTGGACGTTTTTAATCATGTAAACATTATAAATTAAAGATATTTAAATAAAACATTTGTGTTAATTTTTATTTTATTGGTTTGATTTTAACTTTATAAAACCTATTGTGTACTTTTAAGTCAATTTATAATTTATAAAAATTCTGAACTAACTACTGCCCTCTAGCAGGACAAATATATTTTAGCACAATACAATGTTACCACGAAGACCAGATATAATCACAAACACTTTAATAGAGGGCGCTACATGCGTAAGACATTTCCAATTCAATTCCAATTTTAAAATTTGTTAACTTGTAACTGTTTCATTTTTTTTTGTAGCCTATATTTATTTTAGTATATAATTTAGTTCATCACAAAGTTTAGGAGGGAGTCTGTTTATGTTACTTTAAAATGGCATAGGAAAATTGCGTAAAACACGAAATACTTTTTTTTCAACAGATCATTAAATTCTGATTCTAGTATATAAGACAGTGGTTAATAATGAATTGAAATTGTTAGAAATCATACGCTAAATGGAGACAATTAAATTAAATGAAATAAAATGGATTCATTTGGCTGATTACAAAGCCGTCTAAAATATGTAGTTGAAGAGTCTCGAATGCCATGACAATATAAGACCACATATTGTGCTGTATACACATAAAGCTCAGCATTATAGAACATTCTGTGATCTTATCAAATTTTGCACCGTGTACAAATCCTAATAAAATATTTTGGGCTTTAAAGACATATTAAATATATATTAAACGGTTTAAATATCACAATCATAGAAATTAATTAAAATTATCAAACGATTATACATAGCTGTCAACGAACCGTCAAATAAAATGTAGGGTTGGGCTCTTACAATTAGACAATTAAGTTGTAATTCATGCTATAATTTGTATAAATGATTCGCATTCGAATTTAAATGCATTTATTATCTTGGGCTCGTCCCTCCAGTAGCTCAGAACGCCCAAAATGCTCCGTCAGCCGTTCCACATGGCGACCACGGTCGTTATGGTCGTGACGAAAACGACCGTACTGACGTCATTATTTTCGATCACACAACGCTACAACGATCCACGTCAAGAAGTGGGTCAAAGTAAGCGTTAATCACAGAGCATTAATTCTCTCTATCAATTGAAATTGAAAAAGGTTCGATTTTCAAATTAACTAATGTCATTTGTCTTTTTCGACGTCAATAACATTAACGCTTCATAATCCGCTCTGTTAAACTCGTTATGATCGTAGTGAGCCTGTTGAGGAACGTAGCCGTTGTAGTATATTGAAAAGTAGTATTCAGAATAAAAAGTAAGTTTGATAGCAGGGCTTTCGACTTCACTTTTGTTTTATCAACTTTCATATCTAGTCTTTAATGTCGTGTCTGTCATAGGTAAAAAGTTTTTATCCAATATAATATTTGGTATTATGAGCTCTAAAGTATCAAATTAATATTTATCGAAGTGCGATAAGAAGGAAAGGAGCTGCCACGCTTTATAGTAACAAACCACAAATTAATATTTATTCAATTGCGTGGAGAAGGAAAGGAGCTGTCGGCTGTTTAAGAAATTTTCAAGCGTAATATAAGCAATATCTTACGCTTGACGGCCAATATTTAAAAAAAAACATCATTCAAGTGCGTTCCGTACGCAAATTGAAGGATTACGTAGTGGTGAAGAATAACCACTATTCTTATTATTTGGCTACTAAACCCCAAAAAATTGAATTAATATTTGATTAATAATAATTTTAGAAATAGGAAGAGTTAGAAATTTTAATTCTCAAAGCGTCAATTTTACCATAAAAGCTATTTGCATTTTATTCGATCAGCAAAGTGCTATAAAGTAAGAAGTTGAAAGATGAAAGTATTTTGAGTGTTCGAGATTTAAATTTGAAAAGAGAACGCCCTTCAAAATAGTGTTGGATTGGTTGGGGCATATGACAATTAGATGTAACAATTGTTGCCCATTTTATCATTAGCTTGCATTCACTAAATTCGATAATCGGATTACGCCGATACGTCACCAATTAATTCGATTATAAATTTACGAGTTGTTGTACGTCGTAAATTTTATTAAATTCGTTGCATAGTAAAATGAAATTATCTTCGTGATTTATTGTTTGGTTACAACCAGTATGGTTTATGATAACTGTTATAATATGATTATGTGATTTTCATTGGTTTGATATTGAATAAACTTTAAATTACTATCTCCCTAACATAATAAAATTTGATAAATTATTACGCCAACAGCGATTTTCGTGGGAAATAAATGTCTCGCCATGCTACATACCTAAGTGGTGCCAGGAAAGGAGTATGCCCAATAAAAGCTAATTTACCGTAAAATATATAAGCTTTAAGACTCATAGTGAGGCACACTAAGCCGACAAGATCACGGGTAATTTCGGGAATAAACATGGAAAAGAGACCCCGGGCTTCGAAGTGGAAACTTAGGTCGCAATCAAGATTAACAAGTATGTGATATGACTGAGAGTGTTGTATGCTTTCAATTGTATTTCATTATATATCCCCAATTGAACAAGTTAAGCTTGTTATAAGTAATATACAACGGACTACTCTGGGTGATGATCCCAGACCATAGTAAATAACGGAGAAAATTTGTTTCCGAAATTTACCATACTACGAATCGAACCCGGAACCTCTGCGTTGTAATAAGGTAGGCCGGCAAAAGCTTGGCGGTCGGCCCGTTCAACCACAGTGGCCATCAAAAGTAGTTTTAATTAAAGAGCAAGAATAAGTAATTTTAAAGGCTTCTTTAAGGTTCGTAAAGAAGCCTACAAACTCTCCCGCTAACTAATAACTTGCTCGAAAGACATACCTAAATATATTTCGAAAGTAATCGAATTATTAAAAGCTATACGAAAGTAATTTTCTTAATTGAATTTGCGCAACTGTGTACCTGTTATGCGTCCGACTTAATTATAATCTGTTTTTCTTGTCCGAATGGTCAGTTGGTCAATTGTGGTCAGATGCCGGGCATTATTCCCCACTTATTTTGTATAGCTAAAATGGACTTTATACCTTTGTGATATAAACCAATAGTAATATAGTGGTCCTGCTCCATTTTCGTAACTAATTGTCAAGCAATAAAACGTTATGGTCAGTAGAAATGTCATTGGGGTGAGTTAGATGCAATCTATGTACAATTATAATTAAATTGTAAGGGAATTGTTTGTATGCAGATTTTATACTTCAATGCAAACGACAATAAAAATGTAATAATAAAATACTTATTCAGTTTAAAATTACGAACATTTTAAACGAAAACTTGGGCTATATAAGAAAAAATAGATATAAATACTGTGAAACCGTGTAGCATTGACCTCACGTGTTGTATATCGTGAAATACACTCGAGTTATAGATTGCTTTGTCTATTCAGTGCATTGGAATTATTATCCATGACGCGCTTGACTTGTTTTTATAATGGTATTGCTATCTGTTACTGAAGTATCAAAGAAATAAAGAATCCTTGCAGTTACATTCCGGTGTTTGTCGATCTGTGTGTTGCTGCTGATGATCTCAGCAATTATTATTGCTATACGTAAATTGATAAAGAAAAATAATTTTGTACCTGAATAGAAAACACATTTAAAGTTAAAAATTACAATAATGATTTCAAGACATAAATGCGTTTTTATAAGCTTTTATCTAAGTTGCAATGTATGTATGTTTGGATCAAATCTGCAACTGAATTTTAAAACAGTTATCATCAACTGATTGAGATGAAATTTTTTGTATGCACATTTGGTTTTGATGTTAATTTTTTTTTATTGCAGGAGTTCAGCAGACAGGCAGACGGCCTACTAGGTGGAAAGCGGTTACCATCGCCTATGGCATTTGCAACACCAAAGGTACTACAAATGCGCTGCTGCTCTCTTAAGGGAAACTGGAACCTGGTCACTAATGAACACCTGAACACAACTCAAGGTTGTTATGGCGACATACTTTAGACCAGGGGTAGTAGCCATCCAGTCGGGAAAATGCCCTACTACCTGGCTGCGGGTTTTTTTTGCCTCTTACGACAGGCCGCCCGGCCGCAGGAAATTGTATTCTTTCTCCGTTCCTGCACGGATAAAATAAAAATAAAATTACGCACGGTTAGCTAAGTGACGTCATTTTAAATCCAATATGGTGGACGGTCCAAGATGGCAAATTCGTTATTGTTTGTGCACAAGTAAATCTCAAGATAAGATTTTATATAATACAAGCTTCTGCCCGCGACTTCGTCCTCGTGGAATAGTAAAAAAACAAGTAAGTTAAAAAACCCCCGATTTTGAAATATTCTTCATTGATGCTCCGCTCCTATTGATCTTAGCGTGATGATATATAGCCTATGGCCTTCCTCGATAAATGGGCTATCTAACAGTGCCATATTTTTTCAAATCAGACCAGTAATTCCTGATTTTAGCGCGTTCAAACAACAAAACAAAAAAACTTTTCAGCTTTATATAATAGTATAATATAAGATAAATTGTGTAATATAAGAAACTGATGGATTGAATTTAAAGTTTATTTTATTCTCTTTAGAGCTTTATTTAGAAGCTTGTATTTTTTACAATTAATTTTACTATTTAAAAAGTATTACCATTTTAATTAAATTAAAGGAAAGCACGATTTTCGCCGTTCATTTATCAAGCATTTGATTGTTTACTTTTCTAAATAATCAATGTATCAAACAGTGTTGGTCAACGTACACCTAAAACCGCGTCCTAATGTCAATACGATGAATAATATGTCAATAACATAACAGTGGTATCACACTCAAAATGTTTGTGCACATAACTCAAACGTGTTCAATGGGGTGTGCTTCAACTGGACTGGACGACAAATAATACATTATTTTTAGATCATTATTATTATTAATACATGCAACTATCGATATTGGAAATGAATAAAAAAATCATAGTTAGAAATAAACTTTAATAATAACCCTAAATTTTAATTTAATTATTGACTTGTTACAAAATGTTCCTCTTTCTTTTTGTCTCGATTGGTTGTCATATCGCATGATAGATGTTAACCGATGATTTGATCGATTGTAATGACAAAACGTATATAATCGATTTCGGCGACTCTAGTTCCTATTGACAAGTGGTTAGAATAAATGTTATGAAGATTCGCTCAAAACTTTAAAATGTTGGAATAATTTGTTGATATAAAAAGAAAACTGGCAATAAAAATCAGTCAAGTGACATTTAAAACAAGCCAGTATCGCGAACAACTGCTGTAGTACACAGTGCTGTGGCTTAATTCTCCTATTACAACATCTTGGCGTTGTGAAGATATTAGAAGTAGGAATCCATTGGAACAATGTTAAAAATTCGTATTCTACTAAATCCATAAAGATATTATCTCGGTATTGTCGCTGCGGAATAATGGTACAAAAGAATGGTATTACCATTAGAAACATTAACGTTAGCCGAAATTAATATTGAAAACTAACAAAATATTAAACTTTGATTTCGCGAATTTTCGCATATAAATATCTCCCGCTGTGCCCTTAAGGTATCATTCACAAGACATAAAACTAGAATCTGAAACTATATACATACATATCATATAATATATATGTATGTATGTGAATGTGTGTAATAGGGTTCCAGGATTTGTTTGAAATTATTTTTATGTGTGTTCAAGTGGGTCCCGGGATGGTTTAGATTCACGATTGGACCCGGTAGGTGGTGCCGCTAAACTCCTCCTAAACAATGGGCCCGATTTTGATGAAACTTTTTGTTTAGTCAAGTGAAGTCGAAAATAGTTTAGATTAACATTTGGTCCCGGTAGATGGGGTTGCAATCGATCCTAGATTTTTACTTCTCAAAGGACAATGTCAATAAATACATTCTTCAAAAATTAAAACAAATAAACTGAAACGATATTACATACAATACATACAATACAATACAATTAAATTAACTTTATCTTGTTTTAGGTCGCGTTGTGAATATTGGTGTTCTTTTTTAATATAATACGCATAACTATAATATAAATTACATACTATTGAATACAATGTAAGAAAACTTAACTTATTTGTATTGTATTCTACCCATATTCCCCCAAGACTATAAGTAGAATACTGAGCCCAGATCACCGTCCTCTATGGGTAAGGTGCCCAGAAGGCTGGCTACGTTTCCTCGCTGGATCGCCATACTGATGCGTTGGCCGAGGTAGGCACCAGCCCTTTGATCACCTGAAGAGTCGATGAGTCGTTTTGATAAATTTTGGTAGAGGCTCATGGCCTCAGGACCCCACGGTCCAAGCGTCTCGACAGCAAACGGCACAAACATATAACTCACACTAAGGGTTGCATATTTCCGCCGCTTGAGTGATTCCGCTGTTTCCGCTGCCGAACCGGCCGATCTAGAAGTGTTTGGTAAATGGGATGCGGCCAACGTGTCTACGCAAGTCGCATCCCACACCAAAGGCTTGCCACGCTGCGAGGGAATTAGAGTCTTTCCGTGTTATTTTAAAAATATCATTTCTATTGTTTTTGTTTTTCTATATCATCATAAGAAACTTCTAGTAACCACTTCAGTATCTTCTGTCCATAATGATTGGTAATTTTAACCTTAGCTCCGACGGTCCCATGGTGTAATGGTTAGCACTCTGGACTCTGAATCCAGCGATCCGAGTTCAAATCTCGGTGGGACCTGTACTTTTTATCCGAATATAACTTCTCTCTGTACAAGTATTATTTATCTATATATTAATCAAAAACTTTGTACTCCCTATTACGAAAATTGGACGGCGGAGGAGTAAATTTCGCACACTTATAAAGGGAAGAAGCGACGAATGCTGATATATTTTTTAAATGCATAATAAACATTATAAATTAAACCAATAAAAAAAACATTACACATACTACCATGTATTTGACACACACGCATATATACTCTTTTGTTTATTGTTCCAGTAAAATTAACAGTATACAAGTATAGTATATAGTCTTTGACAGAGTTTTTGGCAGGAACTGAAAGGAGATGTTGTATGCTGTGCTGTGCAGTTTTATTTTCTAACAATGTGTACAATTATTCTATGATGACCAATAGTTATAGGATATTGATAGTTTTTGAGTAGTAATTATGTGTAATGGGATAAATGTGAACTGTATAGTCAAATGTGGCCTTTTGAGTTGTCATAAGGACTCCGTTGAATGGCACCAGCTGATAACCTACAGTTCAGTTGTGCTACATATACACATAGACTTAAGAAAATGAAGAAACTATATTGTAAACTAAGATCTGGCTTAAAGGCCTAGCTGCCAAGCCATAAACCTAAATAAATAGTAAGTCTTAGACATTAATTAGTATGGTCGAATTTCGACCACGGGCGACTACTAGTAATGGTTAATTGATAACTTTTTATACTATATAATATATGCTATATTTTCTTTTATAATTTTACTGAAAATTTGCTTAGCACTCGATTGAAATTAATTTATTTATTATGTGAATTTGTCATCCGAAGTATACGTGGGCTACTAGTAGTTTCATTACATTAGTTGTACTCAAAAGCCTGTCAATCTTCATAACAGTCAAGCAAAAGAGATTAGCCGATATTGAAACACAATAGCTTGAAAGCAATTAAATATTTTTGCTCATTATAAGCACAGAGTAAAAAAGCTCGCTAGGTCGCGTGGCCGGCGCGCGCCGCACGTGCCCTTCACTCTCCGTTCATTCGTGATGAATCATCGTTCATCCTACTTTTATGTAAGTTTTAAGTAGGTAGCTCTGTTTTGAGGCTCACTACAGGTCTGGTAAATTCTTTTTTTATTTAATGAGTTGGCAGAAAGCCCACTTGATGGAAAGCGGTTATCATCGCTTATGGATAACATCAAAGGTGCTACAAATGCGATTTCGCCAAGGCTAAACTGTTAATTTGACTTTAGCAATAAACAAAAGAGTATATATGCGTGTATGTGTCAAATACATGGTAGTGTGTGAATGTTTTTTATTGATTTAATGTATTTTTATGCATAATTTTTAAAAATATTAGCTTTCTGCACTCCTTCTCTATATACGAGTACTAAGAACTATTTTGTAAAAATCAGTGTTTTAGTTTTGGAGTGATACCTAACCTTAGCATAAATTAGAAAAAAAATCGATCTTTGTATCAATCGTGAATTCTGAGTATACTCTCTACCTCTGCGTCTACTACTCTGTACTCCTTGCAGAATTGGTTGCATATTGCGGGTTTTTAAAATAATAATAATAATAAACCTCCAAGTTGTCCTGCCTTGAAAAAATAATAATCTAGAACCCGATTCCAGCGCCACCTAACGGGTCTAATTGTGAATCTAAACGATCCCCGAACCCACTATAATATATTTTTTTTACACCTAGGCTTACATTATTGAAGTTTTAGTAGGCATCCCCAATTTCTAGAAATAAATATAGCCTATATAAATCTGGAATAATGTAACATTATAATGGTGAAATAATTTTCTAAATCGGTCCAGTAGTTTTTCAGTTCATTCGTTAAACAAACATACAAAAATTAAAAAATACATATCTTTCTTCTTTATAAATATTAAAGTAAGTATTAAAGTAAGTAAGTATATATTGATAAATAATAGTTAACAAAGGAGCGAATGAAACCATTTTTATAACTTACAAAACATCGCAAATTCATAGATTTAGATTTATTTGTTTATTTACGACGTACAAACTTACGACGTAAATAGCCAAATCAAATTGTTTAATCAAAATTATTTCGATTATCATATTTTGTGAAAAAGGAAGAATGACTAGTAAGATATAGAAAGCAAAGAAAGAAGATTCACACGTAGACCGTTGCAACTACCTCATAACTAGATTTCAGGGTGTTTTCGTCCTAAGTTAAAGGGTGGCTTGTGCAGCGGTTTTGCGTGGGAGCGTCGCGCGCGCTTCTTCTCACGGCGCGCTCACAAAATTACGACGATTAAACATGGGGTTGGTGAAAACCACCCTTCATTTTATAACCATTGTAATTATGCGGAGACATTTATTTGCGAAATGTTTATTTCCTTTGTGGTAAGTGCATAGTATTATGCATAACGGTGTTTCGTATTCTACCCGAATACCCGACTTCTAGCATGATCTTGATTTTTAAAAGCTTTTTTTTAACTTGCAATGAATGTATGTAAGTTCGGGTGGAATCTTGCAAGTTAAATTTGACCAACTTCCCGGTTTCCGATTGAGCTGAAATTTTGCACGCGTATATATATCGCGTGACAATGCAATATGGTACCATGGAGCTAATTTGATGATGGAGGCGGCAGGTGTGCATAGAAACTCCTGTACTAAACAAGACAGTCCCGTCGTGTTTGGGCTCGTTTTACTTGTCTTGGCTACATGATATCCAGGATCTCAAAAGCTTGTATTTAAAAACCTTTTCAGAAAAGCTTATTTAATCGACTTCCAAAAGTAGGAAGTTCTCAATTCGACTTTTGTATGATTTGTTACGTGATTTTTCTATTAATTATGTGGGTCAATTTTAATTTCATTTCTTTTATTTGAAAAGCACATTCAAAACACGCAACATATGATATGGCAGTTTTAACCATCAGTTTAATGATTTTTCAAGGAAAGTTTATATACACAGGCTAATTTTTCAAGTGGGCCTTCATTTTGCTATTCGGCCTAGCATTATGCTCAAAAACAATCATATCCCTTAATAATCAATCAATCTTTATTTACAAAAACATTTTTTTTTCTGAGTTCAGCAGACAGACAGACGGCTCACA